>VWZK01004509.1:0-145003 GCA_013396935.1 Baryphthengus martii
TTTTTATTCCATGAACAGGAAAACTAACAAAGCCTGGGTTTGTACAGATTTGTACACGTTGTTCCCAAATTCACCCCCTGCTCCACATAACTCCCATGTTTTTACCAGGCTCCCACTGCCTCCCTCACATCCTGTATCTGCAGTTATACAACATTCAAGCTATGCCAGGATGACTCATCATTTCTAACTACTATATATATGGGAATAGACAAGAATATTTGTCAGTATATCTATATATAACTGTATCAGAATATTCAATATTCTATTTAATCTACATATATTAGAACAGTAGGATTTGACCTTCCTAGCTTTTCCACTGAAGTCAGTCGTTTGCCCTCTTCCCTATATATAGCTAAAGATTTTTCACAAAACTTGTATGAACTTCTCATGTTTGGAAATACTGCTCATCTCTAAAAGTTAATTGAAATTGCAAGGAAGGCAACAGAGGCAAAAAGAAACAGTCTGATGTTAAAAGACATGCTACAGATACCTACATAACATAGCTGGTTTATTCTGCTGTTATAGCTCAAAATAGAGACAACTCCAGGCTAACTAGTCTGTTACAGGTTGATGTTGCAGCTGCTACTTATCACTAGGCCATAAATGCTTTGTCTCCTTACTTGGAGATTTGGCACCAACATTTCCTTTAACTTGAAGAACTGCTCAGACTGTTACAACTCAGATAAGCAGAGGCAACTGAAATCCTTAGGTTGCAACATGAAGGAGCTGCTACTAGCTATCTCTCAATCCTTTTCCTTCCCTTGTTAGTCAATGTTTAGACATTATTTTATTAGAGGTGTCTTGCAAAGAGGGCCGGACGATTCTCACGATGTCAAGGTCTGAAAGACAACTTTGGAGAGCAAATAATATCTGTAATCCTGTCTCTCTTGTCCAGAAGAATTAAAAAAATCATAATAAAATATATGGCATGCTAGGAGGGCTCTTCTTCAGGACACACAAAAAACTAAAGATCTTAAAAGAGCCCACTACTTTGTAACTTGATGTTGCACTTGATGTTACACGGGAATCTTAAATATGTGATGTCCTTGGTTGCTTCTTCACTTTCATGTTCCTAGGTTCTGTGAGTGGTATTACAGACATAATATCATTTAGCAACCTTGAAAAATTCTCAAGACAAAGTAATAGCTTGTGATTATAGACAAGGGTCCTCCTTCCCTTTATACCTTTTGAGTAGCATTTATCCTTTCTGCCCATGTGTGCCACTGTTTTCCCTCGAATTTTGCTTTTCTAAAAAAACATCTCCAAAACAAATTCTTGATCACTGCCCAGAGTCACTGACAGAACAAAGTTCAGTCACACTACAAACATTTTTCTTTATTACTGCTTTTCTTATGTGGTGAGATAGCACTAATACTTACGAGTGTTTGATGATGAGAGGCCAAGATTTCTTGAAGTTACAGTACTCCAAGCTACTACTGGCAAATATTCTTTGGACCAATGCTTCTTCAATTCTCATAGGGCACGCAGCCCTGAAAAAAAGGGATGCCAAAGTGAAAAATGACCAAGAAAAGCAGCATTCCTGGCTGTTGCAAATAACTTAGGATGACAGCTCACAGAAAACGAGGGAGAAGAAGCACGGAAGGGAAAAAAAGGAGTGACAGGAAACATTAACATTTTTGTTGTTTAGGTGGATTAGACTATTACCTTGAAGATTTAAATTCTCTGATCACGGAGAAAAATGGAAGCTATTTTGACTGAAAGAAAACAGTCATGTAATGAATTCCTACTTAAGGATAATGGTAGCACTGCAATGTGTGTTCCATAAATAAAGTATTCTCCAATTAAACAAAGACATTTCATGCCTTTTTCCACGAAACACAGAATAGAAAGCAGACAAAAAATTACTTGTTCTCTTCTAACCTAGACCGAGAGCTAAAGTGTACACGTAACCTAAAATCCTAATATAATCAGAAAATGCTGACACAGAACATCGGCATGAAAAATTTCTCTTGGCCTTTTAGGTTGTCCAAACTTAAAGGCAACAGATGACACATTATTTCCTGTATAGCTAATAATGTTTTGGTTGAATGACTTCACATATTCTTCCCCTGTTATGCAGCTGTCCTTCAGCTGCAAGGCAAACGTTATTTGGGTGGCGACTGAATATTTAGACAAAAGCATAGGGATAAAATAGAAAAATCTCATGATCTGAACTGTTATTTCTCTGAGGAGATCTAGGCAGGTGGACACCATTTTTCAAATTTAGACAGTTACGGTGCAGGTCCTGCTGCATTACAGCGTGGTTCTAGTGCTCTTCAAGAATTTATTTCTTGCAAAACTGTCACTGAAATGGCAAAAGGCAAAGCAGATGAAAAACACTTCTGGGATACTTTTTAAAGCTAGTTAAATGAAAACTCAAAGCGTAATTATTTCTAAGCTTTTTTTTTTTCCTTTTGGTTCACCTCTCAGAATGATGTCACATATATTAGGGATATATCCCTTAGTCTTACTATGCTCTTCTCATCCTGGTTTCCAGCAGGTAAAAAGTGGCATTCATTGAAAGGATTTTAACCAGAACCAAAAATATAGTCCAAGGCGAACACACTAAACACTTGAACAAGCCAAGCTTGCTGCTGCACACCTTCAGGCACTTCTGGAGAGGCTTGAGAGGCTTCACAGTAACTATGACCTCTGCAGTAAAGACGTAATTGAACCTATGGAACCTGTGATGCCCTGACGGACTGATGTAGAAATACATCACTATTAAACACTTTCTGTTACATTTCCAGGTTGAAACAAGAATAGCATTACTTCTTTGGATAATGATTTGAGATCTAAGAACAACAGCAGAACACAGAAGTGATAATATTTTTGTAAGCATGCAAAAGAACAAGGAGAGACAGAAGTTTCAATAACTGTTATCTCTGCTTTCAAATGTTTGCGTGTGTAAGATGTGTCCTGCAACTTTGCTAAATTTAGCTTGCTGCTTAAGTTTTGTTTAGTAACAATCCTCAGAAAGGAATTCAAATGTGAACCATTTATAAGGTACTTCTCAATATATCAGCAACTAAGGCTCATTTTGATTTATCTACATATCCTTTCACTTTGTGAATATGTAAGTAAGTCTCGACTGCTGATTGTTAATCTACATTACTGGTTCAAATGTCATGTGTGTACCAGAGAAATATACTGCTCCTTTGTGGGAAAAGAAATTAACAAAACTCAAATAGAAAACATAGTTGTTAGTGCATATAGAACCAAAACTCATTATCCCAGATCCTCACAGGGACAGTAAACTGTAGGACTACAGGTGCCAAGGAATTCCTGGATGACGTTTGCAATTCTGCTTACGTTGTTCTTGGGAAAATGCCTTAGGTTTGCCAAAGGGTTCAGTTTTATGAGATGTGGTATGAGCTTTACCTCAAAGGGCCGCTATAAGGAACCAGACTGCAAAAATTAGATAAACATATGGAATAAATGATCTCGACCTAGTTCTGCAGCCTTGAACCTCCAAAGACAGCCTCGAACCTCCAAAGACAGCCCCTGTGGAGCAGTGCTTGTTTCTCGTGGGGGCAATCGAGGCTTTTAAGCCCCTCAGTGTATTGTCATTCATGAGATAGCCTCACTGCTGACTTTTGAGGCTTTCTGGGGTAGGCGTAACACTGAGCTGCAGACTACAGATGCAAATCTACTTCTGTCCAATACTGGGATTACCTTCCATAGCTGAATGCAGAACACCAACATTAAATATTTGGTCCCACTCTTTCTCCCTCCAAAGCACATAGCTCCTTTGATGGCAATTCCATACACCTGCCTGATCCCTACAGACTCACGGAAGAAGCATTTGAGAATCCCACTATGGGATTTAGCATTAAGAGACAAACAGCTTTGTACGTGCATGAAAATTGGCAGCAGGCAATGTCTGAGGAGCCCAGAAAATAAATGTTTCAATAGCTACCTATTCTTCCCCTCGTCCTTATCTTAAAGACTTTCAGGGACTTCGGCTGCTTTGCAGAGTAAGCAATTAGCTAAAAGTCTCAAATCCAGCATTTGAGCGATCTGCTCACACGCTCTGTCATTACTCAAGTAGCTCACACGGTCTTTCATCACTGAAGTAGCTCTTGCATTTGCTGTGGAGCCTGAATGGTGCTCACCACTGTGGTTCACTGACCATACCATAACACAGCACATTTGAAAAGCCTTACTAACTGCCAGACTGAAGTGCCTTGAGAAGAGTGTGACTAGCATATCAAGGGAAGTTCTCTCTAATATGCCCTAGTGAGGCCACATCTGGAATATTCTGTCCAGTTCTGGGCTACCCAGTTCCAAAGAGACAGGTAACTATGGGAGAGGGTACAGCAGAGGCTGTGAAGATGCTGAAAGGACTGGAGTATCTCTATGACAAAAAAAAGGCTGAAGAACCTGGGGCTGTTTAGCATGGAGAAGACAAAGGGGATCTTATTAATGCTTATCAATATCTAAAGGGCGTGACTCAAGAGGATGAGGCCAGACTCTCATTAGTGGCATCCAGTGACAGGACAAGAGGCAACAGGCACAAACTGGAACCCAGGAGGTTCCATCTAAATGTGATGAGGAATTCCTTCACTTTGAGAGCAACAGAGCACTGGAATAGGCTGCTCAGAGAGGAGGTGGAGTCTCCATCTCTGGAGACATTTAAAATCCATCTGGACACATTCCTGTGCAATCTTCTCTAGGTGAACCGGCCTTGGCAAGGGAGTTGGACTAGATAGTCTCCAGATGTCCCTTTCAACTCCTACCATTCTGTGATTCTGTGACTGTGAGGCTTATACAGACTCCTTAAATCAACTTCTGCAACTATTCTCAGTATCTAAGTAGAGGTAGAAGTTGATAAACTGTTCTAGTCTTTAGAAGCTGGAGCATAGGTTAAAACATGGATAAATATCCTTGATAGAGCTGTTACCCAGAGAGTAGCTACTGTGTGCAGTCTGAAAATCTTGAGGGCAAACAGCCATGGGCAACAAAAAACTGCTCAAGAGCCTGCTGAAGCCTAGAGGCAACTGTATTTTGGTACAATGCTCTCCCCTCTCTTTAGTTCAATAAAGCACCTCTGCTATCTCGCTGCTATGAAGCTCTATGACCATTTGTGGTCACTGAAATTATCATAAGGTAAACAAAAGATGCCATATCATAAGCAAATTCTAGCTCTGAGAGATGCACTTGGCACTCTTCCATTTGCCTTCCTGCAGCTCAAGGTATGCCTGTTCCACGGTACACTGCTGTGCAGTACAGCTGACTATCCCCATCCCCAAAGCGACCTTGTGAGGGTCCGCACAATGTTTGCCAACTGTGCTCTGAGCCAAAGCTCAAAGATACTATGTAGAAATCTAATTCATATTGCACAGAAACTAATTTTGCTTAAACAGAAACAAGCAAGGAATAATCATCGGAGCAACTTAATCCTGCCACAGATGTGCCCATTATTATTGTCAATGTCTTGAGACAGAAGAGTCCACATTTACCACACTCTTCCAACGTGATCTTTGCTTGTTAAATTTGTATCCTCCAAAATTCTTCACTACTCTAAACTCAGCTGAGAAACGTAGAACAACTGAGCCATGACACTCTGGAAAAGGTCCAAAACTTCTGGCTTCTTTCTTCCCAGGCCTCTTGATGATTCAGAGAAGTACTGCTTGGTCATGCTATACGGAATGAGTGATGGAGCCTGCTAGCTCAAGTAGAAAGACTGCCTGAAGCATCTCAACAGCCAGGAGGCCTGTTCATACATTTCCCCCTTGGCTGACAGCAGAATTTTGCCTTTGGATGGCCTTGTCGTGTCTCTGATATTTACAAATCACTTTGCGTAGATTGGTTTCTGTCTGTTCTACTGCACTTGGTCTAATGCAATAGGGTATTTAAATGTATGACCTTGAGCTGAAAGGAGTATCTGTCCTCTCTGTGCCAAGTGGGCAGCGTGAGTGGGAAACACACACAGGGAACCGCTCTTAATCCTGAACACACAGACATACACTCACCCCAGCACACTTCCCAGGCACCTCTGCTTCTACTGGATCTCAAGGCATCTGGAGTAACAGCACCTGGGGCATTTAGGGAGCCTATTCTACCAGCTCCTCCCGGTGGTGAAAATGAAGTAGAGCACAACACAACGTGTTTTTAATGTCTACATTTTGCTCTAAGGAGAGCAAATCCAACCAAATTTACTCTCCACAAGGTTTTCTGGACAGTATTTCAAACACCTGAGCTGCCCTTTCACCTGACACTTCTAACAGACACAGGCAGCTCACTGTGGTGATTTCTTCCCGTAACCTGTGATGCTGAAAAAGGACCAGCCAGCCTGATCTCTCCAAGTTCTTTGCAAAACATTGAAGGACAAGGGAAATGAAAAATACTAAAACACTCTTGGATCTTGTGCTGCCCAAAGAACATCAAATTGGAAGAGGCTGGGCTGGAAGATACCTTCTGCACTTACAATAGAGCTTTTACCATTTTTAAACAACTGAAAATACAGGACAGGTCCCTCCACCATAGCAATGAATATATTTGAGAGGTCCGCTGACAGAAAACCCTTCCACTGCAGGCCTTTCAGCCAGCAAATTTAGCAGCAATGAAGTGACTGCACAGTCCCCCCCTGCGGTTTTCCTATGCAAAATCATCCTTTCCACCACCTCTACAAAGAGTAGTTTTTCTGTCAGCCATTCAGCCTCAGGCTGCTGCAATGCAAAAGTGAAACTACTACTGAAAAGAACAGGTAGGTGATTTATGAGAGTTTTTTCTATGAAAAAACAATAATCCAATTTAAAAGACCAGTGACAGATGTGTAGTTAAAGATATTCCCAAACTTAGCATCCTGTGACTTCTCTTGGCTACTGCATTTGGCAGCTAAACAACAAAAACAAACCCTTCATCCAGGCTAATGGCTTTAGTGGTCAAAAGCTAAAGAACATCCACCACCTTCTTCCTGAGATTCTAACTGCCAGCACAGACCACAAAGGAATGCTCAGCCCAGCCCCACTCATTGGTTTACAGTCCCAGGTGTCTGAGGCTGAAGGAGACCTTGCACAGGGGAAAGTTGCAATTAGCAATAAAAAACCCAAACCAAACCAACAACTCTCTTAGAGATGATGGCTCTTAAGTGCATTTCACAGCAAATTTAAAAATTGCTCTGATTTGAAACCACGGACAGCCTCATCTGCTGTACAAATAGCACAAGGGCACCATCCACTTTTGCCTTCACGTGTCTGTAACCCAGCATCTCATTCGGTTTGTTGATGCCCTCCAGTTGAAGTGACCTTAGAGTGGGGTTATGAGTTTATGAGAGAGGGAAATTGTTTCCTTACTGTCATTTGAAAAGATTCCAGTTAACTTCACATGCCATGCTTACAACTGTCTTAGCCCACTACTGAGAAGAGGGAAGTGCATTAGTAATAAATCCCTATGTCAGGATGTATAGTGAGAGCAAACCTAGTCTCCATACCTGCTGCAGCAACATCTGTGCAGTGAAGGAAAACCGAACTACTTAACATTTCCTTCTTCCTCCCCTACTAGGGACATGACCGTGATGAATTATTTCCCAGTGCATGTTAGTGTGGCTTTGCTGAAACTATTGGTGTTGCACCACTTTAAAGAAGCAATCCTTTTAGTTTAGAGATGCTTACTTTCAGTCCACTAAAGATACTCAGGTCTGCACTTGCCCTTCTTATTGCTTTAAGACCAGAGAAAGAAAATAAAGGAGAAAAAGGACTGCGGTGAGGTAAGCAAGAAAGAGACAGAAGGACGTATTTCCCATCATGCTGTATTTGTGATATATACATCCTTCTTAACAAGCTTGACTTCTGCTTCGGCATCATAGGATTCTACAATTATCCCCTCCTTCACTTGCATGGTTCTCTGCACTACATAGTTAAACTTAGCTCATCAAAGCTGGGGTCACTTATTCCAACTAAATCCCTTCAAAACGGTAAAGGGAGGTCTGTAGCACTGGCCAATAGTTCTGGCTCTGTTTTGGCTTCCTGAGCACAACACCATTTCAGCTCTTGCTGTTTCTGACACATTGCCCAAGTCCTGCTGGTATTATGCACTTCAGCACTCTACTCGGCAGAGAAATATGGTCTTTCATGCCATCACAGGGGTGTGCTGAATCTCCATAAGGATGTGGGGGAAACGCATTCCTAACCAACTATTTAAGAGTCTGGAAAAGACTGAGGCCTATGAAATACTCAAGAGAGATTCTGTTCCATTCACCAGAGTGAGACTTCACAGCAAGCCTGGAGAGCTCTTCTGAGGGACATACTTCATCTGTCGCACAGCAGAGGATGCTGGAAACCTCATGAGAGCAAAGCAAAACAAACACCATATTTACAATGGCTTCATAAAACATGAGACACCCCAACGTGGGATGTCAAGAGATGGGAACACTGCGGTGGAACTGGTAAGGTGGGGAAGTTGCTTTTTTTTTTTCTTCAGTTTTTTCATATGCCTTCCCTTGATCTCTTCCTTACCATTTTTCTACATAGCCAGGGTTCACAATCCTGCTTGGCATTTCTGCATTTACTCCTCCCTCAGTAAGGAAGTAGTTTCCTGCAATCTTACTTGTTGAGAGAAGGGAGGCAGCAAGTCACCAGCAGCATTTCCTCAAGTACTAATTTAACAGAACAGAGAAAATGAAAGGGACTGCTCCAAAAGAACCAGCTTTCAGTTATCTCTTTACTTGGTTCAAGAGTGGAAACAGTAACAGTCTACGGAAGGAAAATCAGGTGTTTCTTCATTTCCTTCTCCAGCAATGTAGCCTGTGGGTGCACCTGCCTTAGTTCCTCCCTTACTCAGTTCAGGCTCCAAATCGTTCTCTGCCAAGTTCACTAAAACTCCACTGAGGTAACAGACCTTCTATTGCTTTAACAAGATAGTACTGAAGGCCCAAACTAAAGACCAAGCCACGCATATTCTGCCCATCCTGGGTTCTGACCTCAGCAGGCACTTTCACTCTCACTGGAATTACAAAGTGTTAAACAGGAGATGGAACTTCATTGCCAGCAAGGTAAGGAAGCTGTTGGCCATCAAACCAGTCAATCATTTTCTGACAGTCCTACTCAGTGGGGAGGAGAGGAAGCTTTGGGAAAAGCAGGATTGCTTATCCCTAAGTCCTGCCCCCAGCTTTCTGTTCTCCCCTAGTCTGTGCTCTAATACAAAACAGAGTGTTTACCAGGTATTCCAATAAAAGTAGCATTACCAGATTCCACTCCTGCTAAAGTGGGGAAGAGGGAAAAGCCTCAAATTTAGAAAAGGATGCTGATCTGAAGGCAAGGCACTCTCAGGGTAATAATAAAAGAAACAGGTGGTAGCTTGGACAGGTAGGAGCAGAAGTGCAGCACAACTGTGCTTCGTGCTAGGGTAAGGCAATTTGAGACTTTTTTTTTCCTAAGCAAGGTGGCAATTTACCTTAATAATCTGTGCAACACTTTCTGGTAAACTGGAAATATGCTGACTGAGGGTTTGTGCCCAGTGTGAAATGAACTCATGCTGAGAGTGAGCAGATGCAGTAAGGGATGAAAACCGCAGAAAAAAACAACTTCACTGAAATCAGCTGGCACAACGTCTCCTGGTAAAACTTTTTACTTGCTCCCAGTAAAGAGTGGCTGAACATGTCTCAAGAGTTGGATTGATTTTTTTTTTTGCAAGACAATGGAAAAGACGCTTCTAACTGCACCCTTTTGTACTTCAGACCAGAGTATTTCTCGCCAGCCTTTCCTTTATTTCACCACTTCTTCAAACTGTAAATCACCATGAATCTCATTTCCATTTGTAAGTCCATTATTGCAGCTACTGACTCTCAGGTGAGCTGAAGGTCTGAGTTACTAAGTTGTATCTACTACAGTATTTCTAATAACACCATGCCTCCTCTTTGAAAACAAATTTCCAGTTGATTTTGAAAACATCTGCTTGGAGATTGAAGGCTGCCTTGACTCAAAGCGTGCCAGTTTGTTATGTCCTGGCAGGAGTGTTCGGCTGCCCTAGTGAGATAGCATCCCTTAGTTGAGGCACTGGAGAAATTTTCTGTGCCAACATGAAAGGATAGGCAACTAAAGACATGGCAAAGAAACAAATTTTAAAAGGAGAGAAAATTACAGCAGGGAAAAAAACATTACATTTTTCATATACAGACTGTGTTTCACTAAAAATAAAACTTGAAATTTGAAGTCAATATCCCCAAGATTGAAGGAGAAGTTCAGAAGAGAATGAATGCAACTAGTAGGACTTGATCATCAAACCTTATCATCAACATCAACAAACCTTATCATACTAATCACATCTTCATTTAAGTTTCTCTGAGGCTGCGCACATCCTATTGATGATATCTACTCCTGCAGATGGCTCATTATAATCCAGTGACTACTAAAATCAGTGCTTGAATAAACTAGATAGTGTAGCCTATCTTCAGGACAAACCTCCCAATGGCATTGATCAGAAAGTACAAAACACAATTATTGAAATCTAGTAGGAATATCATCCAGTTAGCACTGTAAGCTTTATTGAATAAGAACATACCACATTTTTAGAAAGATTTTCTGGTACAACAGTTTCTAATAGCAGCTCCAGGTCATACACCCACCGAGCTTAGTTTTAAACTTAATTGCTAGCTGGGCAAAATTTGCTTGAACTTCAGATGCAAAGTTATGTTCCCATGTGCCCTCAAAAAGTCCAACTCTGTCCTTAGCAATCCAGTACAGCAAGAGAAAAATAGAGTAAATATTAATCCTATTCATTTCTCATGCTACTGACTTTTCTTCTTGCCTTGGAAAAACACAGTGATTTTCGGGAACCTGAAACTAATCTCAAAATATGACCAGGGTATTCCTTTGCACCATTAAGGTCAGCTGAGCCTCTACCAGATACAACATTCTCTATCCTGTTTTATTCTGAAAATTTTGGAGTAATTTTACTTGCTTAAAACTGTTCAATTGCTGTTGAATGGATTCATAGAATCATTCAGGTTGGAAAGGAACTTCAAGATCATCAAGTCCAATGGTAAACCTAACACTGCTAAATCTATCACTAAATCACATCCCTGAGCACCAGCTCTACAAGTTTCTTAATCCCCCCAGGGATGGTAACTCAGCCACTTACCTGGGCAGCCAGATTCAGGGCTTGACAACCCTTTCAGTGAAAAGATTTTTCCTAATATCCAATCTAAACCTCCCCTGGTGAAACTTGAGGCTGTCTCCTCTCATCCTGTCACTTGTTCGTTGGGAGAAGATACTGGCACTCATCTCAGTACAACCTCCTTAAAAGGAGTACTCCCCTGAGCCTCCTTGTCTCCAGATTAAACAATCCTCTACCTCTCAGCAGCTCCTTTCAGGACTTTTCTCTGGACCCTTCACCAGACCAGATTTGATGCTTTTCTAGGATTTACACCATAAGAAAACCATCCCCTCAGGACACTCATAACTAAGCTACCAAAAAGCTCAGGCCTTTACATCAGAAATGCAGAACCCTATCACTAGGTTCAATAGGCTCCAAATTACTAACAGATACACACCAGTTGTTCCAGTTGATACCATCTTTCACAGAGTCTCTCAGTCATTCATTACTTTTAGTAACTAGTTTGGACCAAGTTACCATTTTGTTCACCAATGAATTTCAGATGCAAGTATCCTCAGCAAGGTCCAGTCATGCCATCCATTAGCAGCTTTGATGCTGGAGATCTGCCAAGAACAGGATCAACATTGTCTCCTGCACTGGACAAGGACTCTACTGCTGAACTAATCTGTGCCTAAGGTTGACAAGGCTTCCAATTTCCAAAAGCATGCTGAGAACCATCATACTGGGGAGAACTTCTCATATTTCAGCGTCTTTATTCTCCCTTAGCAGAGCAACATGCACAAAATACGTTTTAATTCCCAAGAGTCCATTTGCCACTCTCAACTGTTTTTGTATCCCCACATTACAATGCAGCTATTTCAACTCCTATGATTTCCACGTCCCAAGTTTAGCACTAAGAGCATGACTCATAAAAGAACAACTTTAGAAAGAGTACTTCGGTACAATTGAGATTTAAAACTATAATGTCACGAAACACATGACTAAACTCACAAACAACATTTAGTTATGCTTACCAAATCATGTTTATCTCCAGAACCCTTTCAGTGACAAGTGTCACAAGGTCATTGGACACAGGAAGCAAAATACGCGTTTGAGTCCAACAAAACACCTAAGTTGGCTTTGTATGGTACAGTGAACTCACACTGATAGGCTGTAGTGGTCTAGGACACTCCAATACCCAAGACAGCTCACTAGAAGTTGCCTATGTTGATAAAATACCCTATACATCATGCTAAAAGGATAAATATTGCTATCAGAAGTCCTTTGTACTAGCCCTGCTTGCTCCAATTTCAGCAACTAATTCCTGTTTTAAATATAAGCCTCAGATAGGAAACAAGACCTGCAGCTTCTTTTAACCAGTGGACTAAAAGTCATCCTAATCCTTCACTCACCCTCAGTTAAGAGAGAAGGAATCAAGGGCAAGTTTATCCTTTCAGGTAGACTCTAACCAATCTTTTCTTTCATCTAGTCTCTGTCCACATCTGCTTCTTGTTCCACTGCTGCTGGACACCCATACTCATTTTATTTCGTGGTTCTCGTGCTGTTGATATTCCTTATTCCTTACTGTTAACCTCCTTCTCACAGCAGTCTTGCTGTTGCTTTTCTGTTTTCCACATCTCTTCCGCTGCCTATGGCTGCTTTGCAGGGTAGTTTAATGATAAAAAAGTTTTCTCCTGAAGTTGGAACACAAAAACTTTCCCTGAATACAACCAATTTAGCCAATGTTAGCAGTACAGAGGACTCAAATCTCTAGGAACTCTACTGCAAAGAAGGGGGAGGGAAGCGATTCTGGCTTCTTTCCCAATAACGTAGGAGACATAATATCCTCCTTCAGTGTGTACGGTAATGCTGCAAGCCTCTGCTGCTAGTTCAGGATGCGAGTGTAAATAAACACCATTTACAGAGTTACATTTCAGATTTTACAGGGTAATCTGGGTAAATATGATAAAATATTTGTATTGTATATTTATATAATCCTTCTATATTCTTGCAATATCCTTGGAAAAGTCCTTTGTCCGTTTCCTTATACATTCCAGTGAATAGCTGCTTAGTGACACATCTTTCAATACTCCTGTCTTGTGTGTGCTCTAGTTAGGACTTGCTGCCAACACTTACCTGAGTCTTACAAGTAGATTTGACTCTAGGCTGTAAAAACGCAGCAGCTTCCACCCTGTCTCTCACTACATCATCTCCTTGTGCTGTTACCTGCAGCTACAGCCACAACGATGGGTGGAAATCGCACTTCCTGCAGCACTGTAACTTCAGTTACAGAGTAACTCTGGAGTAACTTCAGCAGATAACTTCAGATGATACTGGAAAACAGCCCAAGTTCCCTTTTTGTTTCAACCAGGTTCAAACAGCTTTGGTTATTGCCTCTGAGCAGGGCTAGCACTAATTCCGTATCCCAACTCCAATTCTCTCCCAGCACTCTCAAGGCTTCCAAAAACCCCGCCGAGTCTCAAGGCGAGCGCGGCAGGGCCGGCGGGTGCCAAGAGATGGCAGCAGAGAGCCCCGCCGCGAGCCGAGCCGCCCAAACCCTCGGGCACGTCGCTGACGCTTTCGGATCGATCTGAGAAGGAGCAGATATGTTTCCTATTTAAAACTAACAGGGGAAACAATCTTCAAGTGATCTGAGAAAAATCTCATCTCAGTAAATGGCCTGTAAATACACCAGTAACCACCTCCGGAAGGATCTTAGGGCTCTTCTCTTTCCTGAAGTTTTTTCTCAGGCAAGAGAGGAACTACAGGAAGGAGTAGGACTAGCTCCTTTAGCAAGTGAAAAGTCCTGCAACATGCCAGAGCTGTACAGGGACCGGGACAAAAAATAGCTGCTTCCGAGCTGCTCCTGTTTCCCCTCAGGTTAAGGGATAACCCCTTGCCCGGGGCTGCCGGGATCTCACCCAGCACCGCAGACATCACCCCAGCACGCTCCGCTAATATTAACACAAGTCCCACATTTCCCTAGTTTGGCTCCTCTTACAGACTGCTAGTCCTGTTGTGGTCTTTTTCACTTGGAAAACCAGTTCATAGCCCTGTTCCGATAAGGAAGTCAGCTGACTGCTTCCTCATTTCAGTTGCTCAGCAGCCCCTAATGCCGGCCACACCGAACCGCGTTTCAGGTGGTTCCTCTGTCTGAACCGCAGTCACTGTCAGAGGAAGTACATGGGACACACTATCTGAAGTTCTCATTCCAACCTGGACGCAGAAGGAACTCGTGCCCATATGTTTCTAGCTACAAAGCCAGGGAGGGTCACTTGTCCAGCCTTCCACCTGCTTTGGGGTTGAGGACATGTTTGGAGAACAAATGCTCTCATTCCCAAAGCACAAAAATGAAGACTAGTATGGAAGGACTGGGACACATTTTCTACATGACCAGTTCCCTCTAAATTCCTGAATAATCATGCTTATGGGAAATTTGCTTTTCTTACATCAGCCTTGGCAGTAGTTGATATAATGTAAAGCTATCATGAAGGATATACATGACATTAGGATCTGGAACATTCTGCTGTTCAATTAGTAGTTGTACTTCCTTACACAGCAGTGTGAGTTCATGTTGTGCATTACAGAGCATGGAACCTCTGCCATTAGCATGAGCTCTCTCTGCTGTCATAGCTGGATGGACTTACAGCCACCTTAACAAATACTCTTATTTGTTATATCACATAACAGGTGAAGAAACAAGCCTTTCTATACTACTCTGTAGGGCCAGCCCTACTCTGTGTTTCTGTATCACCTGGCACAGTAGGTTTCCTGCATCATTAACTGGTAGGATTGACTTCTAATGGGGAAAATTTTTCGGGAGTAATTTGAAGAATTATCAGGGAAGGGCTCACTTCGTTTCTTTATCTTCTAGGCTGACCATTGCTTGTGGTTGTAATACAAGGTAGAGAATTGGCACCAACTCTAAGGAGGAAGCCAAATACGTTTCAGAGTGGCTGAAAAGCTCTGAGTACTAAAAAACAGTAGCTGGGGCCTTGAGAACTTCCGGCCTTACCACAGGTCAAACAAGACAAAAGTTAATTTGAAAAGCTGTATGCAACTGTCAGTCCTATAATCTGAATATCTACTGATTTCGTCCAGACTTGTCAATATTTCAGTCTGTTTCTTCCCTGATTACACACAAATAAATCTCCAGCTGCATTAATCTCAAGTTCTGACTTGGGCAAGGTAAGGTGAACATCACTATTTATTCCTGCATGAACTAAGCATATACTTGCTCTACAAAGCCGGACTTGTCCAGGACAATGGAAAACGAAAAGTTTGGATTTTTTGTTTCCAGGCCACTTAACCCATTTTTCATTTTGATTCCATTTTACGAGCCTACAGACCCTCACACATGCATACACACAGTCTTCTTTTTAACCAGCTGTCAAAATCCAGTGTTGCAAGACACTGACCTTTGATTGTATCCAAGGTCTGTTCTTGCAGGTTTACTGTCTTTGTTCATCTGCCATCACAACCAGTGTAAATTGTCTCTTCTTTTGAGAAGAGACAACAAAGGGTTAATTCACACATCATTCTCACGAATTGCTAAGAGTGAGGCTTGACAGACTCCAAAGGTTTCTGCAAGATGTAGATGAGGTGAATATTCTAGTTAAGATAGTAGCATATAAACTCTTTTCTAACAAGTCTCCCCTTGGGAACTGCAACCTCATTTAGTCTCGTAGAGACTTGTCATCAAGCACTAGACTTGGAAATCTTGTCAAGAAATTATTCTAAAAATAATACCTCAGAAGTCATAGATACAAAAGTAATATAAAGTTAACAGATGCAAAACCTGTATAAAGCAAGTTATTATAATGCCAGGATAATTATCAGTCCTTTCTGCAAGTCTTTAAATGGATTATCAAGCACAACTGCTTTTCTTCTTTTTATTACTATCTTCAGGGACACTTTAATATCCTTCTTTTGCCCTTACATACCAAATAAAGGCACTGTTTGATTTATGAGGATTAAAAATCTCTTTACTAATGGTATTGTAGGGGTTTCACTATCAATGTAACAGCATGTTGCCCAAAAATAAAAAAAACAGAACCTCATTCACTCTTCCAGGTGAGAGTTACCATCACCTTTTAGCCACCAGACTGGGCAAAGTAATGAACAGCTTTAATGAGCAGGTGAATCAGAGGTCAAACCAATTAGCAGATAAGCTTTAATTTAAAAGGGAGGTTTAAAGGTTCCTATGAAAAGGAAGATAAAGCTTTTTCTGTCAGTTACTGCAGTCTATTTGAGAGGGGAACACGACATTGAGGCTGGGTGGTATGTACTGGCAGTTTCTGCCCCTGCTAAGACAAAACAATGATTTGTTTCAGCACGTAACCCTACCAGGCTGCTCACCACAGCCCTAAAGGGACTGAATGGTACTGGAGCAGTAGGATCCCAGTAATCGGACAGAGGAAGACTGGGAAAACAAGACAGTAACAGAGCTAACAGGAGTGTGGACAAAACCAAAAATTTTTCTTTATAAAAAAAGCACAAACTATCTCATAGTAAAACATCCACAGGGAAGGTGGGGGGGGGGGGGGTTTGGTTTGTACATATGTAGTTGAATTCATGCTTCCTACCCAGGAGAGCACTATTGACAAAGGTGACAAGAACTGCAAACCATTCCGTAGAGGCAGCTCACAATTTCCCACAGCATGTTTTAAGGTGCTCTTAGTTCATGTTATCTAGCTCGTTACTTCTAATGGATGTGGCTTTGTTTGCTTTATTTCCACAAATTGTCAAGATGTTAAATTTATTTTTCTAGCCTAGTTTATATAAATTCCTTGGTCCAAAGTATTGTCACAGAGGATTTTGCTTGTTGTGTTTCGTTCTGAACATTTGTTCTTGATTTATTCTGAAAAGAATTGATAGGACAGACAAAAATGCCTGCAAGATAGCAGGAAAGCTTTGTTTGTAATAAATGCGATAGCATATTTAGAATTAAAAAATATCTAGAACAGTCAGAAACCATGCAATCAAAGGTTGAAGGATAATCTACCTCTGAAAGCCGCAGTTACCAACCTAGAATACATGTGAGTTCTAACCCTCTTGAAAAGAGATGTAGTAGCCTAAAAAGCTGTATTCCAGTTCAGCAGCTTCAGAAGGACAGTCAAAAGGACTACACAGAAGAGCTGAATTTACACAGAAGAGCTGAATTACATTTAAGTGCTCTTAGGACCAGGTCACAAAAGTTTACCTTCTGTGTTTCTGCCAACAACTTGATCTATACTCAATCTTTGGTTTCTTGAAGCTCTTTTTCCAGGCTTCCTCTTACAACTATTCCTCTTTTCCCTGGATAAAATAGATTGAGTAACATACGATAATATGCAACTATCAAGAGGAAAAACAATAGCTACTGTTTGTGTTTTAAATTCAATTTTTCACTTACTAGTGTCTCCAATCTATTTTGCGTAGGCATTCACACTTCACTATGCACAGCCTCCAGCGTGTACTAACTCTTTTCTTCCTATGAAGTGACTCAGAACAATGAATTGGTGATCAGCCTGAATCCTGACAAGAAAGTTCACATCTATTCCACGACTCAGTAAATAATTATTTCAAAATTATTTCGATTGCATCTTCATCTTTTTAATCTTTTATCGTCAGAGAAAAAAAAATCATGTTCTTCAAACTCACAGCTGAGCTGTCTACACAACATCACTAAGCCATATCTGACAAATCGGAAGCATGGCTAATAAAAGCCCAAGCCCCTACACAGCCCTTCCCTTGGCTACACTACACACTTCCAGTATTTTCACTGCATCTAGGCTTTCTATACTTATGGAGATGGGAAAAAATTAGATTAGCATTGTTACCTTCCAGTTCAGAAATGATTCTTGAAATATTCAGGAAATATTACTTGACTTCAAGATTATATTTTGGTTTATATATATTTCCAGCATTTGCAGTTTTAGAGAAAAGCTTCAAGTTGTTCACAGGTAGAATAATTTTCAAGTCAGACAAATAAATCCCTCATTTGACATCCTGAACTTTTGAAACAATCAAGATTTTTGCAAGAGCTTTCCAAGAAATGCAACAAGGACTTAAGTGAGGATGGCCTTTGGAAAACACTAGAGCTTTGTTAATAATTGTTCCGCAGTCAACATATGATACAAAAAAATTATACTTGTTTCAAGTCTTTGCACTGTAAAAAACTTTCAAAGTGCTTCCAAGCACTACATTCGGTAGCCCTACTGCACACCTGGAATCTCAGTCTCACCACCAGAATTGCATTATACACCTATCACTCACTTGACCATCTATTCTCTTTTGTCATATCAGCAGTTTGTCATGCTAATTCAAAGTAAATTTACATGTTTCAAACTACTTACATTTATTTTTTGACATGACAGTAATTCACTCTTCTGCATGAATTAAGAGTCTTGACTGCCTCTGTTGTCCTTTCAAAATCTTTTTCCTCTGCTATCTGGTCACTCAGTCCTAGAGCAAGGCCTTAAAATACTATCATGAGATGTCATAATACATTATGTAAACATTATCTTCATGATTTAAATAGACAATATCCAGATTTATTTCTCACTTAAATATTATGAGCCATTCACTGATAAAGTTCCAACTAGAATAATGTTTTAAAAGTGTCAAAACAAGGAAGCACTGTTTAATTTCACCCAGGTTCCTTACAAAATATTTAGTTTTTACCATTTCTTACAGTAGGTACAGCATCAGAAAAGCTGGCCCTGTTAAAGACTGAGGAACTGATGGACTTTTGCCCTTCTAACGGTGCACGTAGTTTTAAAAAGTTCTGAGTCTTGTGGTGTGGTAAGGAAAGGCTAATGTGAAGTTTGCCCTGCAGTAAAAGCCCTGAAGTATCTCCACAGGCACAGTGAGATGGTTTTACATGCAGCAAGGCATTTTTCTCAAGCTTGTGGGAAAGGAGATGACGAGAGAAGTAAAAGAACAGCAAACGCTTTTCCAGAATAAACTGGAATGAAATACATGCCAGCTGCACAGTATCTCCATATATGTCAGTGTTGGAAGTTCAGTTTTGTCTCCCATTTACTATCTGTATGAAGTTGACGTGCTCCTCTTGTGTAAGGAAATGACACTTGCACTATTTCATCCAGTTATTTCATCCAAATACTAACACATCAGAGTTGAATCAATGACTTATTTCCCTCTTTAGTATGATGAACAGGAAAAAAACCAGTGCAAATTCCTGTCAATGGGCTATAGATAGATCTCTGTGCATGCACAAAATTTAACATGAATGTATCTTTGGGCAGTCCTGTTAAATATTTGGATCTCAAATTGTACAGTCCAGAGCAAGTGCTGTCTTGGGAAGATAATACAACAGCAAAGTAAAACTGGAAACTAATGCTGTTACAAAAATTCCAGGTTAGTCAAACGTTGCCTCTACCTGCAATTCATTGCAAGCAGCACTTCTTACAAAGAAAATAAAATAGAATATTTAATTATAAATTAATACCTTAGACCAGCTTAAAGCTACATATGTCAATGCTCCGTCCAACAGACAGCTTGTATATTGAGCAGTATTGCTGATTTTCACAATTTTAACATTCGGAATGTCTAGGAATTAGAATGATTATCAGATCTTTTGCAGAGGAAGGCAAAAAAAAGTACCAGAAACAGTACAGAAAGAAGAGACAGAAACAGCATGTGTGAATTAGCACCACCAATACCAAATAGAAGAAAGAACTGTAACATCTGACGTGACTCACGAAGTTTCACAGAAGATATTCACAATGAAATCACAAAGAGAATTCAAGATGCACCTACTTTGATCTCCTTTAAAAAGGTTTTCTTATGAAGCATTAAAGAGTTCCTGACCTAGTAACAGATCGCAGCAGAAAACAGTTCTGTGCAATGGGACTACTCATTGGCATACTCTTACAGCCCAGGTTGCAGTGAAGCCCAGTATGCAACTATATTACTACTCTGCAACAGTTTCTTTCCTGTGTTTTTATCTGAATCAAGACTGTTGAATTACTGCTATAAATTCCTGGAAAAGAAGGGAAACTGCAAGGAATTGCCACTCAGCTTTTCTAATGAAATAATTTAGTAATTCTAAAAGCCCATATGAGACTAATGATTCTTCCTGCAGCAATTACATCTGAATCTGTTTTGGAAAAGAAGAGGCATATTACTAAGTGTCAAAAGGCGTGAATTATTTCCCAGAGCATCCTGCTGGTATCCTGCTGCAACTCCTATGGACCACAAAGAGACTGCTACCTCTGCTCTTTGCCTTCACATTCACAGCACATTCAGAAATTGGTTTCACAAATTATTCATAAAACCGGGTGTGATCTTGCAACACTTGTAGTTACATCCTCCCCTCTGCCATCCTTTTTGTTCCTTATGCTTGGAATCTACAGAATATTTTTCTTAACCGAGGTATAAGAAGTAAACAACAAAAAGGAGTAATTTCATAATTTTGTTTTAGCTGAATCTATATTTCTCTTCTCACTAGTTACGCTTATTTTTCTTAACATGGCCCCAACTGTTACAAATTATAAAACATGAGAATCAAAAGACAAAAGCAAGGCAGGAAAGAGTCTAACTTCAGTTTAGTTACGCTTAAATATTGCTAACTCCCAATCAAAAACTCATTATTTAACATAAAGCAATACTAATGTAAATGAGCTTTAGATTGACCTTCTAATGTTAATGAAGCAATTAAAGAACTAATAGTTTTGTTCCACTTTAAGTTAAATGCCAAATAATTTTCAGCTGATTTCAAAATTCAAGTGTTGTACAGGGGCTACATCTGCTCTTTACCATCAATACAACCATGCTTTTAAAGAAAAACTCCCCATTGAGACTCCAACACCAAACCTATAAACGCCAGTGAAAACTTTCACACTGACTTTAATAGACTTTGGACAAAGGCCTTATAATTTGAGGAGATCTGATCGAAACGGTTCTGCCCAGGGCTATCTTCCAACATAACTCAGATGTGAAAGAGGCTGCAGCCTGAGAAAACTGACCTTGCTTGTCAGCAAAGCCTGAGAAGAACTGCCTTAAAGAAGGAAAACGTAAGTGCTTTGTGCCACTGCCCTTGCTTCTTGTAGGAGAATGGAAAGTGGATGTTGGTAAGAGGAAACAGTTTGGCCAACATCCAACTAATTACTTGTATTTTTCATGTCTTTGATATGCAGTTGAAGTGCAACTTCCTCCCCTTCTTGAAAGGCTCAATAGATCAATGTTTATATCCGCATATTCCAAAACGTTACTCAAAACTATTCTCTAATTACATCTAATACCAAAGTGTGCCAACCGGTAAGAACAATCTGTAACATGCTTCTAACACTAAAAAAAATGCAGGTATGCTTATCACCATTGTTCACCTAGAACATGAGTTCGATTCATAGCTGCCTGGAAGAGTCCTAAACTACAGCAGAGACAGACAGTTTGCTAGAAATGGTATATTCTGACTGCCCCCACTGCCTCACTCTGCTAGGCTCCTATAAATGATGTAACTGGAAAGAATACCTTCTTCAAGGTTAGCAGAGGACAACGTAGTGGGAGCAGAAACAGTTTATTCATTTTGCAGATGAGCTGGAAGTAATTTCCAGTTCACTTAGGTTCCACTTTGTCCAGCACCTTAAAGAACGAGATGATTTCATTTTAAAATCAAACTGGTGCTTCTCCACCAAAGTCATTGCATTAGATTGATTTTGATATAACCTTTATTAGAGGCATGGGAAATTTAGAGGCATTGGCTGATGATCATGGATATCATGCTATATATCACAAAATAGATGTTCTTGGTACTTCAGTGACTGGTTAGAAGCCCCGATGAAAAAAAATTAGGTTTTGTTGCCACTTGGGAGATTAATGCATGAACACTTGTTGCCAAAATTATTTGCAACTGGAATTCCTGGTGACAGTTACATCCCTAGGGGTATTTCACTGTCAATGTAAATCTCTAGTTGAAGAGATGGATACATGACAAGCAAATCACTTCATTACTCCAAAAATACAATTTCATGCCAGTCATTTTAATGCAGTAGGTAAGTCACATTTGGCTTGCAAGGGTCTCATCAGCAAGGAAATAGCCATTCAGTGTGAGTGCAAAGCTTTCTATAAATGCTGGAAGCTACACACAGCATATTTGTATTATCACTGCCTTTCCCCATGTGTTGGGTAAGCAATAACAACTCTTTCTAGGTCAGAGACACTATTCAGCTTGAGTCCTCTTGACCTTTTCACAGCCAAGAAAGGCCTCTCTAACCCTGCGCAGTGTTGGAATATTGAAGTGGTTCAGTAGCTTAAAATGCCCACAGAGAGTTATGTCTGTGGAATTGGCCAATAGGTTCTTTTCTCTTGCAACAAGCAGGAAAAGGGTGAAGCCAGCATATGGTTCAAGCACATATCTGATGCAGTGAGTTTTTAGGCAATGTATTTGTGAGCATTTCAGGGTGGTGAAAAATTTGTCAGGAAAAAACCAACCTTCAGCTGAAGGTCAACTTCATTACTCAGCAGCATAAACTACATCCCTCTTGCCAGACTTGTCATGGTTGTATCTTTCAACAGCAGCACCGAGACTATCTCAAAGAAGAGTATTCATCTTGGAATCATAGCAGTCATAAGATCACAGCTTTTAGAATTTACCAGCAAATACTTTGTCTGGTAGTGCTTTGTTACTCAATTAGAAGATCCCATTTCAAACACTGAGTAATGTTTAAGGTCAATGGTAACAGTCACAAAATTAAGGTATAGTAATCATATTGTTAGAATGTAATAGGCCAAGTTCCAAAATTAGTACTGTCATTTAAAAAATGTCTTTGGTCAGCTAGCAGCAGCAGTGCTATGAGGGTGAGCGAAGAGGACAGAAGTCTTGAAAAAGAAATGACGCTTCATGTTTCAGAGTCCAGTCTGGTTTGGAGACCAAGGACAGGTTCACAGCAGGAGCTATATAAGGTTGCATTCCAAACAGTTATAGACACTGTTTGATGCAACTTTTTCGCTCTCCCTGTATAACACTGTAGAAGAAAGGTGTCGTGTGATAACATCAGACTTGAAGTATCTCATCTAATCCCAAAGAGGACACCAACAAAGAGAAAGGCATCATCCTCAACAGCATCCACCTTTCCCTGATTCAGAACACACAGATCCACCACACAGTCCATTAATATCTATCAGTTCCAACTGTCTTGTGTCTTACAGTCCTTTCAAGAGACAAAGTGCTGGGCTCCAGCTTTCTATTCTTGTGAATGGCACCATGAAGCAAGACACAATCCTCAGAAATTCTGACAGCAGAGGGATATCTTCACAGCTCCCTGCTACCAACTTACCTATTCATAGGAACAGAAATGCAGATGCTTATCCTAGTGGTGAACAGCAAGAAGCTTTTGTAAAACTAAGAAAAGAACATTAAATTTCAAAGAGCAAAGATAAAGAATGCCAAAAGCAGACTGGAGAAAGAGGGCCTGAAAAGCAAAGAAATTACTTACACATCTAGATTGTCAAGACACACCTTCAACATTTTGCAGTGAGGAAATACTCTCTAAATCAATGAATCTTGGGCTACAATCCTGATATGTAATTTATACCAAGTCCCAAAGGTATCAGTGAAACCTGAACCATTTGACAGGTGTTGCCCATATGAATAGCACTGAAGAATCAGGATTCTAAAACTGTGAAAATTTGTGGTAGCACAATTTGTGCTACCACCATTCTTAAATGTAATACTAAAAGTAGTACCAAAACTTCAGCGTTTGACTAAACTCCTAAGTATGCACCTCTTCTGTAAAACTAATGGAAAGCGTCTACTGTCTTAATTATGACAAGCAATTTTGTTACCTTTTCACTATTATTAATAATTCAGTTAATAAAGGCCTTATTCCTGAACCCTTCCGATTTATTTTCTATCTGAATAAAGTAAGAAGGGCGGTAAACAAAAAAATCCGTGCCATTTCCAATTCCCTCATATGTACTCTGTTCCCTTATATAGCAGTATTAAACAAGATTTGTGTCTCCTGAAAATATTTTTCAAAGGATGGTTAAAACAAAACAGTCCATCTCTTAGAATGCAAGCAGCTCTGACAGAAGTCTCCATTACAGCTGCAGCAAAGTCCTCTGGGCACACTTCACTGCACATCACTGTGCTGCTTGGATGGTTGAAGGCATGAGACCATCGTGGTAGCCCTAGTGTGATGGAACCAGGCATGCCCTATTGTGTTTTAGTACTCAGATGAACCACACAATTATCAAACTAACATTTCATTCTCTTTGTTTTATTGAATCTAAGCCAGATCATATTTCAGAATTTTACAGTGACTCGAGCTACTGTGGCTTAACAGTAAATTACAAACCAGTACTTTTATTAAGCACTACTTTGGCTATGAAAATATAACTTGGTTTTGCTAGCTATAAGATTTGCAGGTTAAGCAGTGTTTCATTAATTCAGGATATGAAGCCAGCAGAGCCTCTTGAGATAATTTAAGGATTCAGTGTTTAGAGAACAAATCCCTAGTAGTTTCAGGAGCAGTAAGATAGCACTTGTCTGACTTTCCTTCCTTTTGCATGTGAAACCATTGGATCTTTTGTAACTATATAAAATTGATTAAAAACTAAAAATACAGTGACTAGCAGAATCAAAGGCAAAATTTGGAAAAATATAATTAGGAATAACAACTATAATTAGGAAACGTAGTAGTGCTAAATACATTAACAAAAACTGTATTTGGTACTACTTTTTTTTACTAAAGATTACATAGCTCGAAAGGCTGAATGAACTGATTAAAACCAGCAACAGGTATAAAACTCTCCACAGCTAAAGCAACTTCTGTTTTAGAAGAACTGAGGTACTACAATGACATTGTTTAGTAGTGTAAACAGACACTTACAGAAGGCATCCCTTTTGCATCAATATGAGTCTGCATCCACTGAATCTGAGTTTCAGCTGCTACTGGGGGTTTGCTCAGCTGGAAAGAGTATTATATATTGCAAGGTTTCTCCCAGGATTTCCATTTGTATTTATACTTTTTGCCTTGAGTCACAAGTTGTGCTGTCAAGGATCAAAGGTATAACTTGCTGGACACCCCGGGTTTGTTTTCTTAGGGTAATGAGAAGATTTAAAAAATACTTCCTGAAACATTTCATTAATACGCAGATACTTTTACATTTGTGCCTGGGTAACTGTATTAAGCAGGATGACAAGTTCTCCTAGACAGCATGGCACACTGGACATGAAACAAAACACTGTTCACACTACTCAAACTGAGATTATTAACTACTTTCCTAGTGTTGCTGAAAGAGCGAATGTCACTGTCTAAAGGCCAGGAGCTGTGTTCTCCCCATATATACCATAGAGAGCCTTTTCTCCAAGCGTGCCCTCCCCAAGAGTTAGTTGCGTCCTCATGCAATTTGTCATGGTTTAAGCCCACCCAGCCAGCACTAAGCACCACACTGCCACTCACTCACTCACTCCTACCCCCGTCTGGTGGGACGAGGAGGAGAAAATACAGCAAACAGCATTGAGAACCTAGACAGAGGACAGAGAGGGTTCACTCACAGACTAAAGACATACTCAACTTGGGGNACAGACAGACATACTTACCTGTGAAGGTAAAGTATGTCTTTACCTTCACAGACTAAAGACATACTCAACTTGGGGAAATAATCCATTTAAACAGCAAACCCACCACCAATTTACCAATTGAAACAGAGCAGGACCAGTAATAAATACCACTGGACCTTGGCAACACCTTCCCACCATCCTTCACTTCTTCCCCGCTCCCAGCTCCGTAAACTGTTTCTATTTGCAATTCTTTCAAATATTTGCCCCTGATGCTCCAGTAGCACCACTGACCATAGGTGGGACAGCACAGTTCACACTCACCACGCACCTCCAGCAACCAAGCAGGATTCTGCCAGTTCAGGTGCCTGTACCTCCCTGCTGCTCCTGCCTTTTCCTTCCATTTACGCCTGACTCCATGTTATGCTCTACAAGACAAGTTTTATCATTTCCTTCCCAGTGTGCAGGCCAGAAAGATTTTTAGCTATGAATTTTCAAAAGTTAACAAACAGCAATGTTGACTTAGCAAAGATTTTATCAGCTTTGCCTTAATTGCTAGAAGGAAATAACTAGTGATAAAAATCATGTGCCTTATTAATATATAAATAAATTATGATAGCAGCCTTTCTATCTCTAGGAGGTTGGGTGAAAAACAGCTTGTCATGGCTTGGTGACATTTACTTTTCTATCTGTCAATATTTGGAGAATTTTATTACTGTGCAGTGCCAAGTTTAAAATGGCTAATGGAAATATTAAAATGGAATTAATCTAACTAACTAAATAAAACTGGTTCTTTGTGTGTTATTCCCTTGGAAGTGACTTAATGTGCTTTCTGAAACAAAGCTATGATGAGAAAAGGGGTTATATTTAAGTTTATATGTTGTTCATTTATTCTCTGAAACTTTCTTTCTTTTCTAAGCAAAGGCAAGCCACGGTGCTTTATAATAACTATACCTCAAATATTTACACTCTGATATACAGAGAAGAGAAGGTTAGAAGTGGCCAGAGGGTTCCCAGCTCCACTAACTTACCAAATGTTCTACTTTGGGAAAACAGCAATGCTACAGAAACAACTAATGACCCACGCCAAGAACATCACTGCACTGCAGTAAGTCAATACTACAAAGTTTTGCCAGTGTAACAGCAGTGGCCTAACATGAAAATGACACACACCTCGAGCTGATACTGCAGTGTTTAATAGAACTCCAGGTGTCAACAGAAGATCTTCGTCAAAAGAGAAGCCCCTTGTCAAGTCAGCTTTGCTGCCTGCAGCAACAGTACAACTTTGTCCTCTGTGGAACAGTCACAGCTTGCATTTCCTGGAGGGAACTTCGTCAGAGCTAGAACAGCTGCTGTTACAGAGTCATCAATAATAGGAATATTTCTAGGCAATTTATGGAAGAATCATAGAATAAGATAATTAATCTCCCTTTACAATGCTCATTGTACCCTTTAGCATCATATACTGACTTCTATTTTTATCAGAAGAGTCTAATGAGTTAGTTCCAATAAAAGTACACAACTCTTCATTTCCACTTTAGAAAGCAGAAAACAAAAGACCCAGAAAATGAAATCAAACTTACAAAGCACGACAAGCACTGACAGCTGAAACAGAGCCTAACTGAAGAATTAGCAAGGAATCCCAGTCTGGGAAACACAAATACAGACATCACCATCATTATGCTCAAGACAATCAAGGCATCCCCCAACACACAGGGCCACTCCACAACCCCTCCTTCCTGGTCTATCCTTTCTCAAGTGTTTATAATCATCCAATGCAGCATCCCAGTTGTGCAAATCATCCCAGCACGGTTTCGTGATGGCAACAATACTGTAGTTTTCCTGCTGTACAGTGGCTTCCAGCTCTCCCTGTTTGTTGCCCATGCTGTGGGCATTGGTGTAGATGCACTTCAGTGGGGCTACTGATCCCATTACCTTTTTTCGGTGAAAAGGCCTAACTCCTACCTGACCATTCCCAGGTGGTTCTGTGATTTCTAGCCCATCAATAGTCTTTCTATCTTTGCTATCATATGACACTATCCCCTACCTCCACTGGGACAGCAGACTTAACCTCATTAGGACACTGTCCCACAAACATTGGTGTGCCACCAGCCTCAGAAGTAGGTATTGATCTGATGGGTCTTCCTGTTTCTTCACAGAATCACAGAATGTTAAGGATTGGAAGGGACCTCAAACGATCATCAAGTCCAATCCCCCTCATTCCCTGCAACTGGAGGGGCAGAGAAGACTAGTTGTGCTCCTGATCACTTGAGCACTCATCCCAACACTCTGAAGTCTGTATTGATGGCCTTGTTGTGAAACTAAAACATGATCTCATCTTCAAAGCAGCAACTACCCCAGCCCAGAAAATTTAGGGAATGATGAGAGGTAGTCAGACTTGCATCAGGTATCTGTAATAGATCTCCTGTTCCATACACACACACAGGGGTGTCTCTCCAGCACATCACATGGCTGCTACCAGCAAAGCGCTCTCAAGGCACTCAAGTAGTTTCCAAGGGGAGCATAGGAACAAACAAACAAAGCAATAACATGTATGGAACTTGAAGATGACAAACGACATTTCCCTCTTAGGCATTAAAATACACAGTATGTGCTTTAAAAGTATATTAAGAGAAAAAGGAAGACAGTATGGCACAAATTTTCTTTTAGTCCACTCCTCTTGCATCGCATTATCCATACAGTTAATTCCAGTTCCCTGCCACTTAACTTCCTTCTTAATTCCACATTAGAACCATGTCAGCTTTTCCATGAAACACTCAGACTCAGTTCTAGTGAAATACATACCACAAGTGTGGGAGTCTTTGGCACCTTGGAAGGGAAGGAGAAATTGTTATGAATCTTTACAACAGGTTATCTGAAATCGTATTCATTTCCTCATTCTGATCTTTTAGGATACCACTATCAGTGTCAAGATCTCCAAGTCTTCACTATCACTGCAGGGAACCTCCTCCAACTATGCAGATATATTTATTCATCCACAAGCGATAGATGCAATCCACCTCTTTCTAATTTAATACAGAGAACAATCCAGGACATGCAAGTCACTGGAGAGAAACATGGTTGTGACTACAGGCAGTTTGAGAGCCATGCCCCATCTTCTGGCTTCTTTACCTGTTTCTTTTTTTTTCCAATGCCCCAATTCTAAATAAAAAAAAAAAATCAAGACAATAAATAGTTGTAACTCCATACAGCTGTAAAGGACAGGTATTCACTGGTCTATATTTTTCAGATTTCCAAGTGATGATGCTGGCGTCAGGTAGAAATTACTGGAATAGAACCATTTGCGTTTCTTAATCTGCTTTAAACTTGGGTAAATAATATGCTATTATTTCACAGAAAGGAATATGGACATAGATTAACAGGGATTTATCCAAAGTCCTCTATCACTGGCAAAACTGTCATTAAAACAAGTTGTAACATTTTCTCATTTTCTGACTACAGATTCATGCTGTCTCCTGCCATCAATATCTTCAATGGAGCCCTTTCCACTTTTCCCTTAAAATTTTCTCTGCGCACCAGGCCCAACACACACTGACAGGATCATAGAATGTTTTGGGTTGGAAAGGGCCTTTAAAGGTTATCTAGTCCAACCCCTCTGAAATGAGCAGGGACATCTTCACATCCAAGCACCATGACTCATTCAAAAAGAGATAGAAAAAAAAGACCGTAACTGACTCATTATGAGATAACATTTTTTGTCTGGAGATAGTCATGGCACCAGTACATAACCTTAGATGCAAATAAGGCAAAGCCAGTCATCTTAGTCATTGCTTCACAGGCTGAAACAACCCTGAACCGTGTGAATTTCAAATTCTCACAAACACCAGTGGTTACTGAGGAACATAGCACAAAGCAGTCATCAATTTAACTACCGTAAAATAGTTTCAGAACTTGGATGCGAGAAGCCAAGATGCTCAGCCATATCCAAAAGCATTGAAACTTTTAATGTTGATTTACAATATGTAAGAGTAACAAGATAACACAATTCTTACTCTACTTCTGCTTTATAATTGCCTAAAAAAATTTGCAGTTCAGAGAACAAATTAACTTTTTAAGCCAAAAACATTTTTCTCACCAAGTCTCACTGTCAGCAGTGTAGCATTAGCTGGGTAATCTGCCAGGACTGAGTTTATTAGTACAACAGCAGTCTTGCTCTTAATTCCAACTTTATTTTTTAATATATCTTGAATTGGTATGCAAAAGATCTCATGTCTACACTGTTCAACATCAGACACAACATCCAAGACTACAGAACACAACTGCTTAGAAGTTAAGCAAGTGTGCTTGACCTCAGAATGAAGTGTGATGATTAGTTTTAGATTTTTGTCAACATTCTCCCTTGTGCATTTCTTGACAGCATCAGCTCTTCCTGTCACTCACCTTTCAGGGATATCTTGTTGTCAGTCGACTTGCAGAAACACTTTGCCAGAGATTCGGCTGTAACAGAATGTTATCTCCAGAATTACACATGTAGCCCTAAGAGTAAAGTGACAAATTCTGCCACTGATACCTAGGACATCGGACTGACACATTGCTAAAAATGCAACACCATATAACGTTATACTATTTGCCATGAAATAGTAGCAAGATATGGTCACTGCAAGAGATACAAATATCTCAACCAAGTTAACATTGAGCCGTGACTGCTCCAGTCTGCACTTAGAAAAACAAAGAAGTTACAGGAGTGTTGAAATTAGAGAAAGATTTACAAACTGGGTGTGTTCCAAAATGATTTTCCCACAAAGTGATGAAAAGTGTGTTGACACTAATTATTTGTAATCCTTCACTAAATCAGATTTTCTGTATAGTTTCCTGGGTTGTAATGAACTTGTTCATTTTGAGCGCTGTGATCTTGCAGACAGAAATGTGAATGTCATGGCTGTTGTGATAAGGTTTAGGTATGTACAGGTGTAGTTTTGTTGGAACCAGCTTTCTCGACAGGGAAAACAAAACAAAAGTCCCTGCTCCGGACTGGAATTTGTTGTCTGCTAGTTTGTGGCTTAAGTGACTTTTAAATTTGTGGTTTCTATACACCAAATGGTATTATAATGATCTGAAGAGGCTATCATAATTTCTTTTAAAAACATCCTGTAGAGCAAGCTTTCATTTTGATGACACATAACCACTCCTGCTGAATTCCATTAGCTGAATGTGTTGCTCTAAACTGTAGATCTTTAAATTGATTTTGTTTTAGGGAAATTATCTGAAGGTACAATGAGTTTGTTACATTTATACATTCCTTGGCCAAGTAAGGTAAATTTAAGGTCTGTAAAAGTTTGTGAATTTGCTCCTGGAATTTAAAAGGTGTGCCTTGAAAGACCATACTGGTGCTGCTATAGTGGCCTGTGGTTCATGCATTCCTCCTCCTTCCAGGAACAGTTCCAAATATTTTTTTTTTAGCATGCAGGTACCATAAAGGTCATTTCATGGTGTCCATTTTTCCAGGGGATGTGATACACTGCAGCTCAGAGCCTGGAACACCCTCTTAAGCTTGCCATTATGAAATATCAAGTCTCATTCCCTCCTTCTCATCACCACGAAGGAGACATTCTGACAGCAGCTCATTCTGATTCTGCTGTGCATTTCTGATCACCTGAAGTGCTGCTTATGCACTTCCATTATCAAGTCATCCTTATTCTTCTTGTTGCTTTGCCATCAACTTCAGAATCTTGTCACTGATGCTGATGAGTGATCTCCTTGTTTGCCTGGCCATTCCTTGACAGGTCTAATACTGCTGCACTTGTTCTTGACAGATTGAAGGTGGGGCGGGGGAAACCTGGCTAGTGCCCTTGAGAATTCATCAATATTTTTTCTGTCTCTAGGGCTCCAAGCAATACTGTTCTGCACTGTTCCCTTTTCTTATTACAATGCCACGAATTTTTTTGACACTTCTGTAGAGTTATCTTCCCAGGCAAGGAAATGGAAAGTGAACTTCAACTTCCAACTACTCAGACATGTTGGTGAATGAGGAGGAAGATGAGGAAGTGATGAGCAGAGGGCCAATGGAGCAGTAAGTGGGATACCATGGCCATCTGTTTCAGGCTGATGCTGTGATGCAAGATGCTACAGTGGTTCACGTATCAGAATCAGAAACAGGTTATTTATTCCAGGCACTTGAAATAGCATCCTAACAACAATATCTGCAAACTCACAGGAAACCGAGCAATGACTAAAGAAACAGTGGCCAAGGGCTGTTTATCTTATGAAACCATTTTAGGGAGTAGTTGAAAATGTTATTTAAATTATTCTGCAATGATACTGCATTTTTACACTCCAAAAATAGACAAAATAAGTGACCAAAAATCCAGCTCTTGCATTACTGGTTGGATACCTCAAAAAAGGGGTAGTCTGACACAGTGTCAAGTGTCCTGAGGTGCAGTTCATAGAATCACTATGGTTGGGAAGGACCTCCAGGATCATCTAGTTACATAGTAATTGACACTGGGACATGATTACAACCTTTTTGCTTTTTTTTAAGATGCTCTTTCACATTGATTTCTGAATTACCATTTTTACACTAGAAAAGTGATTTCCTAAAATCTAAAATTTTTGTTTTTCGTACATGAAAACGTGTAAAGCCGGAAAAACTGCTAAACCCACGTTCAAGTAGTACAGGAAAACAATGAAGAACAGTATACATGAACATGTTCACCTGTGATTCTTCTAGGTCCATGTAACTGCAAAGTTGCAACACAATTTCTGCCAATAAATACTGCAATACTTAAACCAGTAGAAATCATTAGATATTCCTGATTAAAATATAAAAGGGTTCACAAATCAAGAGCTATGAAGTTATCTGCCTCATCATAATATTCACCTGATCTTTTCCATATTACCATTTTCATTCAGTTCAGAAGGTGGCATTACAGACGTTGCATCACACAGGTTACCTGCCTGTCTAACAAACATTACCTTGACACATATGATCAACTGCCTAACTGCCACTTGTGATGAAGATGCTGTAAGTCTCCCATGTGCTTAGTTTGTTCTTCAGTTCACCAGTAAGTGGGGTACCAAGAGATCTGTAACTTTCCATTCAGTCAAAATCAATCCTGAGACACAAATTGTATATAATTGAAGAGAGAGAGTGGAAAAAAACAGTCTTGAGAACGAGGTGTCTTACGTGCCCAAAAGGTATTGCTATGACCTTTTTCTAAAAAACAGAAATAACTGGAGAGTCATGTATGCCATTTAATTCTACTTAGCCATCTTGCTTTGTTCAGAAATTTCAGATGATGCCATTGAACTCTCCTCTAGGCATGAAAGATATCTTGAAATTTTACCAAAGGCAGAAGTAATGGGTGCACTTTGTAAAATGCTTTGATTAGTGTGCAGCTGGTTGGCAAGAGTGATGCTGAAAAGCCAGACAACTAATTTGTAATCATTTATGTGTGTATGCAAAATTATGTTTCAATGAACGGATAATATGGTTGATGCAAATACAAGACATTAAAAATTGCCCAGACTACTGAAAACTGAGGTCAGAGTTGCTGAAGCTGGTGAGGCAATGAATTGGTCATATATAATAGAGACCAACTTTCCATCACGTTCTAAATGACTATTTTATTTAATTATTTCATTTATGTCCCTGGAAAAATCTTGTAATAGAATAGCTTATTGGTTTTGTTTGGTTTTTTCCACTCCTTTAGATTGAGGAAAAAAACTTCATATTTTCTGATTTACTGTAAATAGAGGGGAGGAGGATGACTATGAGGATTTTATTGCTGCAAAACTGGCACATCAGTTATTTGGGAAGGTATTTGCTCATCTCATCAGCTATCTTGTGTACTAATTAAATTGATGGATTATTGGACAGGGAGAAATCTTCAAAGCCATTTCAGAAATGCTGGAGGCACTTCGTAGAATCAGAAATGCAAACAGCTTGATGGTTAACAGGATATAATGAAATGCGTAAGTGATGTTACAATACTGCCTGTGGATTATCACTGAGCCTTCTCCCCCTTCCCACTCCCAAACTAGGTATATTAATTGTACTACATTAAGGAACTCTTAAGCATTTAAATACATAACTAGTTTATTCTTTGCAGAAGTCTATTCTTTAAAGACATTTTTATTTGCTTAGCATATTTTACCTCACATGCAATGTTGACATGACACCCCAGCTGAATATCACTTGCATATGGAATTACACGTCAGGTCACACATAGTGCAATATGCACAAAGACAACAATTATGCTCTCCAGTCTGGTATTAAAAAATAAATAAATTAGGAGTCTGATTGAACTTGGAAAGAAAAACTCTACCCAAAATGTTATTTCTATTCAAGCAAGTACACAAGCAGCCTGATATCATGGTGACAAAAACCATGAAAATATTTAGCAATATTAGAACTTAGTTGGGGTGTCTAGGAGAATAAAGATCTGCACATTCCAGCAAGATATAACCGATTAGACAATTTCATCCTTATCAGTTTACTGAATTCATATTTAAAGGCTACATATTCAGTATAGCTGCAATAAAATCATCTTCACATTTTCAATTTTTCCCTGTGCCCCAGAGTATAAAGTCAGATTGCAGTGCTGGCTACCACTAAATAAAATGGGACATGACACCTTCCATTCCATGCCTGGAATCACAAGCAGTACGTCAGATTCTGGAAGATGTAACCACAGCAGTCTCTTGATCCCTAACTTCAGTCTTGTTAACTCGTAAGGAGGAATAAAGAGATAATTTTCTGAAGTTCTTGTGCAAGAAAACCTTATCCCTGAATGACGATTTCTCCATCCCCAGAATTCAAACTAGAACATGTAGGGTTATCAAACATCTTCATAGATACAACAAGTTCAATTAATGCATTTACAGGAAACTTTAGTCTTGGCACCCTGTAGACCGTGACTTACTGAACAGTTCTGAATTCACTCATCCTAATAGTACCTCATTTCAAATTAATTTATTCCTACATACCTAAACTACTCACTTCATACCAAAATGTTTTTGCTGCTTGCTTGTATGACTTGGCAGTTGGCAGCAAAATTTAAGTGAAATGGTAACCTGAATGGAAGCGCCTAAGGGCTACAGAAGGGAAATAGATGATACAAAAACTCCAAAGAATCCCGTCAAGATAGCAGATTTAACATCCCAAGGTCAAATAAGGGCCAAAAACATTCAGCACCACTACCTGCAAATCACAGTAATCTGAAACAATGATTTTATTTAATATTCTGGGATTCGTTCTTGGGAGAAAAGAAAGTTTGTCCAACACCAACTTTCTGGTTGCACATGTGATACAGCAGCTGTTCCTTGCAGATGTGACCTTATGATATCAAACCATTCAATGATCACTGTAGTGTCTTTTCGCTTGGGTATCACTTAACTTTTAGAATCGTGACTGTGATGTCACTTGTCATGATACCTCCAAACACTAACAATTTTCCTTAATAGTTGGAAACAGTGGTACAATGCAGCCACTAGAGGATAAGAACTGAAAACAGGAAAATTTTCTCAACTAACGTGTTTTTGCTATCAGTCCTACTCAGAGTAAAACTGCAAGATACAGGCTTATCTGTTAGCAGTCATGTATAGACAAGAAGTCAGAATAGTGTTCGAAATTATGTACAAGAAAGCTAAATACTACTTTAGATGCACTTAGTTCATGTTTTCAGTTAAGAACAAAGGAGAACTTTAGTTAGTGCTGGCAGATGACTTGTGGTTGCTTATTCGCCAGAATGAATTACAGCCAAGCATTTGATGGTACTCAGCAGTTTACTCTGATTTTTCCTGCCTTGTTTATGAACAATGGCAGCACTCCAGTTTTTAGGAAATGGAGAAAAGAAAGTGACTTAAAAGCAGCTAAATTGGAGTCTATCTGCCATTTTGTAGAAATAAACAGACAACACGGACGCTATTAACAGATTAAAAGTTTGACATGTTGGACTCTTGACAATCCCCACCTATCTGAAATATTCCTAATCATATCACTAGCACACAGAACCTCCCTGTACATGATCACTGTCCCAGGAACCCTGCATATTTCAGAGGAAATTTTGACAGAAGACTAAGTACACAGAGTGGGTTTTTTACTACCATAGCTCTTGAAAAGAATGAAGCTCAACAAAAGCTGTTCTTGGTTAAGGTCATAGTTAGGTCTTTCAAATGTTGTAACAGAAGTAAAGCACAAGAAGCCCTCCACCCAAAACCCACACCGTACTTCGCAACACATTTTGATACCCGCTCAACTGGATATAAATTCTGCTGTTATGTCTCATATCAGGAAAGCTGATCTTATTTCAGTACTCCTTAGATCAAGACCCTTCTTTGTACCAATAGCGTGACCATGGGAATGGAGAATACCTACAATGCCTACCATCAGTTACACAGGTAGGGACTTCCCATCTGTGAACGGATTTTTCTTGTACATTGCCACTGATTCTTTAAGCTACCTTCGTACCTTAAAACATATTTTATATTACAGAAGTAGTTTCCAGAACCACACAATGCTTTAAACAGTTTAGTTCCAACAAAAGTTAAACCAGAATTGCTCACACAAACCTCTGTAAGACATGTTGCTATACTGTACATAAACAACCAGGTCTTTATTGCTGATTCCTTTCACAAACAGCAAAACAGTGGTCAAATTCACAAACTGTTTGCATGTGCCTTCCTAATCACACGTGAGAGTTACAAGAGACAATTCCAGCTCTCTAAGCAGATGTGATGAAGCCCTTGTATTCCTTGACTCACCAACACTGATTTTATTCACACCTTTATGAGGAAATAACAGCATCTGGCCAACTGAGATAACATTATTATACTAAATTCACTTTCCATTGTGCGGTACGCAGGGGCAGAAACTACGAACAGGAGGGAAAGCCCAAAAGAACAGCTGCTTCCTACTGTCTCATCAGCATAACTTACTGTGGAGTCCTTACTGACTAAAGTCAGAGATCTGACTGCGTCCTTTACCTCAGGAAAAATAGACTGCGCACTTCAGAGAAAAGACCTGAGTGATTATACTGGCAACGCCCCAAGAGGAGACAGACTGTATCCAGCAGAAACAGTACTTTGACAGGATAGTTAACTTGAGAGTCAGAGACCACTTGCCTAGCTTTTGCTGCTAAAATTTACCACTATAAGGGTAAAGGTAACCTGTTCCTTCGGTAACATGGTACTGTGTACTACTTAATTTTGCCCGTTTTAGCAGTAGCACACTGTTTGATCAGACTGTAGTAGATAAAACTTACTTTCATCACACAAAATTTTGACTGGCTGAAGAACAGCTCGAAATACGTTTGCTCTAATACAAGTACTATCTATAACATGCTGAAGAAATGTTTAAGAGAAAATGAGCATTGCTTGCATTACCTTTCTTATTAGGAAATGAAACTTACACACAGAATGGAAAGAACCAGTACAGTATAGCACTGATTATGGGAACAGGCTGAAGCAGGTATCATCCTTCATACTCAGGTTTTCAAAGCCGTTTCACAGTTCACAAGTCACTGCTTGGTCTTTGGCACTTCCACTGATCAGATGAAGAAATAGATGACAGGCCACAGGAGGGGCAGGAAAAACATCAGGACTATTTATGGTCAGAAAACTGCTTAATGTTAATCAACTACATTGTTTTTCTCTTTCCCCCTTGGAAAGAAAAAATTTCTGCTGAAATAACTCTTTAGGCCGCTGACATAAGAAACATTTCCCCTTAAAAAGCTGGATTTCTGATTGGAAGCCCTCCTTATGTTCTCTAACAGTAACCAAGAAAAGTAGTTTGGGCCATTTTCTCAGGCAGCCGAGTTGTAGAAGCTGCTGACAGCTTGCTGGGATAGAAGCTTTCGGCAAAAAGCAATACGCAGTATCAGTCAGACTTCAGCAGCCAAACAAATGCATTTAACCCCGTTATTTGATGAATTCATACACTAGATACATATTGAGGGACTGATCCCTGGAACAGAACCCAAAGGTAACCTTTCTGCTTGAACTACAAATTAGATTCATATAAAAGCAAACATTTCTAACCAACATTACCATAATAAATCATAAAAGGCAGAAAATTTAATTATTCCATTGACAGTGGGAAGGACTGAACTAAAATACTCTGTCTATTTTGGGATATTGCTTGTCAAGAAAAACGCTGCTCTTCTGAGATCTTTTCCTATGTACCTTAGAGAAGTTGTAATTTTAACAACTGTTTTGTCCTATGAGGAAAAGTACAGAGAAAGTATTTGTAGGAAACTGCATTGCTACCTAAGGAACTGCCTTAATTTTTAAATATCTAGGTTCTAGATCAGGAAAACAAAACCTATAAAGCCATCACAGTGCTTAACTACCCTAACATACACATTTTAATAACTTTTTCATAGGATTGATTTTAAGATGAAAATATACAGTCAAGCAAGTACTGGCAAAATGAATCCTGTAGCACAAGACACCCAAACGTTGATTACTTGTGATAAGTTGTTACTACCTGCCTGTGCCACCTGAGGCTTTGGGAATAATAATTCGAGTACCCAACTTCTACATAGTCTCTTCTCTTCACTATTCTTTTCCACCAAAGCTTTCTGAAGAACATTTTCCTGTTTTTAACAAGGCCCTGGTACCAAGAAAGTTAATACTCCACAAGAAAGTTTGACTAAAGTTTAATTTCTTGCTTCTTGATAGGTTTTGCTTATCAGTGTTCTCATTTCAGCAACTTCTACATTTCATGGCAGCACATGCAGTTCTGTATTGTAATAAACCATTCTTCATGGTTTTTAAGAGAATATGGAGTTAAGGATTAGCCGGTAAATATCACTATTGGTACCAGACATCTTTCAGTGCCACATGACTGACAGTTTGGCATAATCTTTCCTCTCCTGCCTGCCTGATTTTCATGGACATTTTTGACTTTAATTCACATAGGAGTCACTTTCTATTAAATTCTGGGATTTATAGATAAGCAAGTTGCACATTTTTCGTAGTGCTTTTGTGTGTAGCACCCAGCATGTTTTAACCCATTTTGGACACTTGCTGAACTGAATTCCTCATCTACAGCACTCTGCCAGCTAAACTGATCTGCCATTGTTCACACAGAACAAATCTTGATCAATGTAGCAGTGGTGCTTCTTCATTTAGCTTCAGCCCTACACAAGGGTGCATATTCACCCAGTTCCCATGGGCAATCCCAGTGAAATGAAGGAAAGCGGGCTTGGTTTGTTTGAGACATATTGTAAAACTGTTTTGATATCTGACTCAACAACAAGTGATTTAATTTATTGCTTTATTTTTGCTTACACAACAATCTGCCTAGGAAATTTTACAGGCTTTTTCTAGTCACCTAAATTTTGATATGTTCTCTAGAGCAGAGGAAGCCTCAAGTGATCTGAACTAAAAGGAATGAAAGACTGAATGCAAACATCATTTAAAAGCTCTCCATCAAGCCCAGCGTTGGCAATAATCATTTGGTAACTTCTACCAATCTACGCAAATATATGTTGGAGAGGTTAGAAAAACTTCATTTATATTTTCTCCAAAACACGAGACACTTCTTTTTCAAAGTAACTTAGAAGCCGTATATGAAGGTAACACTTCAGTACTTCCTCCAGAAGAGTCTCTTGACTTTATGAACATGTAGTTACTAAAACCCCTACTCCTCTTGTTAAGCTCATGGTTACAAATCCTTCTGACCCTCTACCCTTTTGAGAGGTACTCCAGTAAAGATATTTTGTTATTTGCCTTTCTGTTCTTTCATTCAGCAACTACAGAGCATGCACCTATCTTCCCAATCTTCTGGGCTCTTCCTATTACCCTCTCTCTCTTATCATTCTTGTCTCTTTTTATGTATCTCCACATCAGTTTCTAAGTAGCTCAGCTTCCTAAAGCTGTACAGGAGACCAGGCACTGAAGAAAGCATTTACAGTTACTGCATGGAATCAGTTACGCCTAACTTCCTGGGCATTGTTTTAAAAAAATTATCTCTGCTTTAAGGATGCACACATTAAAAGATACTTACTGTTGGGGTTTTTTTTGGGGGGTGTGTGTGTGTGTGTGTGTGTGTGTGTGTGTTAAATATTTTAGGTTGAGTTGTTGCACTATGAAGTTGTGGGAGAGCCTTCTGTGGTTTCTGAAAGAGTAGAAGTGTTTGGTAGGTGTAGCTAATCAGTAATTCAGCTGCCTTGAGTTCACTGCTTTGGATTCTCGTAACACATTTTTGGAAAGGCATGAAAATGAAGCTCTTAAAGCATCAGGCATATTTTTCTACTTGCTGCTTTTCACAATAATTGCAGAAATTCAAAAGGTTCTAATTTAACATGTTAATTACTTCACCACAAAACAATATTTGTAATTCAAGGGGATACAGGGATGACCCACTGGTCTCTAAATCAGGAAGAAATTGGACCAAAATAACATTCTCATATACACTAAATTCACTGAATTACTACTAAATATAGCCACAGCTGCAGAAAAAATATAAGGGGAATATAGCATTTTAAAAATACCTTTTTTTCTTATGGCTGTTATTTTAATCTGCATCTGACCTGTACTTCTACATATTTGCCAAAAATTGTTGATTTACTAAAATTCAATATTAATCATCTGCAAGAGAACAGAGTACACTATTCAAATCATTAAAGCTTTGAATCTTTTTTGAACATTGAATAGAGGTAGCTTGTGATATTTACTGTGTTTTTACAGTATATATTAGAGAGGTCTTTGTGAACTACTTTAATCCATTTTTCTATTAACTATGTACCTTCAACATTCACTCTGGCATTTCTCCTACACTTAACAATATAGGGTCAGGCAAGGAGGAAAAAACTTAATCAAAAGAGTTTTGAAAACTTCACAAATTCACATGCAAAGCAGGGACAGTAGAGTTACTCAATCCTTACAGCATCCATCCAGTTTGATATAACTAATTTAAAGGAATATAATTTCTCGGAAACGGTATGGCCTATACAAAACCACTTTCCCATGCTCCTGTAACCAACATACACTCCAAAACAGTCTAAGGTTCTCTCTGCCTGTATGTTTGGTATGCTAGTAACCTTCTGTCCAATCTGTTGCAAAAATGACTTTGCTTCCTGCTTCTATATATTAACCCTAAAAAACTGAAAAATATTGTAGCTCAAACATAATGACCTTATGCAATTGCAGAGTGCTGATTCCTTACAGACAGGTCTATTGCACAGCTGCAAAATAGAGAAGTTACCAACAACAGCATTTCAAGTTGCCAAGTGATACAGTGGGGACTTCAAATTTATATAACATACACTTGAAATTAATTTGCTCAAGTTTCCTAGCTAGTTTTTTCCCCTCCATTGTGTGATTGATTTATTTTGTTTTTCGTTGGTTGTTTTTTGGGTGTTTGTTTTCCTTTTTTTGGTTTGTTTTGTTTTGCTAATCTGCTCAACCTGAATTATTTTTAAAATTGGGTTAAACTGTTTTCAAGACCAAGCTGCTGGTACTGTGTTTCTCTAGTATTAAATACTACACTGTTCTTCCCCAAGAAGGACATAGAGCCTCTTCGTCTTAAAATAGTGGCTCTAAACCAAAGGGAATCTTTCCATTCGCATAAACATAAATGTGTGTCTTTGGCACAGACTCTGCAATCTAAAGTGCATCCTTAATAGTTTTGATGATTGCAATTTTTTTTTGCGATTACGGAGCTCTTTATCCAGGGACCCAACAAGGAGGATACTCAGAAATTCATCAGTACATGCATGCCCCTCTCAAGTACTGCAGTGAGAGGGGGCTGCTCATCCTTGGTCAGTGTCCTGCTCAAAGAGGGATTAAGTCACACAGCCCTGGCAGCAGAGAACTGACATGTTGCTCCCTACATGACTGAAACTTGCTGTGAGCAGGGGCAGTGGTAGTTTACAAATCATCTGAAGAGCAAGGGAAAGCTGACATGACTTGTGTGGTTGGCTTACACCCTCATGACTGCAAAAAGGGCAGAAGAAATGAAGAGCAGAGAAGCTTGATCAGAAACAAAGGAACTTTGGCCAAGGACATGGAAACAAGAGCTACGAAGGTCACAAGAGCTTTCTCAAGCTACAGCTAGAGGCCCCACACTGGGCTCCTTTTGCCTTCCAGAAAGTTTCTATCCTATATCAAAGAATATCACTTTGTTTCATATTAACATCTCAGTACATTCTCCGAAAGTCAGGAATTTCACTTTTCTATTTGGCATCACTCTGACATTTCAGGGCCAACTTCACTTGCTGGAATCTAGTCTGACACAGTGAGCAGCCCTCTCCAGCAGTAACTGAGAGCATTGCTATTTAAAATGTAAACTTCAAATATTTAATCAAGCTGAAAATATGCATGTGGGACAGATATTTTAAAACCCAATTTAATTGCCAGTAGTTTGTAACCTGCAGGGCTAGACACTTCATTATCAAAATGTGGGAAGATTCACAGTTCCCCAGCAAGAGGTACTATACTGTGCTCAATCTTAAAAAAATGAGAACCTGAACTTTTTAAAAGTGATCTAAAATAGCTCCTTCACAAGGGCAAGTGCCATAATTAATATTTCTACTCCTTAAGTTAATTTACTTTTTCTTCCTGTAAGCCTAGCGGAGATGAACTTAAATGTTCTTCTTGTGTAACTCAAGGCCATCCTACTAAAGTCCATCCTCTCAGGATCCAACCTACGTCAGCTATAGCATTACAGATGCAAAGGCTTAAACATGATCTGAAGTGTCCTAAAATGTCTGTACACACATTTCATGTGAGTTACCTAAAAAAGTTTAACTTCAGCTTATTCTCAAGTTTTTTAACTTACTCTAAATTACTAGCAAACCTGTTATACCAGCCACAGTCACCGGGAGCTTGCATACAATTACTGCTTTTAAAGCATGAGACCATGGAAGATTAAGGTTTTTTTGTGGTTAAATTTAGTAGTTCGGTTAAAGTGCTCCCACCAAAGACCAGCTGTAACTTTCAAGGCCAGTGTCCTCTAGATAGGCTTGGCTCAGTACCTTTTGAAACTACATTGGGTTCTAGTGGCTTGGAAAAGCAGAAGAAAGAACAGAACTTTCATATTGTAACAGACTTTTTCAGCTCAAGGAGGTAAGCATAACCCTTTTGAATAATGTGACCACTAATAAGTTGGGGATGTACTAAATCTGCTATTGCCCAGCTAGGACTGAGTTGGAGACTTAAAACTGTGACTAAAATAAGTTAAATACTTTGAGTCTGCTTTCTTTAATTTTAATTCAGTAGAAAGATATTCTGGAGAAAGGAAGAAACTGGAAAATTCATCTCTAGCACAACAGTAGGTTGAAATAGGAAACAAATGTTCACTCTTATGTTTTCCCAAGCACAGGGAGATAGCAAATATTGTTATTTCATTGCATAGGATTACCTGGGATTGTTTTCTACCAAGAAGTCTGTACTTGACAGAAAAAAAGATCTTACTTGACAGTTAGCTGCCCAGAAGAGACAGATGCAAACATTTGTTTATTACGATGGAAATCTGCACATCATTTCCAATAGCTTCATGCAAATGGTATCACACTTTAAGAACAGAGTATTTACGCACAGCCTATGTTTGCTCAGTAACACCACCACCTTCTTTTCTGCTTGATAACCCATTTTGCAAATAGATGAGCTTGGGTAATATTCCTGTCTTTTGGGAATTGTGCTATGTAGTGAAGTGGTAACCAGCCACTCCATACAGTTTTCATCCCCTTCAGTCTAAAGGACCTTCTCTGTCCTGTTATGCAAACATCTAAAAGAGCTGAAATGGAACTTTTTCTAGCACAGATATGATGATATCACATAACCAGTATATGTAAGGGAAGGGGAAGACTTTATTAAAAGCCATGTAGGCCATTTGTTTCTCTTAAATTCCGCATAAGGCAGATATGATAATGCAGTGTCTTGTTTTTCGTCTGATCAGAAGAGGTCCTTGCCAGCCCTCCTGGTTTTCATTCATTCAGTATGGGTGGTCTCCCCAGTCAAGCTCTCCAAAACCATGAGTTCATAATAAATATTTAGATTTTTCCTAGCTGCTTTACAAACAACTGCAGTTAGCATAATCCCGTAATACTTCTGAAAAGCATTTAACTGTACAATTTTGCATATTATACTTCAACACAGCTTTTCCAAAGTTTCGTGATTATTTATAAGTATGTCCTATGTGTAACAGAGGCAACTTTACCATCAGGCATACCACAAATCAGGATTGCTGACTGCCTAATAGCACAACAACCTGTTATGAAACAAAAACAAAAAACCCACACCAATCCAACACCCTGCAGCTCTTTCCCAGCTTTTCCATTACTCGACTAGATTATGTCCTGCATTCCTAGAAACTACTGAACAAAGGTGAAAAATCTCTACTTGTCTGAATTTGCCATGCTGTGAATCCTTAATCCCAGCAGCAGCTCTAAAGAAGCTGTACCACTGCAGCAACTCACTAGCACATAGGGAGCTTAATCTTCCTTCCATAGAAAAGAAATCTTCTGCGAAGCAGAGACGATAGTAGTAGACGATATTATCCAAATGCAAATCAGACTGTTTCAATACTATAAACTTTGCCTGATTTTAAGCAGTCAAGGTCTTACAGGGACAGAAAATATATGATTAATATATTTTCCAAATGCCAATTCATTCTGATTTTTCTCATCCTTAAAATTCTAATAAAGTTCAAGGTTTATATAGGGAGATGGATACTGCAGCAGATCAAGTCTGCTTTACATAAATTGCTCCCCAATTGTCCTGACTTCTAGCTGTTTCCAGTTTGATAAGGCACCCCAAGTTGTATCTGAAATGTGACTCTCAATCCTCTGAGGATGATGGGATCGAGTCTATCCTGATGAATTGCTAAAAGTCTAGTCTTTGTCAAAACAAGGCTCTTTCAACCTATATTATTTATGGTCCTGCAGTTGGGTACATTTAAGTGAATGTTTAAACACTAAAAAAGCCAGTCCTGTGTGAGAAATTGGAACCAAGCTCTTAAAGTGACATTCTATAAGATGTATTTCATTCTCGGTGCCAATAGGAAGATTTTCATGACCTTGCTCTCGTCAGCATGCTATTGAGAAATAAAATCCTGACTTGCAGAGTGTCAGATAAACACAGCTGTGCTGCCTTGATTGCAGGCTGCATGCACAGCTCTGCGTGCATGGGCCAAATCAGCTTGCAATTGTGCGTTCCAAATCAGCAGAGGCTTTGCAGGATCTGCTGGCTAAAAACCTGCCACCATGGACATGTTTAACACTTAAGATGACCTTACATAAAGCTGTCTGTTGCATCACTGAGATTTAACTCCAGTGGCCGTGTAAGTTTATCATTAGGTGTCTGCTCCAGTTCGTCTTCTACAAATTGTACAATAGCAAGTTTTTTCTTCCCTCTTTTTCGGAAGTTCTTCTTCTCAGAGAGGCAAAAGCTCAACAGTGAAAGAAATATCTTACTAAGTTTACATACAGCTTCATATCCTACCTGAACTTCAATCTATTTTAACAGGCTTAAGAAACTCACACAATTTTAAACATTTGTCTGCAGTCTTCTTTTAAGAAACGTGCTATATGCTTTTGAGTCAAACAGTAATCAGTGCAATGTTTTCTCTGCCTCATTCCAGCCCAGATCTACACTAGAAGTAAGCTGCTTTTTCATTATTTAAAACATAGCTAGCATCTTGGACAGTTCAGCTTTTTGTACAAATAAAGATTTTTCCAGCAGTGCTGAATTTCATGGAACAACACAGGAAGGCATTTGTGGGACCTGACACTACTTTACCAGACTATTTTCTAGACAACCTCTCTCTCCATGAACCCCTCTGGCAGCTCCCCAAAGCAGAGATAACTGAATAGGTCAGTTGGCTAAAATTCGTTCTTACGGTTCAAGCTGTTTTTCTGTATCTGCTCAACTCCCAGATACCAACTGTGAACAGGAAGGGCCTTCCTGGGTAACCAGGTTCTGGGTTCACAAAAAAGTTGACTGAAGTCACAGTATGCGACAGCCCAGAGTTCTCTACTTTTGAAGCTTTACAACAGGGACTTCAGAAAAGTTAATATTGTTTTATTGTTTCTCGACAGTCTCTCTTTGAAACCAACATAAATCAACAGGGAACTTGGGTAGTACTACTTGCTACTCTGAAGTAACTTCTAGTTAAAAATACATGCTGCTCTGTTGTTTGAGGCAGAGGCTTAAGTATCATAAGGTTTAAGGTTCAATTTCAAATTTCTCTTTTGCAGAGCTGGGATTAAACCGTTTGTAAGGAAAAAAGGATGATTACTGGTACTCTGGAAGGTGCCCCGCTCCTCCAGAAAGGATGGTAGTAGCAGATATAGCCTAAGGATAAAAGATTAATATTGCCTTCATTCAGAGGTGTCGCAGTTTAGAGTCAGGGCAGCCCCAAATGGGTTTACCCCTGCGCTGCCAGTTATTCTGCTTCCACTGCTTTAACCATCCCCACAAGGCATTTGTTACCATCCAGGAGTCGGTGTATAGACAGAGCACCAGCCACTTTTCAAATCAGGACAGGAGGCAGTTTGACTCTAAAAGTCATAAAGGAACACAGCTGAGAAGACTGTCAGGTAAAGTATTTTCATGCAGAATTTTTCAAAGACATGTGATAGTTCCATAGGTTAAGGTCAATATGAGCCAATAAAGCTAATGACTTGTTGATGCACAGGTCATCAAGTTTCTTCCACACATTCCTGTATTCATTGTAGGAACTCAATTCATTCAGCCAGCCCTCAGTGTAGACTATCACATTTCTACCTCAAGGAGAAAGAGCAGGAGAGGTCAAGGTTGAACACTGCACAGGGCAAGGTCTACACAAGAATATCCACATCATTCCAGAAAGTTAGTCTCATTGCATCTTTATAGGAGACACCCTCCTACTTCATAATTGGGGGGTGGGGGTGGGGAGCAGCTATAAATCTTTTCTTCACTGCAAGCTCAGTGAAGGCATGATCTTTAAGAATCATGCAGACAAGACAAGCAGTCATGTAAAGCAAGACTAATATGTATGATTCATTTTACTATAGGTAGGTCTTCTATTGTACACCCTTGCTCAGGATTAATTCCAAAACAATCTACTTCATCCCTTGGAGTAGAGGAAACTCTGGCTAGCTCATGTAGATGATTATCCAGCCTTGCTGTATTATTTGCACCAAGAGCTATCTTCTAGCCCTCTTACTCTGAAAACACTAACAATTGTTCACAAGAGTCTGGAATTAAATCAAAATAAGTTTTACAGAAGAGTACAAATAGTATAGAGACAACAGAATTTTTGATTGCTAAGGAAAACTTTGCCAGTTTAATCATGCTGCTAAGATGTTTCTTTTGAAGGTCTCTAAAGGTTAGGTGCCAAGTTTCCCAACTGCTTGATAACTTAGCCAAAGTTACCAGGCATTGCTTAAGACAACATGGAGAAAAGATTTTGCTCAGCCAGCAGCTGTCCCCACCTGCTTGTCATAATGTCTGCATTCCACAATGTTGTGCACACAAAACCAATTCTTTTCACCATGGAAAAGAAGGAGACCATAGCCTTTCTTTAATATCAATCTTAATTTTCTATGCCTGCATTTAACAGTTTCTGTAAGACTATATCCCTCACTGAACCATTTTCAGGAAGTTAGAACAAAAAGCTTTTATGCACCATCAATAAAGAAACATATTCTTCAAGGTGTTGCTAATGAAAAAATATTAAAGTAATTTCTTTTCTCTCCCCAAGTTTCTACTTTGGAAAATTATTGAACTATAACAAGTTTAGTTGCAGCTATTATCTTAAGGTCAGCTAGAGACACTCTGATATTTCGCAAAAATGGAGAAAGGTCTTTGCATGTAGAAGAAACTATAACCTAGCTAGGAATGAGATCTCAGTTGATGAAGAAACGTATTGGCCTTCTCTTCAAATTCCAGAGACATGAGGAATCTGAGAAGAAATGCAAGTTTGGTTGCCACTTATTTTTTTTTTACTCCTAAAGAAAAAGTTATACAAAGGATCTGTTCCTGCAGCGGCCTACACCAGAGACTACCAAAAAAACCCCAGCTTTGTACTTTGCTGTGGCTTTGAGAAGAACCGTCAGGGCCAAAGGAGGCTCATTCTAAGCTGGTTAGCTTCCAGCTGTTCCGATACATTACTTTGCTGATGCTCACTTTCCAAGTGTGCAACCAAAAGGTCTTTAAAGGTGTCCAGAAACCACCACTTGAACAAATAGGTCTCAGAGCCAGGGGGTGAGTGCTCTGAAGGCAGCAGCAGTTTAATCAGCTCAGGCACAGAATGAAGTTTGGCTGCTGTCCCTTTCACAGCTGCACGACCTTTCCTGCTCAGTCCTTCAACACAGAGTCTGGAAATGGAGAGAAATTTTATGTTTGAGCAGAACACAATAGGAACACTGTTACAGCTCCCCTGAGGCAACAGCATTTCAGAGTATGCTATATGCATAGTTTGAGAAGGCACTAATGCTACCAGTCAAATTTGTTAGCACACACTTTCTGTTTAAGAGATTTTAGGTTAACAATTAACAAACATACATTTTTCTCAAGTTGTGGCAGATCTTTATCACTTCCAAACAGTACATTACTCAGAGTTCAAATGAAGAATACTTATTCCTACCCAGGGTATTCATCACAGCGCAGAATGAAGTGAAAGCTGAAATTAATAATGAAATAGCAAGTTTCTGACACCTTTATTCAGCAGGAAGATTTTAAGTTTAAGCACCTTAGGTATTACTTAATAAATTCTAAGAAGATATATAAATTAAATACTAAACAGGTTCACAATTCAATCTCAGTTTGCAGTACACGGAAGTTGTGCTTGGGGAGAGCTATAACAGTGATCATTTCCAGAGAAATCAGAGCAACAGCAGATACCTGATTGCTTGTGCAGAAGAGCTCTGCCGCATACTCTGATGAGATGTACACAGTTCAATTCCTACCAGGTGTCCCAGTTGATAACCATCTAATTAAAAAAAAATTTTGATTTTACAGAGGTAATTATTGTAACCTGATAGTTGACTTGTTTTCCAAGCAGACAGGATTTCTGCTCTCTTCCTTCAGAATTTTGGTGAAAACGGAGCATTTCAACCCTCTTGAGGTTATGCTCTGGCTCTGGAGGAAAGAGGGTGTAAGAATTGCTCACAGAATGGTTCAGTACAATCCAGCAGACCAAAGTCATCCACAAAGATAAGAGAATCAGTTCTACAATTCATCTTATAAACAAAAAGCAAACAAAAAAATAAAACCTGAGAATGACAAGGCTAATTTGCCTTTGCAGGAATGGCAACTCTGGCTTTTACACAGTAAGTGGACTATGCATATTCGGAAAGCTCTGTTTTTACAAGTATGATTAATAGTGGTATTTTCTTTCATACTGAGTTGCTGTAAACACTGCTGGCTTGATTTAGAAACTTGAAATAACACAAACTTTAAAGTTAATTCACTGGATGAGGATCCACAAAAAAGCTGCAAAAACAGTCCCAAGGCCAAATAATCTGCGACTTTCATGCCATACAGTTGACAATTGATCATTCCACCCATCACTAGTGAGAATGTATTTCATTTAGTTTAGTAGCCAGATTTCTAATGTTAAGTACTGTCAGGTAGGTGTCCTCCCAGACTGTCAGAGAGACCAATTCTATATAAGTAATGAGGAACAACTCAGGAGAAAGTCTGGTCATTTGTTTAATCTACCACAATAACCAGATTTTCCAAACCAATCACACTGTTATTGAATTCACTCAACAACCCTGTCATCTCCAGAAACAAAGGTGTTTGTTTTTCACACTATTGTAGAAATTCTTATAACTTAAAAGAAACTCAGAAGTTCACACCATAATGAAAGACTGAGCTAGACAGCTGTACTTTTGCTGCTCAAGAATCTCCTGCTACTCCAGTGAAACTACTGTTGCCCAATCCTGGCTAAAAATAATTGTTTAAATATGCTATGAACACTTACTGAAATGAGTCAACTCATAATTCACGTTTTTAGTAAGCTGCTGATCAACATGTGTTTCACAGATCCCAAGGTAACATTCACAAATGTCTGGCCAAAAGCACTTAATACAGACAACACAACTTCGTTTCCTTGCAGTTTCATTCTGAAACTGTGGCTATACATTGGTAAAATTCAAGCTGCACCAGAGGAACAGGATGGGGAAAGGACGTGCTTTGCCTGATTGAGGAACCACGTAATTCCTGGAAAAGTAGTTGATGATTTCAAAGCTAATGGGTATTTCAGCTATGTAGCTCCTATGAAATTTGTAGCCCTTTGGGAAGACATTAGATCTCCATCCAGGACTTTGGTAGATGGTGGAGCCACATTGTTTCAAACTTAATTTACAAGGATGATGCTGAGTTTGGCTTCCATAGCCCTTTTCTGTAACTACTTCCAAACTTAGCCACTGCATATTTAGTTATGGGCAATAGCAAAGGTAGGCAGCACAAATAGTCCAAATTGATGGGCTGTCTTCAGGCAGGTCACAGCAAAGCTGGTACAGACTTAAATGTCTTTTTTGTCTTGACAAAAAGCAGCCATCAAGACCTGACTCTCTTAATCATACAGATTTTAGGAAATAGAGTGAAAGTGACCTACAAAAACAGCTTGTACAATGCATAAATGGGTTATGGACAAACCAACAGCTGTCCTGATACATTCACTCAATCTAGTTCTCCTGTACCTCCACAACTTGACCCATACTACAAGAAAAGTAAGAATGACCACAGAGAGAAGCCAACAACTCAGATATTCTACTGCTAAGAAGCAGCTCTAAACGCAAGTGAACTGGCAGTGCTAGAGGTGATGCAGGCAGCATCATTTTAAGCCTTAATTATCTGTAATTACTCTTTTTCCTGTTTCAGACAACTGTTGCATAACACAAAGCACCCTGAGACCTGTGACATAAGGGCAACAGCAGATCAGCTCTGCTCCAGGATCAGAGGAATCAGAAAAGGCCTTTCAGCTATGTACTTACTGACTAGAGACAATAAAGTTTCATTTTTGAAGCGGTTTTAAGAGTGTCAAGCTGCAGGTTTCTAAAAAATATGGTGGAAATGTGTGACTGAGGCTGACAGAACTCAGTTGGGATGCACTCCTAACCTCGTGGGACAGATGCTGTCACGCAAGACTTCTGTGAAGCAGTACGAGACACTCAGGCCTTAACAAGAGATGCAAAAAGCTGAAAAAAACAGGTAATGACTATTCACTGAGATATTTCAAGCGCATTCAATACCGACTGAACTATTTTGGACAGAATCAAGAAAGTTACATGAAAAAAATTAGAAAACATGTTTTTGAGGGGGAGTGGAATGCAACTCAGAGTTGTTACTGTACATCAGAGTCAAGAACTGGTAACAAGTGAAATTACTTAGCCATGTTTGTTTTGTTGTGGCATTTTTGAAGGTCAGTCAGCTAAAATGACATAGTGAACAGTGCAAAAACTTGGTGTATTTCTGTTCAAAGGCCCAGAACAAATTAAGAACTCAACCAACACATATCTTTACTAGGCTCACAAGTTCTGAGTCTCCATTTAGGTATCCCATTGCAAAAATGACATCTCAACTCTTTTAATCCATTTCCACAATTCCATTTAAGGGAATACTACTCAGTCATAGCTGTAACATCAGATCTAATTAACTGGGATTTTGTGCTAGCACAAAACAGCTGATACTTCAATTTTTGGCTGTCTGTCTTCCAAGACTATTCAGTAGGTAATAAACTTAATTACTTACTTAAAATTCAATTATGATCTAAAATAAATGCACCAAATTAATTTGTATGCAGTGACTTCACTTTATCCCCTCCCTCTGTTGTTGCTCTTAAAGATGAAACATTATGGCAATAGTTGCACTTAGTGTGCACCTAGCATTAAAATATATATCTATGCCTGTTAAGACAAAAAAACCTCAAACAAGTGACAAATATGTCTCTGTTTTGTTTAGCTCTATCCTTAATATTTTGGAAAAGTGTATGCAGATAATTGTGCTTCGATGCCATGATGTAAGTTTGGACACCAGAACTGACTGTATCACTGACACAGTACTAAAATAATTGACTTTAACATCCCTTAGAAGTAAACAGGTATACAACTACCTATGTCACTGTTCCTTAAATATACCTTTTGCATCCTAAGCAGGATTGCTTTTTAACATCCTAATTAAGGAAGGTATTTCAGACACGTTTTTAAGTACCTCCTTTAATCCTTCTTGCTTGCACACTTAGCTTGACATGTCCACAAGTGCTTTCCTGAACAGAGGTCTGCTTATGCCACCATGGCAAAACTAACCAAGAACAAAATCTACAAACGATGTGTCATATCTTGCTCAATTATCTGGCGCTGATACTAACATGAGGCTAAGTCCTGACACCTTTATTGCTACTAAAGGGCACCAGGAAATTAGGTGCAAATTTGACATTCCTAACAGGTAAATTCTGATGAAGCTAAGGTCTGACAGCACAGGCCACAGTTAAAACTGGGGCTGTACAAGTTGGTACTGCCTACTCACATGATAAGACAGCCCCTACCTAAACAGTCAACACTTCTTTCCTGCTTCAAAGTACTGGATAGCATCTCTTTTTACCTTGTCCTTTCAAACTAAGGTAAACAGAACCGAGCACTGAAATAGCTCTTCTGTGCAGGAGGAGCAACAAATTTTTCAGACTTTGAGTATGATGCAGCCACAGAATGGGGTGGAGAGGGAGTTCATTTTGAACACAAGTGATCTGGTCATTTATTTGCTATGAAACTAGCCTGAGGCTAGGCACAATCCTCATCAGACATGGACTTCTGAGTTGCATGCACCATATGGGATCACTTTTTGACATTAAGCTTGCAAAGACAGGCAAATGTTTCACTTGAAGTTGGAATGTTTTTGGGACTTCTTTGCACTGCTAAATCTCACTCACCAAGGTAAAGCAAAAATCCAGCAACACTTCCTGATCCACCATGCTTTCAAAACTCCAATTTTCTTCTCTCTGTTGTTGCTCCTTCTTCTACCTTTGCATAAAATTGGATGAAAGACGGTTGGTAGAGAAGAAGAACTTAGAAATGTCCAGTTCAGGTATTTTATGGTCCCTTGTGGCTACCTAAACACCACAAGGAAGCTTGATCAGAACTTGATACCAAGCCATACATCTATTTACATAAGTATTTTCAGAATTTACATTTCCTCAATATTTATGATAATCATTAGAATTCACTCCAGAACAGGACCCACAAAGATGCCTCCTAAACTAAATAAAAGCAGCCCAGGATAAGAGAAACATTTTGTGCAGGTTACTTCCATTAGTTTTGCTGTTATAATTCAAGCTTATTTGAAGACTTAAGTATACTATACAGTATAAAATAAATTAAATTCTACTGGTACTACCTAGACATATGGAATATTTTTAACTGTTTTAACAGGCATCAAAATAATCTCCAATATCTCCAATGTTTAATGATCTTCAGAATTTAACATATATAAAAATAGCTAATAATAGGGCTCTGAGTAAATGACACATACCTAACTTCCCAAAATTAAAAATCAATAAACTCCATAGCTTCTTTGCTATGAAGTTTTGCTCTTAGTTGGAGGACTTTGCCTCTATTCCAAAATAATATTAAAGATTAAAAATTATTCTACCCTGAATTCTGTTTTTCTCTAGTAAATATTATTGTTCATATTTTAATCAAGATAACATTTAATAAATCACTTCATAGAAAACCGGTTCTGTAGCTCTCTCAACAGCTTCATTCAGGATAACAATGTTTTAGCTCCCAAATCAGATTTTAATCCAGTGACACTCATTTCTATAGAAGCATTACTTTAAGAAGTGGTAATTTTCCTCACATTTACACCAACATAATCACATTAACTTCAGTGATTGATCTTCTATCATGTTGGGTTGAGCAAGCAAGGCTTGGCCAATTCATTAGTTCTATACTTCACTCACCTACACTAGTTTCAGAATTGAGTGGCATACAGCCCTCTTAAAATCAGTACATTTTTTTATCCAAAGCCTTTTTACACATTTATATTCAGAAAGCTATGGAAGCACAAGCTATAGGAGACAAAAATCCCAGAGGATATAAGGCATCCTATTCATATCCATTAAGTAGTATTTTGGCGTATCTTAATAGCTCGTGTTAATGCCTGTGGTTTAGCATCACTGCCTTACACGAGCTCCTTCTAAATAAGTTGCTTTTCTAATTCAAGCTTCAGGCATAAAATAATTTTTTTGGCTCATCATCATTGATTTTAGTTTCAATCTGCTTAAGGGAATCATTTATCACCATAGTCTTATTCTCAGGTAGACAGAGGAACTAATACTAGTAACTTACAAGTCTTGGCCTCTCCATCACAACCACACCAAAACCACGGTGAATCACTGTGTGCAAAAGATCACTTTATGCAGAAATACTCAAGTTGCTACCTGTACCCCACTATCCTTCACTTGGGCTTTTTTACTTCAGTCAATGCACCTGACTTAAGCAGTGACATACGTATAGTGATGTAAACTGACTTGCTAATACCACAGCAATTACAGAATCATAGATTCATGTAATTATAGATTACAGAGGAGTGGATGAAATACCTCTGCTGAATATTTATGCCTGCTAAGGTTCTGGCATAGCCACTTCTTTATTAGAAATCAACAGTGTATGTTTTCTCATTCCGTAATGAATAGAGTATATTGCAATTCATAGTCACACTGAAACTGCTATGAAAGGAGTTTAACCTGATCCTTGTATGCACCTAAGTTTCATTCAGAGCAAAGCTAAAAATATGGATTGAAAAAACCCTTTGTCAGCTGCTCCCTGTGACAACAGCTGGTAACAACCCTCTGGCATCTCTCTGTAAAGGAAGTAAAACCCGGGGCATCGTAACAGCCAGCTGTTCGCCATCTGGGATTTCCCTCACATTGGCATGAACATTTAGCTCTCTATTTCAGGAGGGTTTGTAGCCCTTCGAGCAGGCATACACAACCTAAACCAAAAGTAAGTTGCAGAAGTCAGAATAGATCTGTCATGTTTTGGATCTATAGCTTGGCCTCCCAGTCTGAATGAGCAGCCCCGTGACTTTGGACACTACTCTGTAAACTCTTTCTCCCTGCTCGCTTTCCTCCTCTGTCCTTTCATTGCCTGCATCTCTCTCCCTTCCTCTGCACTACATCATAAGAACAGCAAGGTTGCCAAATTTAGCCTCAGAAATAAAAACAACTGCAGAATCAAGCATATGCTCAGGTATGGAAAATTCAGTTCAAACAGTTCCCTTTTGGCAAAGACCTTATCTTTAATTGTTCACAATAGGAAGTCTCAGCAGTAATAAGCAATTCTGTCAACCTCAAGAATAGTAAGTACGAGTAGTGCTGTGTATACACACACATGCACATCTATTTTCATACTGTGCACAGATTTCCTGCACAATAGACTTAATTTCGTTTTTCCCCCTGCTTCACAGCTTGGGTTTGATCAGTTACAGAATAGTGGATGGAATACCTGTGCTGAATATTTGCCTGCTATCTTATTTCATTTCAGTGGTTAAGTAGAAGAGCATGTGGTTTCCTAGACAATACTTTCATCAAATTACTTCTTAATTGGTCTGATGTCGTCCAAAGTTAATGTGTTCATAATGAATAATGCATTAGGAAAAGGTATTTTTCACAGATAAAGAATACACAGCCTTGTTTTAGACTTTTCAGTATCTTCACACAGTTGGATTTTTTTTTTATTTAGGTTGTTTTGAGTTTGTTGGTTTGTTGTTTGCTTTTTGTGTTTTTTTGCTACTGCATCATTAACAAGCCAAAAGAAAAATATCTGCTGCAGGATGACAATACACTGAGCTCAATTTAGTCAGTCTGAAGGTTTTTGGTTTGAAAAATACGCACAGTAAGCTCCTAAGAACTGACTGCAGAGGCTTCTAGTCATTGACCTTTATATGCACGAAATCCTGCAAATCACAGTTCTGATAATTGTTTTTTTCTGCCATGAGTTCCAAGGAGATTTAGGAAAATTTACTAACAGGCTCCACTTATCAAAATCAATACAAAGAGGAGTTTTCATGATCTAATTGTTTCTGGGTCAAAATTCTAAACATGTATACAGTAGGAATAGACTTGGTTAAATTAGAATATTCAGATCTTACAAGAGAAATTCCACTTCTTACAAAGATGTTTTCAAAATTCCAATATTTACTACTAGTCTTCAGAAGCATATTGGTTTTAGAAATGGGATGGAAATTTCTCAGCATACAGCTCAAGTAACAAATTTCCAAACTGTATTCCTAAATTAGGAAGAGCTTGTGAAGGAAGCACTCTTTCAGTCTTCCTTTGAACCAAGCTATTTCCAGGCAAAATACTCTGTTTCTGGAAAGCTGATAGCACAGCTAGTAAGATATCTAAGAAAACAAAAGTTTAGATCTCTCATATAACCTGTCTTAAATTTTTTAATTGAAGTTGATGCCTAGTTGCAACTGCCTCAGCTTTAGGATGTAGGTGGCAAAAAGAGTGCCTCAAACTCTGGAGTAAATACTAGCTAAATGCTGCATGGTAAGGATATGTGCTTAGGGATATGGTTTAGTCAAGGACTTGGCAGTGTTAGGTTAGTGATTGGACTCTATCTTAAACATCTTTTCCAATCCAGGCAATTTTGTAATACAGCAGGAGGGACTCAATCACAGGTCTTGTAACCAAGCAGGCATATCTGTGCTCTAACAGCCCTACCCTGAATTTTCACCAGTCAGTAACACACCTTTACTTCCCTCAGCATCAAAGTCTCCCTGTCTGTCTCCCATTCCCTTTGCAGCTCTAGAGGAGCTGCAGCTTCTTGCTATTGCTCAGCATGCTGTGCCTGAACTCAAGTGCTAAAGTAAGTTAACTGACAGAAAGGAAGGTTAAGCCATTCTAGGCAAGGAGCTCCTTACAAAAAACCCAAACAGCCCCACTCAACATTCAAATCCTTCCCCCAAAACAATTCTTCCACACCTCTCAGAGGCACTAACCTAGCACATGGACTTCATGATTGCTGCAGACTTTCAACACGGACATTGCATATAACTCAGTTTTGAATTTATATTTTAAACAAGTTACTGCTATATGTTACAAAGAGCCTTGTTCCATAAATGAGAAGCAAGAGCCTTAATTTCTACAGATATATTGATTTGGCTGCTATAAACAACAGAAAAACACAGATTTCACAAGATGTTACCCTGACCAAGTACTGCGATGCACAAAAAACCGTAGATACTTTCTACAGTTCAATGGACAACTGAATTCTTTACAGCCATCCAACTAACAGCAATAGAGTCTAAGGTGCTTCAATCCTGCATTCACAATACAGATGTTTCCAAAGTTTTATTTCCCTTTGGAGCAAACATCCTTCATGGAAATTCAAATGACATAGTAGAGCTCTGTTTCATACTCTACTGTGATTTTTATTTAACCCTTTCAAACTGGACATCTCCACGCTGTCAGAGGGGTGATAGGAAGCTTAGACTAAATTAACGGGGGAGGTCAAAGGCTATACCTCTCTACAACAGCCTCCTGGTATCACAACCCTTAATCTTTATCTTCCACACTCTGATATGATGAAGACGACAGAACTTACTTTTTGGAATGTCTTCATTTTTCTCTCGTATTTATTATGAATACAGATATTTCTGAAGACTACAAACTTTTCCAGTCAACCTTTCTGCAAATCATAATTAAATTGATAGCTCATGAGTAAGCAGACATTGCAGATTTGAATGGTGAGCGTATCCAAACTAAGGCATTCAAATCAAGAAAACATTTGGGTACATTTAAACTCTACCAACTGCTGTTGGATGTGGCTCTCATCCACAGCAATGTATATGGTGATCAAAACAGAATTACAAGCTCGTTGAGACGCAAACCCAGGGCAATCAGGATCTTGTTCATACTCTGAATACTCAGATATACTATCTGTCAAGTGCAGTGTTATGCAACTAGTACTCTAGGAGGTATGTGTTAAAGCAGAGGAAACGTAATATTTTCATATCAAAACAAACCATTTAAACAAGCAGAAATAACTGCAGAGGAATAAATTGTGTACAACAGACTACAGTACCAATCATATAATACACAAGAAACCCTAATTTAGATGCTAATTAACTCAGATGTAAGAATTACAGGGTAAATTAAGCAACAAATCCCTCCCACAATTTTATCTTCTGCAGACACAGGTGAGAGGAGAAAAATCTCCTCAAATTAGCCACAAGCAATAGTGGAAAGTCCTGAAAAAAATTTTTGGAAAGCATTTAATTTTGAGCCGTAAGAAGGATGGATTCTGCATTTAGATTACAACCATTTTTATTACTGAACATGAAGTATCAATTGATCAAGAAAACAGTGACTTCAATAGCTATGTAATAAATGCTTCTCCTAGAGCACAGTTGTTAAACCAAAACACAGATTTCTAATCAATTTAGTTATAACTCGCATGCTAGAAACTCATTAAGTTTAAATGAAATCTTTATTTCAAGCACAGAGTGTGACCACTCTTGGTACAGTGGCTTGTTACATGGCAATTTTCTGTAAGTTCTGCTCTCAGTTATCCACTCATTGTCTGTGACACTACCCCAGCCATCCGAAAAGCAATATTCTCTTCTTAGACTCAGGCAACTATCCTGTTGGTTAATGGTAAGAGAAGCCTATGTGCAAGTAAGATTCTTGGCTATACTAAATTTATTCTTTGGCAATTGGGAGAACTCCATGAAGTTAATCTTATTAAAATCTACTTTACATGAGCATTGATTCTGCAAGGAACATCAACAGCTGCTTTAACCTATAACATCTAAAGACCTTCCTTACCTAAAAAAACATTTGACAAACAGAAGCCTTTCCACTGGGAGCAGACCTCAGGCACCTGCCAAGTCACCGTTTTTATCCACTGAGTACAAAGGTAAAGGAGCTAGGCAGGAAACTTTCTGCACACCTTGATGGCATTCAGTGGTACAGACAATGTAAAAAAAAAATCAATATTGTATAAATTAGCTAAATAGAATAACGGTTAGAAAATATCATTATTATAAGCATTTAGATCCAACTAATAGCAGTGGGAATCATGTACCGGAGTATCTTTTAAAAATAAGATCTAGAATCAAATTTATTTTCTTCAGCTGTTTCATTCCAGAAATTTAGCAAAAAAAGGCTGCTGGCAGAGAATTCAAAATACAACTCATGGTGGACAAATCGTACTATTTCATCAGCATTGCAAATCCCTAGAGGAAAAATATCCTCATTAAGAATATCCAGAATACCACACAAGATTTTCAGATTAACTGAACTTACTTAAGTGGTAACTACTGAATTTGGCCTATCAATACTTGACCAAATGACAGAGGCCTAAATACAGGATGGATTGGGTGAATTTATAGAAATTCAAAGAAAATACCTGATGATCTTCAAGGAAAATTACTGATAGCAAGCCAACTCAATGTCTCCAGTGCAAAAGCTATCTTGGAAGACAGGCCAGGACCCTGGTTTAAAAAAGCCACACAGAGGCAATAGTTAAATTTCCCAAGATTATCCTGTAGAAAAGGATAAAGTATTATTTCTCCTTCATGGGTTCCAAATCCAAATTTTCAACGTGTATTTTTGACCTTGCCAGTGTCCTGTACCAAAGCAGCCAAGATAGGAAAAAAATTCATTTCGTTGGCTGCGATGACAGGCTGTCAAGTCAAGACTGCCAGATTTCACATTGCAGTATTTCCTTCAGATGTAAGAAATTATTCTTCCGTGCTAATTAGGATAAAATACCTCACTTTCCTCTCCAAGTGAGGCATATTTAAGACATTCAAGAACAGGGTTGTAAGGGCCTAATAAGCCCCGCTTTCTTTCCAATGACTTGGTAAACTCTGAGCATGGTTTCTAGCAGAAAGTACAGGTTGGAAATTCAAGAACATCTAATGTAGAAAGGCAACACAACTGAATCTTCCAATAAATGCTTGTATGGAACAGTCCTGGCTGTACCCATGGGTATAGGCATTAACAAAGTCAATTTGAAATGTTCGTCTGAATGTTCTTGTGAGCAGCAAGTGCAAAACCACAAAGCATGCATGAAATAAGCTGTAATGTAACAATAAGCACTGATTTGTTCGGAACTATCCTTCAAAACAGTGTGTATTATTTAGAACTTACCATTTCAAGTTAAGTTCATGGTATTAAGTTATTTGAGCTTTTAGAGTACTGGGATAAATACACCAATGTAGCTGTACAGCACTGTTGCCTAAAACATCAAATGTCTGACACGTGGTGGAAAGTCGTAGTAAGATCTTTTTAAAATGTGAAGGTTTCGTTGGTATCCTGGGATACTGAAGTGACGAAACTTTGAAGTGTCCATCTTTTTTTCCAGTATTGAGTTCTGGTGGCCATACTAGAGAAACAATGCTGACAAAATTAAGTGTTCAGAATTACAATGTGTTATGAAAACCTACTTTAAAGAAAAAAAACAAACAAAGCAGGTTTTAGAGTTACTTTGCTGTGGATATTGGTACATGGTTGTCATCGGACAGAACCTGACTAATCTGGTTCACACTGAATGGACCCAAGTAGCAGTGAAATACAAATCAGCCAGATAGTATCAGTACTATCTTCTTACAGCAAACCCCACCTCCTTCAATCCTGTCCTGTTACACTTGGACAGAAGACAGCATGTTTTTTAATATTAATTTTTAAGGTGTTTAAAAATTTTCATGTCCATCACTTATTCACAATTGCTGTCACTTATCATGTTCAAACTCTGTACATCAAGGAAGCTAAAATGATGTAACCTAGTTATAAATACTGTTGTTACCACTTTACAATTCAGAACATTAGTTCTATTTTTTCACTTAATGACAAAATAAGTTCTGAAAAATTTATTTAACCTTCATGAAACTTGTGATCTAAGCCAGTATTAACATTGAGACAACTTTGTTTTGCAGTACTGCTGAAATTTGAATAATGCAGCCTCAATTTTCAATGCTCTAATTTATTTGATATATATGCTTCCCCATTAAAATACTAATGTTCCTAATGTTATTAAAATCATGCATGCACTATGTAATGATTTTAATTTTGAATGTTTACTTTGACCTACTTTGTAAAGTCCAGCCAAGGTATTCTTCTAGTTGTGGAATCTGAAGAAATTGGCATTTCTAAATAGAAGTCACATTAGATGAAGTTTCAAATTAGGCTTTATGAAATGTTATTTTCTGTCATTCCATGTTTCTGAGCAAACTACAACACTGTAGCTTTCTTTTACATCTTATCAAGATGTACATGCTTAAGGATGCATCTTGCATCTGACACAGGCTAAGTCACAAACTAAGACAATTTGTTGCTTTTACACGGTTCTCTCCATGTTGCAGGTTGCTAATGCAGGACCTGCTTACTTCACTTATACTTACAGTCTACTGAAAAAGGACAGAACAGACAGATTAACTTCTGTATGAGTTGCTTCCTATACAAAAACAGTAAAATTTCATTCAAGTTGCTCAGAAAGTTCAACAGTCCCTGTTACATACTGCTGTCTGTTTTATTTTATTTTCCAAATCTGTTATTTTCCAAAGCTGTTTCTTCACCAGTCATTTATCTCTGTTGATTTAAGATGGAAAGTTCATTAGCATAACACTGGAGACTCTGGTTTGATTTCTTGTGCTTTCTGGAAATATCACGCTCTGCAGGAAGGAACCACATTTGCACTGCTGAACAGTTGATTCGGTAGTTTGCCCAGAGCTTAAAACCTAGATCATTGCTGTCTCCAGAGAACAGTCTTATTTGGCAGAGTTCATGCTGTAGCTATCGGTTCCCAAAGCGACTCAAATTACTATCTTTACAACCTAATGTTCAAACTACCACAAACTGTCACACTTAAACTCACTTACTCCAAAGAGTTAATGACAGAAAAATACTGAAGTGAAAATCCTTATCCTTTGGACAAAAAAAAAACGCATGGGAGAGAGATGGCTTACACCAGGGGCAAAAGAAGAGTCAAAACATAGCAGACTAAACCTCCCACAGTATTACTCTGTCAGCATTCCAGAGCTCTCCAGTGTTTATGTAGCCATGTTATAGGGCTCATTCACTTCTCCAAGCTCTCCCATAAGCTAGACATTTTATTGTTAACCAAATATTGAACTCCCTGCAAATCAATAAAAACATTTATTGACTAAAAGATTCAGTCTATAAAAACACGCAATTAGAGGACTTCTGTTACACAAGAGTGACAAAGTAGAAGGAGAAACTGGTAGGTAACAGATTTCTTCAGTATTAACTTAAAAATAATAAGCAATCTTCTGACATTACTGTTAGTAACATGCAAGCATCCTAGAACAGAGCTTCAGGAACATCAGATAGCACTGAATTTCATATTCACTAGAATAAAGCTTATCTAGTATTAAAGTAGTCATAGAAAAATTTCTATTTCCAAAAGTACACAAGGTTCTAATTTTGCAAACCTTAGAAAGAAGTGGTCCTTGGGTCCTATTGGCATCCTCAAGGTGGCTCACCTAAACCTCTATTTATCATTCATATTACACAACCAGATGCCTCAGACAAGAAAGCTGTAGAAAATCACATAGTCTCTAAAGTCATACAGATCTAAGGTCTAACAGATCCAATATCCATTTGTGGTCAATCAATCACGTCTACATTTTTTCCAGTACATTTTTCTCCATTTCTGGTTCTTTAAGACTACGGAGTTTGTTGCATGGCACTCCCGGAAATGGAGGGCTGCTGCTGTAGCAAAACTTCAGCTCATTCAACATCTAGGCACAGAACTAACTCCAGGTTATGCTCACTAGGTGCCGCAGAAGAGTATCTTCCTGTAATACAACGTATATCAAAGTCCTGATGAAATACTCCCTATGACAAACAGTCTGCAACAGAGCACGAAATGGAACCAATGCTTGCTAAACACCAGGCAGTTCATTTTTAGCCAAGGGTGAACGTAACTTATTTTCCCCTACGATAAAAACCCAGATGTTACACTAACTGGTTCTCTGTATCAATATTTATAAAAGCAGAAGTTCTTCCTCTACAGTTGAAAGAATCTCTACAAAGAAAACCAAGCCCTCTCTTTTTAAAAAAAAACAAACATAAATGCAGTTATCCTCTGTTGAAATACCTCTTTTTTTTTTTGTGCCATGAAATCAGTAATTAGCAGTAAGACTGTATCTGAATGCTTTGAGAAGCCAAAGATATGTCAGAATGATTACAAAAGTACAGAAAAGTCTTGTAGTCATTAGAAAATATCATCTTAGAGCAGCCATCTCACTGTGCTTTTCCTTTATCTAGTAATGTCAGATTTCTTTCCTTCCCAAAGCCACAGGTATTCAGGAGAGATCATTTAAGAAACATTTGGCAAATTTATAACAGATGTGAACCAACTATAATAAAGGAGAAACATTAATTGGTATTTTAGAGTACTAGACAGCATGAACTCTGTCATGGAAAAAGCAGAAGTCAATTGAGATCTAAAATCTTTCTAAGAACAGTTTAAATCACCCGTGAATTCTGCATAAAGGCTATTAAATCTTCATTTGCAATGTAGATTTCCATACCCAGTGAGAAGTTTTGTAGGCTGTACATGCCAGCACTAGATTCAATATAACATTCTGTAATGCACTGCAAGTGAATCACTTGCTCTTCTGGCAAACACAGTTCATTCGGATTCTGACAGCTTCCAGACACACAATGGATTCCATTAAAACAGGGATTCACATTTTTCCTCCTCAGAGCTTTCCAGATCTAGCAAAAATTGGCAAACCTCCAAGAATTGCCCTTGCAGCCCGAGAACATCTTAGTCTAACCAATGAAATCATATGCTATTCATGGAAGTGTCATTGAGATGATTTTAATTTTCCACATAAATGTTGCATGCTCTTGTACAGAATCTTCCCTACGAATATAATATTCTCAAGTATAGGAAGGACCAATCCTGTCTCTTATGAAGGCATAACTTTATTTTTATACATTTTAATCAACTATCAATAGAATCAGGGCTTAAATCCAAACACCACAAAGACCTAAAGTATACCACAATATTCTAGTTTTATAAGCTTCACATAGTAGATTTCATAATACTTAAAACTACAATTCTGAGAAGCAAGCTGTACTGTGAACATGAGAACACATTTCTTCTAGCAGCCTAGAGACTAAGTTAGGAATTCAGGCTGTTCCATAATGCAACTGCTTTGTCTCAGCTGTAAAGGTAAGAAAAGTCAGGTATTCTCTGCATAACCCAACTGTATTAGCAGAACGAGAATTTCAGGCACAAAGAATCCTGTGCAGTGTAACACTTACTTGAAGCTTCTTCATGGCCTCAGCGATATCATACCTTCTATACAGCTAAACGTTCACAGCTTGAAGAGTCACACTTGACTCCTTCCTACTTAACACTGCTCCCTACATCTTTTACTGCTGGTTACAATCATCTCCCAACCAGTGCCTATAACCTGCTGAAACTGAACTTTACTTATCTAACATTTAGCTAAATTCTTCTACAGCTAGTCATTAAAACTAGCTTCACAGTCTTTGGGAACCATTCCACTTCAACTTGAGGCTGTTAAACTATACCCAGAAACCTTGTCAGAACCCAAGTATAAAAAAGCACCTAACACAACAAGGAACAATTTAACCCCAGAAGGCCAGACTGTAACCAATTACTGCCTCCTTATTGCCAACTTGACAGCAGGAATATGCATAAAAGCAAACGCAAATAAAAATATTTTTACAAGGAGGTATTTATCTGACTCAGAAACCACTAAGTGAAATTTCTGTAGCACTATGATAGTGAAATCAAAATAGGACCATTATGACCTTAAAAGGCCATAAAGCACAGGCTTTTTTTTTTTCTTGAAAAGTAACCTGATTTCTTTGTCTCATAAGGTTGTATTATCTGTGTTTCATATGGAGTCAATCAAGTCCAGTGTCAGAAAAATAACTATATGTAATAACTGCAGAAGAACTATAGCTTTATATTCCTGGTTATAAGTTTCATCATGAATCTTGAAAATTAATTTTTTGAGTTATACACATGATTAAAATAGCTCCAGTTTTATAATCCTGATGAGATAATTAAACTAATTAGAAATTACACCTGCTTGAATACTCAGTCAGTAAAAGTACCTTTAATCACAAGCATAATCTTTTCTTCCCTGAAGAAAGAATCTGTTTTCCATATTACAGATTTTTGTTAGCCTTCCATTCATTTTCTTGTGACAGTGATTAGAATAAGCCTTGTCAGTGGTTGAAGAGAACACATTAAGAATGATTTTACATAGATAAGAGAAAAAATCAATATCCCATTCCTGGCATTCAGAACTCTTTTCAGCTGACCTTTTATTCCCCAAACCTGCTTTCTCTTGTTCCTCAGAAAAACTTCTCTTTCCAGAAACATCTGTCTCAACCAAGACATTTGCTTGTACACTTAACATAAAGGTATGAATTTTACAATACAGGATAGTGCCAGCGAGTTTAACAGAATTTGTTTGCTCTGGTACTGTCAAAGACTGACTTAATACTGTTGCAAATAAACATCCCGAGTACTTCTTTCTCAAGTATCATCTCCTTTTCTCACCAATGTAACAAAGACATGCAGGGAATATCATTTAAGACAACTGTATGTAATATTCTTATCTTTGATAAATCTTAGAAAAAATCCAGAATGAATGCAGCAAATAAGATGGATTGGTTGCAAGAGCACACCAGACTTGAATGCAGCTCTCAGAGGGAATGAGGGTAATATTTCATGTTCTACTCAAGTTCAAAGAAACTCCATTGTCCTCTTTTTCAATTTTATCCTTAAGATGTCAGCTTCTTGCATTTTTTTAATTTCTTTTTTTTATTTATTTCTGATTGACAGTTAGCTAATATTTATACTGCACTAACATAAAGAAGTGCCAGACACATCACAACTCATTTAGGAGTACAAACATCCTAGGCCCAATATTTAATCAGCCATTAAGACAAGAAATTACATAAGGGGCTTAACTGTATTCAACTTGGGAACACTGAACCTAACTTTGCCACACCCAAAATTCAAGGTCATCTCCATTAAAAGGCTTAGAAGATAGCCAACATTTCTGTGAGTAAAAGCCAAAGCCCAGAGAAGCAGCACCCACCCACAAAGCCACTTGAGCCTCAGTTTGCCTTTTTCTTGCCACAGAAAGCTATTTGGCTGTGAAGCAGATTTCATTTGTTTAAGTTTGAATGAAAATTTGTCTTGATTAATGACAACTGCCAACTACTGGCAATTTTGTTGGCACTTAAGACAACTTTTTACCACATTACAATGCTGCACTTAAATCCCCTGCCACGAATCCCAGTATGGAAAGTCACAACTATGCTATGCTAGAGTCAAACTGTCTAGTCTTCTCAGGCTGGCACTTGTGTATGTGAATATGTGCTAAGTCTTCAGCAAAATGTTTCCAAAAATCGGGAAATGCGCTGAAACAGAATTTGCAGGCTATAACTCAATCAAGGAACTATGTCTTGCTTTTCATAAAATTGACAAGGACAAGGGAAAGCTGCTTTAGCTTTCAGACAAGAGTATTTGCTGTATGATCTTTGCTGGGCAACCTGTTTACAAGCACAGAATCCTTAAACAGTTCAGACTTCAAATTAAATTCTTACAACATTACAGAAATCCTGACAGGAGCTTTCAAATTATCAAAATACATTTTGTCACTCACTCTAGAGGCCTTGGCAAGGATCAAGGGACTTTGCCCTAAAATACCTCATGGTACCGTTAACACTGAATTACTAACATCTTGGAATCGCAGAACTATTTCATACTAACCACTCATATAAGACCAAGATTACATTGAAGGACCTGGATATCTGGGGGTTCTCTGAAAGAATTTGTTAAAATGGTGAAGCAAATATCATTAACAACAGCAGATGCCTAGGGCCCCAATTCAGGCCTGTGAGTATTTCCTAATATTCTCCTTGAAACTCCTACACTTAAGTGGTTAAAACAGGACCCTAGTGTGTCCTATGAAAAGTTAAACTCTAATGTATTTTACATTACATTTCACATTATATCAATGGATTTGCAGTCAAGCAACTCAGAAGCTCAGATCCCACTAGGGATCTAGAGTCAGGCTCCTATTCCTGACAGTTTCTGTCTGAGTTTAAAATAATCATACCACTACAGTAAAAGACACATTCTTTAACTGAGGCAGTTGTTTTAAAACAGATTAAATACAGCTCAATATAGACTCATCAAACTCTGGTTTAGCCTTTTTTTTTTAAGGCTAGAGGGTCCTTTCTGAGAAATACCTTTACAAAAGAAGGCATTCTAAAATACTGTAGAGTTTCAATTGCATGAATGTTTCAATACCAATGAATTTTCAAGCTGGATCTACCAATCTTCAAGTAAATCAAAGGTGTTTTGTTTTTCTTTCCAGACTTATGAATCCCTTCATCAGCAAAAATAGGAAGAAATCTTAACTTTGAGAAAGACAGCATCAGGGTAGCTTACATCCAACTTCCTGTCTATTTGTAGGACCACTGCATACAGCCATCTACTCTCCCTTCCATTGCTTCGGAGAAACATTATGAGTCGTGCACAGACCTCTAGCTCATCCCATAGAATCCCTTCTTTTCCCACACCACACTGGCTTTTAGAAATCCAAAATAAAATATATTGACTATTTTACACAGAACACATCGCTTTTCACACACTAGTCTTACGTTTTTGTTCCTCACTGAGGGCTCTTTCATTTTCCATTCTTTGAGGTGCACATAACACATGCTAATCCACCAATATACAAAAATACCCTGAAATTACAAAATTCTGTATCAAGACAGGCACAAAAAAATACTGCAAAGTTCTAGTTAAGGCAAGTCATGCAGGTTATAGTAGTAAGCACCTAACGAGTCTTGACTTACAGAAGCTCTTGATTATTTCATCAGCTGCACTGTTGGCTGGATGCTGACTTTGCTTAGGAGAGGGTGAGAGGGAAACGAACAATTTATACTGAAGTAACAACTGTACCAAATACAAGCCTTTATTGAAGAAGGGATGCTGAAAGAGGAATCAGCTCATCCACCTTGCAGTACTAACTTAAAGAGATCAATTATCTCCCTGTGTTTCTTTTTCAGTGAATGGAAATCAAGTTTTCCACAGGAGGATTGCTTCGAACCCTTTCCAGCTCCCACCCTCTTCTTCCCAGCAGGATTCTACATTTCCCCACTGTCTCTACAGGCCAGATGCTCATTCTAACATCAGCTGCAAAACACCAGAGGTGAGCTCCACAAATAACATCATTCTGAAGACAGACAATAGTCCCCAGCTGTGCAGTCATGTACTATTTGCAAGCAGAGCAAATTGGTCATCAGTAAGAAGTCAGCATTTTCCAGACAACCTCTTCCATTCCCAATTTAAGGAAGACTTTGGTATTAGGATGTTTATTTAGGTGCAAGTCATGGTTAAAAGGAGTCACTTATTTCTCATGATCATACTTTATTATAAGCAATACTGAATGATGAAAAGAAAACCACTATTGTAATGCAGATCTGGGTAAGAAGTTTGATCTTAATCACACAGAAGCGCATAATAATTCATACACTACTTTTGCCCCACTTATTTCAGACTTCAAGCAGAGCATCTGTTATTCATTCTTAATAGAACTAAATAGCCAAACATGTCTAAAACATACAGAACAAGCAAAGCAGTTAAGCTGACACTGCGAGACACCTCAGATGTTAATCTTAAAACCTGAATTTTAAGTTAAAATAACTGCTTCGGTGGAGGGGTAGGGAGATACACAAGAAACTAGCTTCATCAGAAGCAAGTAGTTACCAGCTGGAAAGTAAGAAAGATTTTTAGAGAATGTAGGGCTAGAATTTGCCTTGACCATCAGAGAAGTTAATTCACTATCACTGCGACAACTAGCTCAGGCTAAAAGGTGCATGCGATAGACTCATTTCTTTCTATATGCTTCTTCATAGTTAAGTGAACAGTGGTGTCTATAGATAGGGCTCCCTTACCCTCTCCACCTGGGGACTGAGATGTTGAAATCAGGAAGACTCCCATCAAAGTCACCAGGTTTGCTGCAACTGCTATGCAAGATCCACATAGGGCCCATCATGTCAGCATATGGTTGGCTCACAGCCTTAAATGCTCTCATAGAATCATTAAGGTTGGAAACAACCTTCGAGATCATCACATCCAATTGTCTAATAAACATTATCAAAACCCCCCTAAACCATGGCCTGTAGCACCACATTCACACATTTTTTGAATGCCTCCAGGGACAGTGATTCCACCACCTCCCTGGGCAGCCTGTTCCAATGCCTAACCACTCCCAGTACATTTCTTTTCCTAATAGCCAACATAAACATCCCCTGGTGCAACTTAGGCCCATTTCCTTTTGTGCTATCATTATTACCTGGGAGAAGAGACCAACACCCACCTTACTACAGCCTTCCTTCAGGTAGTTGTAGAGAGCAGTAAGGTCTCCTCTCAGCCTCCTCTTTTCCAGAGTAAACAATCCCACCTCCTTCAGGTGCTCCTCATAAAACATTTTCTCTCATGGAAGAAGGTTTCTGTGTTACTTGAGGTTTCCTGTGCTCTATCTCTAGAGTATGTTAAGGATATCTTCTACATCACAAGATGAGTACCCTTAGCAAATTAGTCACCTAGCACTTAAAAACACAACTGAGTTACTAAAAAGGGAATTTAACCTCTTTAAGCTTACCTAGCATCACTGTATAGCATATTTATACTTCCTTAAAACAATTCAGCTGTTGAGATGTCTGTGGTGTTGCTTCCAGAAAAATTACAGAATATGTTAGCAAATAACTCTGATCCCTTTAAATAATAAGATCAAGGGGGGGAAAAAGTATTTTGCTCAGCTTGACAAAAATCCTACCTAAGTCAGCTCCAAGCTCTTCTAGTCATGCACTATCTCATAGAAGATCAGGGATTCCTTTGACACTGGAGAAGGATAATCACCTGTCTTGCAAAAGCATTCTGTATCATCAGTGGCTAAGAACTCATGCATGCTTCAGTGATAATCACTGCTGTGAAGCCAAACGGAAACTAATTTCTTGAAAGCCAGATAGCAGCTTTAGGAAGTACAGTCCAGTGAAATCTGGGAAGATTATATGGCCTTACACACTTATCTAAGCTCAAAACAGACACAAGCTACTGATTAGGCCACTTTTTTCACATAAATAAGGTTGCATTATAAACAACAGGTAGTTAGATTAGATGGTGCTTCTTGACCAAGAGCATTTAATCTCCCATTTTCTATGATACAAGACAGTACCATTTTTTTTAACGTACATTTCACATAACAACATCTATAGAACAATCATACATATATATCAAATCATGACCTGCTGCATCCAGTCTCCTGTGTGGTACAAAATCTACAACAACATCAAAGCTAAGACTTTTCCTCCTGGGTATAAAATGCAGTTTTTATCAGCTAATAATCAGAAAGACAGTTAGTTTTCATAAGCTGTGATACAACTAAACCTATAAAAATCAACCTGGCACATTTCCAGGTATTTATTCCTACCATTTTAACAGTAGTTGTTAAGATGGCAGATGTAGTCAGAGTACAAAACTAACTTTTAGAATCCAGAAATGAAAAGTGAAAAAAGCTACCACACTACTAAACTAAAGACAAATAATATTTTGTAACTAAATATACTTCCATTTTCCCCTCTCAAAAAAAAATGTTTTTACAGGTCTTACATTTAAGACCATATTAGAGACAACTTCCATAATCCAGGTGTGGAATATCTTCACTCCATAGCCAGCATTTCTACACCAAGTAGGAGGAACTTTAAAGCAAAGCACAACTGGACCTCTTCCATGGTGGTACCAACTTTTGCCATCAGAGTCTAAGGACTTTTAAAGCATCAGAGAACATTGAACAACTGCAGACAAAACCTCATTTGATTCATACACTTGATTTCACAGTTGAGGCCTAACTAAAAAAATAATAGTAATCATATATAGTAACTGGTGGCATTTAGAGTGATTTAACTATTTTTATATTATAAAAACTTATTACTAGGTGCTGCTATTGAAAAGAAAGGCGCAAGAAAAAGTTCTCTGAAAGATAAACCTTAGTCAACTCTGCTTTGTAATTAGTCCTATTCACACTAAGACTAAGGAGAGGCCCAACAACCTCACACGAATAGTTTGTCAGGTGAGCTGCAGTACCTTCAAAGAACCTCTCTGAGGCGGCTGCAGGGTCCCACGGCGCGGTTGTGCCTCCCTTCGGATCTTTTCCCCCACAGAAACGCACAGCCCCAAACCGAGAAGCAGCATCTTCCCGGTGGGCAGAAGAAAGCCGCCCCTTCACACAGCTGGAACTCCTCTCACAGAGCCCTCCTCGCAGAAGTTCCCCTCAGGGGAATCAGAAACAAGGGCCATACGCCTGCCTCTTCCCGCCCTTTCACTCCTCGCGCCGGGGAGGCGGTCCCGACGGACTCTATATGTTGCGCGCGCAGGCACCAGGCCCGTGTTGATGTGCGTTGTTCTCCTGCCGGTCGCCCTTCTTCTCTCTCCACCCTTTCTGGGTCGCAGCCCCTTTTCTAGATCGTTTCTGAAGTCGCAGGTACAGCTCGCTGGGGTTTGGGGAGCGGGGCTTTGCTGGGCCTCGCTGCCTAGTAGTTCTAGGCTTTCAGGGGGATGTTTTTTTGTGCTCTGGGTCATGGCGAACAGTGCCCTTCTGGTGAGGGAGCCGAGTGCTGGAGAACTGCTGCCTCCTGAGGGGCTCGTGTCCTCGCGTCGGCTACACCTGTGAGGCTGAAAGCCTTGAACTGTAGGTGTGGCACTGTTGAATTGTGATGTCATAGTGGCTCATACGGTAAGGGAGTGTCAGCTGTCTGGAGGCCGATGTGAAGTCACTTCTGCAAGCCCCGTGAGAGAGGCAGCGCCTGTGTGCAGAGCAGGGTTTTTCTTGGGTTTTGAGAGAGTCCTGTTAGAGTCACTGGGGTGGTTTGGCTTGTGCTGGGGCAAACTGCACAGTGCAGCTGGTTGTGTGAGGTGAGAAGGCTGAATGGTTGGTTGCTGTTTGCTTGAGCTTCATTGCAGGCTGTGTGACAAGAAATTGTGGCTGAAGCACTGTAGCATATAATTTTTTTCAGATACAGTGTTTAATGGTGTTTAGGTTTTCCACAACGGTGCTTAGTGAAACAGGGAAGTGTTTTGTGTTTGGCACTGTGAAACATTTAATTAATGTAGAAATGGTCATTATTTTCTTCTAGTTGGAGAAAATTACAATGGTTAAGAGCTGCTGTTGCTTTAATTCACTTGCAGGTTTGAGTGTTTAGGTTGTCTTCAGACCAGAGTTTCCAAGCTTGTCTTGGTCATTATGAAGAACAGCAGAAAACACTGCTGTCAGGGTATGGAACTTGAAATGCACTTCAACTAATGTCTCCTGGAAAGGGAGGAGGATCAAAGAAAAGTTAAACCGAAGTAGTAATTGTAACCAAACGAACAGCAAGGATGCTTGTTGGTTTTGTGGGGCTTTTTTTGGTGTTTGTAACACTAATTTGTAGCTTAATTTAAAGTGCATTTAGTAAATGTGAGAATGAACTAAACCATCCTTACTGCTGTGTGATTTGGATATATCCCAGTGCGTCCTTCAAATAAGAACATGGGTATTTTTCTGCTAATGTTGTGGGGGTTTTCTGCTGTTCTTTTGTCCAGTTGGTGTATTTAACTCATGTCTATTATTCTGCTGTTGTGGAGACTAGTTAAGAAGACAGTTTACACATTTAATTCTCAGTCTAGCAAAGTGCTAGTTGTGCTAGATATAGTAAACTATGTGTATAGTTCGGCTGCAGTTACACGTGCTTATGAACAACGTGCTAAACTAAAATCATGTTACGATGTGCTCTATATGTCAACATTTCACTGTGAAAAACAGTAGAAAACATTGGTAACAGCTACTCCTCATTTTTAGAGGAGCTACTAAACATTTTCAGTTTCATCAGTTGGGTGATTTAAATATCAGTGTTAAGGGTGTTACTATCAAATGATGTAGTTTAGCTACTGTGAGCCATGTGATCATTTAAATTAATGCCAGGGAGATCTTTATTCCCTATGCACCAAAGCGCATAGTAATCATATAGAGAGCTGTATATCTTTTATATGTTCTAATTGATGGGTATTCTGCCTGGAGAATTAATAGGTATTGGTGTTTGCAGTGCAACTGCATATTTCTGGCAAGTTCTAATTTTTGTGATGTAGAAACTTAAGGATAATAGGGTGTGCTCAGTAATGTCAGCAACTATGTTCAGAATACTTAAATCATGATCTGAAACTGAGAGGAGAAAGAAATGGTTTGAAGGTGAAGGTGGTAGAGGGCGGGTCTCCCATTTCTATCAGCCTTACACTTTCAAGTGTTGGTGATTAGGGGGATAGGAGAGATTAGCCTGAAGCAATTATGCGGAGCCTGGGAGCCCAACATGTAGCTGTGAGCTATACCAAATGAAGCTGTAAGCTACTTTTTGTTTTCAAAGCAAGTGACTATAGATGACTGGCAAATAGTCATAAAGGTCTATGTGGTGCTTAGTGCGGAATAGGTTTTCTACATTTATTATAATAAATTCCTATAACTTCAGCAACTCCCTCTTGCATTCATAAATCTGCAGTAATATAATCATAATGGTGATTATGTTGCATCCCTTTGAAAAGCATAGCTGGTGTGGATTTAGAAGTACTAGATATCTAGAAAAATTTTGTAGTGGTTATCCTGTGATGTCTGTGATTTGGTGCTGCCAGATGTGGAAATATTTCTCAAGTTTTGAGTGAGTCTGATGATATAAGGTCTGTGACTGTCTGTTACGCTGTACCATCAGTCAGTAAAAAAAAAAATCACTTCAGCAATGTGTACAAATACACAGAACTTAAATAGAGGTTTTTGTAGTCATTTTTTCCCCATATGATAATGAGTAATTTCAGCTTGCCATTTAATGAAGGAAGAAGTGCTTAACAGGCATTGGTTGTGTGCCTTTGGTATGACTGAAGGAATTCAGCAATGCGTAAGGGAATTTCCTTATATAATGTCACTTTATTAGTTAATTTGCTCAAATGTGAGAATTAATGGCAATTCAACTGTACAATCTTAATGGCCTAATCATTAATTTGTATGGGAGTTACTCTAATAATAATTAGAGAGAACCCATTTGTTATTAATGTGGGGGCAGTGAGCATGTCTGTAAAATAATAATTCAATTAACATGCATTAAGCGGAAATTTTATAGTTCCCCACAGCATGAGTGGCTGCTGCTGTGACTTGGAAATAGTATTTCACAGCATTGGGTAACAGACCTCTAACTACAGCCTGGTGAGCCTGGCCTCTGTAAAGGGCTGCCTGTAAGGTTGTCACCATTGCTTGGGGCTTGGGCATGTGTTCTGTAAAGCCTTTTGTAACCTCCTGACTTGGTACAAGCAGATGGTTTGCGGCTTCACAAGGATTTGTCTTGACCATCTATATTGGCAATCTGACAATATTTATTCCTGGTTTTGAAAGCTCATGTGGTTATGCCCTGGATGTAGATATGCAATAACCGGAAATCCTGTGTGCTTTAGTGTCAGAAACTAAGTGGGATAAGCTGATGGCAGGAAGGAGGAACCAGCACTGCTTGGCCTTTTTGGCAGCTTTCTGAAGGTTTCTGTAGAGCTTAGTATGCCTCGAGAGGGTACAAGGATGTGTTTGCACAGGGCAGCAGAGTGATCTTTCTAGGTGTAGGACATATGAAGTACTGACCAGGGCAGGAGGGGACTTATGAGCCACACTAGAGCAAACCCCTTGATAGCTTGAGTAAAGAGACTCGACAGGACTCTGTTCAGCCCGGAACAGGCTAGCCACTTAAGAGCAAATTCAGGCAAGGAAAAGCTACCTTTCATAATTAGTTTAATGTTATGTTCATAAGTTTATTTAGTGAATGCAGTTGAAAAGATCCTACTGTTATGCAGGAATTACAGGTTTTTCTAATACTGTAATAAGTATATGATAAATTACAGGGAGTTTTCTAGGAAGGTAGTTAACTACGAAGCCTGGTTTTGGAATATGTTCTGGTGGAGTTGGAAATGGAGCCTTGCTACTGCCTGGACCTATTTGGCTTGATACCGTTTGAAAGTAGTGAACAGAGGCACTTGTAACAGGCTGCTTGGTGGATGCTGGGTGGGCAGTAAAACCTGTCTTCCTATGAAGTGTTATGCTGTGGCAGGCTTGCTGCTGTCATCTGTGGTGAAGGTTAATCTTAATGAAGAAGTCTCCTCAGTCACTTAAAGGATTTAAGCCAGACTCTAGGCTTGTGTACTCTGCTTAATACTCGGACCACTTGCCTGAAGTAGGTGTGGCCCTTCTAGCAAGAGGTGACTGGCAGTGGCTAGGAAAAGCCTAACAAAGTTAGTTGAACTGCAAGCAGGGTTGAAAAGATCTGTTGCTGGTTTTGTTGCTGCTATCAACTGGGTGATCACATAAAATCCAGTAGGAGCTTTGGGGTGAAATAATGATGCAGAGACAAGTGTGTACAGCTGGATTTGCTGGCAGCCCAGTTCTGAGTACCAGAAATGGCCACATGATTCAAGATCTTGTGCTGTGATAAGTTGGTGCAGCATTAACTAGATCATTATGTTGCTGTTGTACTACAGAGTGTAGTTGAATTTCTCTTGTACAGTTCATGATTTTCTATTTGAAGGGAAAACTACCTTTAAGTGAAAAAAAGCTTTAAAATTAAAGACTGTAAAAGGAATATTCTTTTTCTGAAGTTATGCCTTGTGATAGGTAAAATAGGGAGAGCTGCTGCATTGAATACCAATGCTGTCTCTAATTACTGATGGTTTCAACTGGCTGTTCAGGAAGGGAAGGTGTGATGTACCTTTCCCACTAAGGTAGATACCAGGCTGTTTGGAGCGGTCATGTAGCCCATAACTTAACAGAAGACAATCTTTTCTAAATCTAGACATATCTAGAAGTTCGTTATTATGTTTCCAGCAGTCACTCCCCTGACTAGATGTGTGCTGAATGCCTTTGTGTTTGGTCAGGACACCTCTAGGGAAAAGAAGTCACAGCTGCATCCTCTACTGATGGGCACCTGCTTTGTGTCAGCTGTTGTAGTGTGGTTTGAGACGTCTTGCAGTGCCAAGTTCACCTGGAACATGGAAGTTGTTGCATTAGTCTCAAGTGCCTCTGACCTTTCCAAGTCCTGGAAGGTGAGGCAGAACATGATGTTAGTGCTGGATATCAAACAGGAGTTCTGCAGTTGTTTGTCTTACGTGACTTGAACTAATCTCTGAATCTGGGTGATTTTCTGGGGTAAGTGATGTGTCGTATTCTGGAGGAATAAAAACAAAGGAGTTTGAGACATTAGAAGTCTACACTAATACTCATAAATAATTGATTGAGTTGACCTGTGGCAAGATTGTTTTTAATAGAAATTGTTAGAATCCAGGCTAATGGTGTCCTTGACAAGTGAATGAAATAGCCAGGTGAACTCTTGTTGTTTCCAGTGTAAGTATTGAAAAAATATTAGAGGGCTAAAAATTGGGGAGGCTAATAGAGGAAGAAATAATGTAGAAGACTTAAATATTTATCTGTAGCTGATGGAAACTCTTGTCTGAACTAGAGGAAAATGTGCTACCTTGACTTGAGTTGGAACTTTTGCTACCAGGTCTTCACTTCTCCTTATGTTTTCCTTATGTTTTCTCATATGCCGTTACCCTTGTAATCCAGGGTAAAAATCAGAGCTGTAATATGTTAAATTCCTCCAGCCTTTCGTATGGATATAAAAAAAGTAGTAGGGAAAAGGATCCCCAGGATGAAAAAATTGGAAAGGAGAATGCTAGACACACTTTTCGAAGGCCAGCGGAGCCTATCAGATCCTGCTTACCCTGCCAATAAATAATGTGTTACGGTAGCACCTTTACAGGGAAACTCCATTTTCCTGTGCATTACTAACTACTTATATACTGGAGGAGATGTACTTAGGTAAGTTTGAATAGGGTGCTCTGCCAGCAGTATCTGAGCTAAGCTAGCTGTCTGGTAGCATTGATAGCACAACATGATGTGTTCTAAATCAATACTTTCTTGTACTAATTTAAACTATTCTTAGTGTCTTCAGTGGCTCAGATTTTGTGCTGGAGTCAAGTCTCGCAATTTGACAAGTACATGGGAAGCAAAGATCATTATGACTATTGTTTGCAGGCATTTAAGGAATGATTGTTTAAGGTCTAATGTTGATAGCTGGAGATGGGCTGGGTGTCCTTGACTTCTGGAATATAAACAATAGCTCTTTACTGTATTGTCATGTATGAGCAGCAGTTCATGATGGTAACTTGCTAATTTTCACTTCACAAACTCTGGTCAATGAAAATACTTCTGTTAACAAATCAGATTTGATGTGGTTGTACTTAACTGTGAGGGCCAACCTGCTTTTAATCCTTATCTCCTGTGGTGTAGCGCTTGAAATTTTTTCTGAAGGATCTTGAATGTTAATGTGTGCTCCTAGGTTAGAGTGGCATGTTAACACTGCTGTAATTCAGTATCAAGGTGTGTGAAGAGTTTTCCCTGACTGTATAGGATGACTTGTAGCAGGAAGTGAGGCAAAGCAGCCATCCTGGCCTTCTGCAGTTACCCCAGGGAGCTTGCTCAGAGCTGGTTGTATGACAGCAATGTGTGTATATAAAAAAGTAAAATTCGCAGAAAAGCAACTTGGAAAATGGTAGTGAGAAGGATGACAAGTTTTGAGTGACTTTTTACCACCACAGAAATTACAGTTGCTGATAGGGCTGGCTTAAAGACTGAATGGCAGTGTTTTGAAGGTAGCAAGTCAGATTTGTAATGCCTTCTCAACACAGTGTGCTGAAAAGCGTGTCGAAATGTGAATGTTTTACCAAACTCTACATGGCATGAAGGCAAAGGGATTTATTGCTGAAAAAAGAAATATTGACATAAATTGAACAGTAAATGTTGAGGAGAGGTGGTCCGCAGATCATGTGAAATGTTTTTAGATCTTTATATTAAACCACTTGGGTAGTGCAAAAATTCAAAAATGGTGACTGTGTTTCCATGTTTCTCATTCCAGAGGTAGGTGGTGGTATTCAAGTACCTTGCTGACTTGGGAACAGTGTGGCTTTATTAACTGTTTCTGTCTGCCTTTTTGATTTGAGAAGAAAGTTAAGGGGAGACTTTTCTACTAGGACTACCTCACCCCTGGGCAAAAGCAGTTGAATAGGCTTATCTGTATCAGTCCCATGTGTGTTCTGTTAGGCTGAGTAGAGCTACTCTAGCCTATTTAGCTGAAAGAGGCAAGAGCACTGCTCTTCCTGTTAATGTAGTAGTGAAAAAACTTTTGCTTCCTAGCTTATTAGTATTTGCAGCAGCAGAAGCAAGTTCATCTTCGAAGTGTGTAGCATTCCCAGAGGATTTTTAGATAAAATTGTGTGGATGAGTACGTGTCATTCTATAGTAACCACTCATAACAGCTCAAGCAATCTGTCAACTAATTTGTAACTAGGTCCTGAAGTTCTTGCGAGAAATGAACAGTTTCTTGTTAGTTTTTACCTAAATGTAGGCTTGTCTTATACCCAGTGAACCTTTGCAGATTGTGTGTAGCATCCAAGGTCAGAACCAAGGTGACTTTGCGAGTGGCCATCCATATCCACCTCCCATGAAAATTCATAGCCTTAAGGCAAAGCTTTGGTGTCTTCGTGCTGATCTCTTAGAAATCTTGTTTGTGAACTTGATTTTTCACTGTTACGTTTCATGTAGGAACTAGAAGGGTTCCAACTATAGCCAGTTAAAGGATGTTAACTACAGGAAAGCATTGCTCTATGAATAGTTTTGGTGCTTCAGAGCAAGCTTTGAATGGACCAGCGTGACATTAGCACCGTTTAATCTGCACATCAGAACTGGATGTGCAGAGATCGTATTTAGACAAAGTCATGGAAGAAAAAGCAATCATGTAAGCCTTTGATATTCTCAGCCTTTTATGGCAATATAGCTCAGTGAAGTTATAGATATTTTGAAAAAGTGCTTCCTGAATTTTTAAACCTTCTGTGACAACAGGAAAAATAAAAAGCATACAGTAAAACCATGAGAAACTAGTAGTGCCTTTGTTGAAGCTGTTTGTGGTGTTCTGTTTTCATATCCTCCTTTCCAGATGACATGTTGCTAGCCTATAATATAGCCTGGTGCAGGAATTGATATTTATCTTTCATCCTTGTAGCTGCTCTTGCACTGGCTTGTTTTGTTATACCCATTTTGAAATAAGGAGAACTGGAAAGGCTTAAGATAAGATTTGCTACATGAATTTATATAGGGAACATTAATATGTGGCTTGATTCTCCATTGTTATCTATTCATAGCATTTTTCAGATTACTTCTGAATACTTTGAGTAGTGCATGTTGCAACACAGGTCCTTCTGGGACCACACTACTAAACTTCTTTCATCACGAAAAATTGCTTTCCTTCCTGCTTTGCTTAACTTCTAGTTGGTTATTAATGCTTGGAAGTTATTGCCTTTTTTTCTGCAACAGCTTTACATATTTACGAGCCTTTGAGGAATCTTGACACAACCCTTTGAAAATCTGAGTTTGCTTTTACCATTGTCCATGTGCTGACTCCTTCAAAAACCCCCAATAAACTTTACTTCCTTTGGCAGAAGTACGCCTCTTGGCTCAAAGGTGGCTTGGTGAAGATACCAGATGTAACGTGGAATTACTGTACAAAGCTTTGTAGTGTTATGTCAGCATTGAGTAGATGGAGTGGGGTTTGTTACCCGTAGAACTACATATCTGATCAAAGCCTGCACAAAAGCAGCCGGATCAAGTGATCCTCTTTACTTTTTACCCCTTACTGTTACTATTTGCTGTTTCAGTTCTGCTAGCAACTTTGAGACATGTTACTAGCCATACTACAGACTGTCTCCTTCCTTCTGTGAGACAGCTGGACACTCTAGGGAGGGCTTTTTTGGACTTCTCTATAGTTACCTAGGTTCTTGTCATCTACCAGCTGTAAAGTTCCCATGATAGCCCTCAGAGCTTTTGAGAAACACTGTGATGCAGAAGAAGCTTTCATAGTGGTATGTTCTATGAAAGCTGAATAAATAACCAGTGTTAATTCAAGGGTGTTAGAGTCAGTTCTGGTGCTGTTACTAGAACATGAATGCATAGGTCGTAGTTACACTTAGCCTCAATAGAAATTGCTGTCTTTGAGTGACATACTCAGATTGTCAATCTAGCAGAAGCTTAAGACCTGAAAAGTGATAACTCCTAAATTTGAAAGTATGTAGTTGTGTACCTAACCCTTTGTAGCCTGCTGTCTTAAGCTGTCTGCAGAAGACTGGATCTGATCCTCACTAGAGCATCAGGCTAGAGTTGCAAGTTTAAATTTAGTCTAAATGTCTGGCTGACTCTGTCCTTGTCTGTTCTGGTTGGAAAAGTCTTTCTTGTCAGATTCTCACCGATGTTTTTCCTAAGTCACAAAACACCTTCAGGTCCTGAGTCTGATCCTTCTTCCCTAAGACAGTGGCCAAAGGACTGAGCTTGCCAATCTCACCAAATGGTCTGTCATGTAACTGGCCAAAGATCTGATCTCTGCCTTTCGTCATCTCATGAGATCTTGCACTGTGACATCACCTTGTCACATAAAAAAACCAGCTTCATCAAATACAGAACAGCTGTATATCAGTCTTTTGGAGTCTCAGCAAATGGTCACATCTGTCCAGTGTCACAAAGGGAAGTATATTATTACAAAGACAGACCTTTAATTGATAAGTAAGTTGTTAAACCCTTCTGGCTAAGGAAGATTTCTTGGGTGAGTGTTTTGCAATGAATATTGATATTGACAGATGTTTATTTGCAGGAGAATTGATGAAACATCTTTCTAGAAGAAACAGATTTGCTTACATGCAAGGCCAGCATGTTCGTTTGCCCTTGGAGACAAATAAGGAACCAACCTCTTTGATACAGAGCTATTTTTGTCTTCTTGGGAACACTGCTTATGGTGCATTATGCATTTTTTTTAAAAAATGCTGTCAGCAGATAAAGCTAGCCACTAACCTTAAGTACTTCCTATTTAAAGATAGCACCTGTAGTAGGTTCATTCTGTTGTCTGAGACAGGCCTTAGCTCACTTGCTGATGATGTCAGAGTCCTGATCCTGAAATGGCATGTTAGCATTTTACATCCTGCTCTACTGAGAAGACTACAGTTCTGAACATCTGAAATATACTTTTGTCAGGGTCTTCTTGCTCTTGGTGTATAATGGCGATAGGATGATGGGAGCTGTAAGTAAAGCAGTAGATCAAGTGGTGGAGGGCATAGGTTTGCACCCCTCAGGCTGAGTGCCCTTGGCAGAGAGGGGATAGTGATCCCTGATAATGTAGTGTATTTGCCACTGGGCAGTGGAAGCATCTTTGTAGCTTAATTGTCTCTGTAGACTAGGAGACCCCTGTGCTGAGATCTTCTGTCCTGCTTTGTAAGGCTAATAGGCTAATGTAGCTGGTTGAGTATTTTAAAGGTAGTAAACTTGAAGTCCCTCTTAGAAAAATCTTTTTAGAGGCTGATACTCAAATTACCTCCTCTGTGAGAGATTGGTGGTACAGAGAGGAAGGGGTGAGCAGTTGGAGAGCTTGATCTGCCTGGGCATGTGTTGCCTAGGTTTGAATATACTGTTAGTTCCAATTAGAGCGATCTATTCAAATTTTTTCCTTTGCTGTCTCTTTTACCTTGTCTTAACTACATTCACAGTGTAGACTGACAAGATGTTTAGCAGTCCTGGCAGAATTGTGGTTGACTGATGTAAATGTTTCCTGCTAGCATATGCTGAATAGCTTACATTTGTCAAAGTCAATCCATCCTGGTCCCTTCCTGTCTGGATCAGTACCAGAGCAGAGTCTGTATTTGGAAGAATGAAAGCTAGTCAGTTTGTGGGAGCTCTGTTGTGCACAGTATCTTCTAAACTGTTTGCTGTGTCTTTATTGAAAATATGCTCTTGTAAATTTAGAGGAAGAAAACCCATCTAGTTATTTTAGAACTGTTGAGTATAGTTCTGGCATTTTCAGTTTTCACTTGGTACGTCTTTGAGCGTATGAGCAGTGTCTGCAGCTAACTTACTTGGTGACTCTACCTTACACCAGCTAGAAAGCTGATGTGGTGATTAACACGTGTTTGTGCAGAAATTTTTCTCTAAACTGCTTCTATAAAAATTCCAGGAATGAAACAGTTTTGTCTTTACAGATCCTGTACTTACACATATGAAATATGAACAGGCCTTTAATGTGTTTGAGAATGTCCGTTTTGATACATGCATTGCACTAGATTTTTAGGCAGCGTAATGTGAAAGTCCTGTCAACTCAGGTCAGACCTTGACTGCTCAAAACTGTCTAGTAAAACTGCGTGGAAGCACCTTCTGAGATTGCTGATAGCTCATTTCCAGGTCAGTATGCTTTGAGTCTTCCCTGTATGAAATAGATAATATATGAAGTAGGTATGTTGGTGGTTCATTGCTTTCAGCGCTTGCCTTCACTTCCAGGATTAACTTGAAGTCCATGTGTGTATCATGTGCTATCAAACTCAGGGCATTCGGACTGAGGGAATAACTGGTATTCCTGTGGTCCTCTGCCTCATGGCTATGTAGGAATTTCTTGAATCTTCCCAAAGCCCTCAGCCATTAAGAATAGGTTGCAGCAAGTCTGTGCTCTGACAAAAAGATGAGCAAAAAGAGATATAATCTCAAAATAAGTTTTCTGACAATTTTACTGATGCTCTTCGTAGTGTTACTGTTGTGGAAGTGGGTGTGTAGAGGAAATAAGCTCCTTTGTCACTGTTCAGTGCTACATTTTTGCCACCAACCTGGGTGGGTACTGTAGTATCTGCTTGTGACTTCCAAATACTTTGTGTTTCTTTGGGAAGTTCTATTCCAAATGCCAGCATTACAGTTTGTGTTTTGCCTTCTCAATTTCTTAAAAATCCTAACTGAAAAATTTAAAACTACCTTCTCTTGCAATGGAGGTTGGCTTTTTGCAATGGACAGAGGTGTAGCTAGCATTTACAGATGTTGTCCAGCTTTGGCATCTCCAATTCACCTTGTGACTTGCAGAATCATGGTACTCATGGTACACAGATTTGTAGTAGTACTTGCTTTCCCTCAATTGCACTATCAGACCTACTAAAGGTAGACTTATCCTCTGATACTTGTTGAAATGTCATTTCGCTTCAACTTGACAATGGTCCTGGTAGTGATACAGAGAGCCAGGAATTGAAGTCATTGGACTAGTGTATTGCAAGAGAGCTATGCCTCGGCAGAAAATGCCAGGATTGAGATCCTAAGGTACCAGACTATTTCCTTGCCTATGCAATGAATATAAATGCTTATACCCTTAGTCAAGTACACAGCTATGTGAGGTAGAGCATCTTGTAATATGTTTGGGTTCTTTCCTCCTTGAAACTGAATTGAATCATGCAAACCATTTAATAAGAGCAGTAGAATTGGCTGTACGCTTACTAACATTTATCTCTTTCACTTGTGGAAAAAGCTTACTGATCATGATAAGTTAGTGATCTTAGATGAATTAAGTAAGTATTGAACTTATTTCTGGAGAGCAAAAGTTTCAGGACAGGAAAACTTGACCATGGGCAGAAATTAGTGCTATGCCACTAGCCCTATATCTTTGTAATGAATAATATTTGGTACTGCCTGCTTAGGAAAGAAGGCTGTTTGTTTTCCTCCTTCTAGGTACAACATGTTGCAGTACTCATGTTGTACCATGTCAGCCAGCACATCCTCCTGTCCCACAGGACACAATGTTGTCATACTGCTCACTGAATGTGCCAGTTGAATGTGTAGTAAGCCTGGGACAGCTGTGCTATTGATGAAGACAACTTAATTCAGCAGTTCAGGATTACTGTCTCTACATCTAGATACCAAGGGAAGTGGACAAGATCTTTTTGAGCTGGAGGTCTGCAGGCCTAAATGTAGAGAATTTTGCTAAATGAACCAAGTGCCCTAATAAATTACTTGACTGGGAGCTGCTTACGTGATGCAGTTTTTCAATGAAAGTTTAAGAATTAATATCTTGTAATGAGCTGGATTTGAACATTTCTTCTGAAGTGGGGGACTCTAAGCAGTCAGTATGATGTAGCAGTTGACTGATAATAATTTTCTCACTGAATGTAGGTGATACATCTAAAGTAGAGTGGAAAGAATTAGTGCAGTTGTATTAAGATCTCTGCAATTCTAAATGTCAATGTGGTGTACAAGTTTTGGTAAACTACTTAGAAGAGTTGAAGTAAAATAAGAAAAAATGAGGATCAGATGAAGAGAGGATACTCGTATTTGGAATGTTTAGGTTAGTGAAATGAGTGCTGGATTGTGGACTGTAAACCATTAGGGGTAACTCAGAGAATGGAAGAGATGTAGTGAAGAGACCTAAGAGCTGGCCCAAGAGCATGCAGATGCAAACAAGTATGCAGACACATCTCTTGGCAGGTTGGAAGACTTAGCTAATGGCTTGTTGACTTGGGAACATTTTTTTCATGGTGAAGTGGCACAAAACCAGCTGATTGTCATGTGGAACTTGTAGAGAAGCAGCTACATTGCATGATTGCCTGAAACAACAGGACTAGTGGTCCAGGAGGCCCTCATAGTATAGTTTTCCTTTTGAGTGGCTCTTGGCTATGAGTTTTACTTCAGTGGGTTAAAAATTGTAGGTGTCTGGACTGAAGTTAGTTGCCTGGACTAAAATGAGTTTTGTTATATGACAAGTAAACTAGGGAGTAGTTGGGTGTACCTTCTAGCAAGCGTAACATTTAAGATGTAGAAAGACTGTTAGTGATGTAGAGAGAGTTAATACATCTCTCCTTTAACTGTGTAAGAAGCTGATTGGATAGTTCCACTGTACTTACTCTCCTTGTAGCAGAAAGAACTTGTACATTTGTTCTGTTTCCCTTAATGATTTTCCAGTATAAGAGGAGCTAAAGTGAGGGTAAACTGCTTTATATTCTGTGTCCAGGGTGGAAATAAGGACCAAGGTAGCGTGGTCTGATACGAATATTAGACACTTTTCTGAAGTTGTGTTGATTGAGTTTTGTGAGCAAGAGGGACTTAAAGCCCATTAGAATGCCAGTTCAAGCAGCAGCACTTCCTCTTACTGTAGGGTCTGCTAAATTCTTGTGCTGTGTTGATGTGGTAATAAAAGATCTACTTGGGTAATCCTGGCTTGCCTGATTACCTTCTGGGTTTGTGTGCTCATCCTAGAGATCTAGGAAGTGCAGAAGTTCAAGCCTGTTCTGAGTATGGGTTTAGTGGATTTGGACCTCCCCATCTACTCAGACTGCTTGGAATTTGCAGGTAATTTGCGGCGCTTTTGCTGTACAAAACTTATTATTAATATCTTTCAGTGATCCATCATGACTATGTTGTAGAAATTATTCCTCTACTTAAATTTGCTTGTCTAATCATTGTAGTTGGCTTGTGCTTGCCTTATTTCATACACGGTCAAATACAGGTATGCTATTGTATTGACTTTGTGCCTGCTGGAGTTTTGGTAGTAGCAGAGGGGGCTGCTGGTGCGACTCCTGTAAGAAGTTCCAGCTCCAATTCAGACCTGCCTCTGGCCAAGACCAAGCCAATCAGTGTCTCTCTGCAATAACATATTTAAGTGAGGGGTGTGGAAAAACCCTGGGTATGTTCCCTTGTTTTGGACTGGGATATGAGACAACCATGCAGACCCTGAGGTCAGTGAGGAAGGACATGGGGAGGCCGTTCTCCTTCAGCCTGCGGTGAGATGTCAGGCTGAGCCCTTGTGACTCTTAGAGATCAACAGTGGGGCACAATCCTGCCTGTGGAGGACGCTGCTCCTGAAGCAGGCTGTGACTCTGAGGGAGGCCTGTGCTGGAGGAGTCAGTCACTGCAAGTACTTCTGCCCTCTCTTTTCAGACAAAATAATTACTTTGGCTGAAAGCTGGAGATGTTTTTACTTAATGCAAAGCTTATCTTAGCTTTGAGGAAATATCTAAATGGTTAGCTCTGAGTAACCAGACACCACATCCGTAATCAATTGTTGCTCCTAGAATGTGTACCAATCTCTGAAAGACCTGTGGTGTGTGTCCAATTAGAGAGCTTTGAAGCTGCCTGATGTGCTGTGGTTCTGCTGTAACTGGATGGGAAGGGTGTATTGATCAGGTGATACATAAACTACAGGAACAAATAATCAAGGAATTTGGGTTGCACATTAAATCAGTCTAAAATTCTCTATTTGCATCAGACTGTGCACTGAGTGACTTACGTAGCAGTAGCAAGTGTTTTTAAGGTCCAGGCTATTTCTACCCCTCCTCTTGGAAAAGGTGCACCTTAGTATACTTACCAGGTGTGCTTCCCACTTCATGCACACATGAAAAACTATGTAGAATTCAAACACTTGAAAAGCACTGTGATTCATAAGTAATAAGTTGTCTGCTGCTGTGCTCCCCTAGTTCTCTTTTAGGCATGTAGATCAAATCTTTAACAGATATTCAAGGAGAGTGTTCTTCACAATCATTTGGGTTACACATAGGCTAGTAAAACCTGGTAGTTCCCTCTGTGCTGCTGCTAACACAGGGTGGGTTAAGATAAGTGAACTTCATTTTGAGCTGTGGTGTTTTTGGCAGCAGTTGGAACAAAGCTCCAGTTGTGTTCAAATATGTGCAGTTTGCCATTATTAGCTGTTGAATTGCTAGAACTGCTTCTGTGGCAAATCATAAAACAAACTTACAGCGCTACTTCTAATAAGTCAAAATGATGTTGGCTTCATGGTACAAGGTCCAAACCTTTTCTCAGAAGACACTACTTGAGGGATGATTCAGGAAACACGCTACACTGGTAACTACGTAGGGCAAACTATTTCTGATGCAGTGGACCTGAGCAGCTGTGCATCACTGAGGAATCTCAGAAACATCTGCTTGTATCAAGAGTATTGCTATTTATGTACATGGACTGTAGTAGTGCTATAATCAGGAATGCTGCTTTACAGCAAGTAAATTTAGGTCTTACTGTGGAGATTGAAGTGAGGATGTTGAAACCAGAGGGTATTTTTGTCTAGAATATTTTTCTTCCATGAGACCTCTGAGGTTTTATTTAACTGATTCTGTAAATCCACGTGGTTTAGGATAGTAGCCCTTGGTGAATGTGGGTTTCGGCCTTTGCAATTGTTGAGTGAGCACCCAAGCCAGCTATGTCTGCCCAGTTATAGGGAAACCCTTGGAGTGGGACTTTGTCTTGCTGTGACTCTTTCCAGATTGCGGCTCCAGGGAAATCAAGGGTTTATAGCTTCATTTCCTGGTATGTCTGCCGTTTGAACATAAAATAAACGGCAGCCTTCAGTGGACCTGTGATGATTCGTGTTATGTCTTGTGTATGCTTGTAGGAAAAGTTTAACTCGTATGTGTGTGAAGTTAAACCATTATTTCAGCTTAGAAGCAAAGAAGACCCTAAGTTTATCAGAGTTCTTATATTAAGTCATCTGCTGGATGATAGGCACCATTTTTTTACAGTTTTGCAAAATACTTGTGACATTCAACTGTCATAGCTTTCTCCTAGCAATACAACTCGTCCCATGTAAATTCTCATATCATTCTTTGTATGAGAGAACACAATTTTGACTGGAGTCCAGTCTCATACGCTGAGCTAATAAGGCTATGTCAAAGGCAGGGGTAAACTGATATGAACTAGTGTCAACAGATGCAATCTATAGGATCTGCTGGGATCTGACAGTATTCTGTCACTGTAATCACAATTTTAGGATATTCTATCTCTTAATACACACTATTGCTTTATAGAAAATCTTATGAAGGTAGTTGTTCATCGTTTCCATAGCCAGGCAGAGCTTGCAGGGAATAGTTGTTCAAATGTAGGATGTAGCTGTTCTGTTTATGAAGTATCTGTTGATCTTGCATTCCCCTGAGGAGACCATATTGCTGTGAGGGTAACCAGACTGGATGAAGCATTGCAGCCTTTTGGTATCAAGGGAACGTGCCACACAGTCTTGGATCTAATCCCAGGTTTACCCTTCTGTTCTAAATCTATGGAAAGTCAAAGCTAGCTCAAAATTGATTTCTGCGGAGTGACAAGTGGTTTTGTATGCTTTTCAACTCATTTGATTACAATGTGGAGTTTTAAGATAATTCCTTCTGATTTCTTAGGAAAGCAGCAGCAAAGGGATAAAAACTGGAGTTTGATGGCTTGCTTTTGATCTTGGTGTATGTGTGTATATATATATATATACAGTTTCAAGGGAAGCAAATCTGAGTATTTGCAACTACTGGGTTTTGATCTGAAAAGCGAACTAGCATTTCTAGTAAGTGTGCAAATCTTGGCCTCTGGCAAACTTCAGCGCAGCTCTCCATTAGTAATGGTTAAAATCAAGTAAGAATTTTGCTCTGAAGGAGAGTCTGTTAAAACAGTTTCCGATGCTGTATACTCTAAAGGAATCAGTTTGATTTGGTGGAAAGAATGTGGGAAACCAGTATCTTCGGAAGGTCAAATCCTACCTCATTCCATGATTCTATCTTTCCTTGATACTAAGAAGGCAGTGATTTGACCTTGCAGTTTTCCCTTGCTAGAGGTCAGAGGTCAGTAGTGTGATGCTTCTCACTGCTGCAGATGGAGCTTTTTGTTGGTGAAGAGCCAGTTAGTGGCCAGGGGTGTGGAAGCCATGGCTGGGCAAGAAAGTGTAGCTTTCCATCTGTCTAGTGCCCTGCTGTGGCATGCTTAGATAGCAATGCTGATAACTGACTGCAGGCCAACAATATGATACTGAGTTTTGGGGCATGTGTGAAGGCTTTAAGATAGTTTATATAGCCTTGTGGTGTATCAGATCAACAGCATAGGAGTTCTAAACACTTAGAGTTTATTTATCAAAGTAAATCTGTGATGAATGGCTTAAAATATGTGGAATTCAGTCTTTTGCTGTGATCTCTTTTTACTGCACCAAAGTTCAGGGTGTAGTTTAGGGGTCATGATCATGTTTAGTAGATTGTTGGACTCGATCTTGAAGGTTATTGCCAACCTGGTGATTCTATGATGACCCCTGGATAGTGCAGAAGGCCTAGTTCTCCCTAGAAACTAACTACCCACCTCTATCCTGTTTTCTGTCTAAAGACTAATGCTATTTTGCTAGTATTAGTGATGTCAACTCTTGGTGATAGTCAATGTAAGACTAAAAAGGGCTAGTAAAACCATCTGGGATGAGATATGTGGCATCTGAGAGTGTGCTGTAGAAAGGAGGGGGTTAAGAAATAGGATATTTACGAGGGAAAACTATGTAGTACAGTGACCATTCATCCGTTGCCTTGTTTTAGAATTTCTTTGGGATTTGCTTGCTCAAACACTTAACAGCTCTGCTGCATTCTTTCAGGTTCTGCTCAATTAATGTTAACAAGCTGTTGTCAGCCTTCACGAGAAGACAGAACAATGCCTGCAAGGCAGGCTTTTTTGAGCAACTTGTGTATGTATTCTTTTAGCCACAAAACATGGACAGCAATAGTGAGTTCTGGTGTATCTCCTCCTCAAATCACAAACTAAAATTCTCCTTGGTGCTTGATTTGTGGAATTTAAATTGTTTAGTTTCCCTCATCCTGAGAACAACATATACTGAAACAAGCTAACAGTCCCTATCAGATTAAGCTTTAGCAGCAAGGTTATCCAACAGTACTGGGGAAGAAGGTCAAATAGGAATGCTTTTTGATGTGTGGAAACCCCCCCCCCCTTTGCATCTTAAAATCTCTAGAAGAAATTTAAAGATAAAAGCAGTAAAGTCAGAAACAGCATATGGGAAACTGATAAAATGGGAAGGGGTAGGCCATTGATAAATATCACCCTGAAGAGATAAGTCAAGTGTAGAGTGTATGACTTGGCAGGCACGCAGAAGCTGCTAGAGCTATCAAATAGATTTAGTCTTCCCTTTCCTCTGCTTCTAGCAATTCACACTCGCCTCCTACCCAAAGTGGTCTGTAGTCACTGGCACAAAGATTTGGAGACAGAAAAGCTGCTTAAGCAAATAAGCAGAAAAGGCATTGCTTGGTTGGCAAATAAATGAACAAAGTGGTTTAATACTTTTCAAGTTGTCTTCAGTCTACAGCAATGGTCCTCAAACTTTGGACTATACATGAAAATGAAAGTAATATACCATCTAAATAGTACAGTTGGACTTGTGCTCTAAAGGTATATGGTAAGATGTGCTTCTGCAACAATAATGTTTGTATGCATGAGTATGTTTATCATTAAAATAGCAAAACGTTCTACCTAGTACAGCGTAAGTGCCTTTGCTTCTTTAGTAATCTTGACGTTACAAGACAATGATGTTCTGACATGTAGATCAGATATGTAATTTAAGTTTGTCTTTCCCCTGTGATGGTATGCAATTAATATGAAACTTCTGAATGTGGTGAAGGGCATGTGAAGGGGATCCTGCATCTTGACTTCTGAGGAAGTTCTGAAACCTTCAGTTGTTCCTGAGATATATCTCTCTAAGGTATTGTAAAACTAAATGGTGGTTTAGATTTTATCACTTCTTTGCAATGCCTTTCCTAGGTAGCATTTAAAAAGTGGAATTTCATCAACACTCTACAAATGGTAGAGTCCCACTTGATAACTAATAGCTGTATTCTTCAAAATGAAATAACACTTGTTTTGACTAAAGCAGCCTATGAGTAACTGCTGCTGAAGACATCTCTTGCAAGGACTGAAATGGTAAGTTAAACTTGTATGGTTTCTCTGGAATACTTGTCTTCTGCTGAAAACCTGCTGGTTCTAGCTGCTGGTTTAATTTTCAAATTTTGGTCTAATTAGTAAATGGTGCTTCTAATAATCTCTTTCAATTTCTGAAGTAATGAAGCATTTATCTGTTCACTCAGGGAGAAATACAAGATACTGAAATATGCCTATTGCTTATAGAAGTCGCTTTTGCTAATACTGTTAAGAGCTTTTATCTATTTATTACTACAACTAATGCTTTAGGTAATTAAAACTGTCCTTGCCAAAATGATTGATTTTGATATTTTGTTGAATGACATTCACCACTGAACTCCAAGCAAAGCTTTGAAAAAGCTTCAGGCTTTGCTTGTACAAATTCTATAGACAAGACTTGACTGAAATGATTGGCTGAACTCTTCAGACTACTTCTGTAAAGTGGTCTGGAAACTCCGGCTCTAACAGAGGGGTTTTAGTTCTGTTATAACTGACCAAAGAGCAATGCAAAGGCTTTAAACTGTTACCAAACAATTTGCCTAACTGCCTAGGAAATGTTCTTAGAGAATGTTTTCTAACCAAGACGTAAAGGCTCATATATATGTATACACACATATGTACACATGTGTATACAAGTTTCAGATCCTGTACTACCCTGGAGCTGCCAAGGTGCTGGTCTCTGCGTCTTAGAGGAACTGTACCTCTTAATCTGGAATTGGAGTCTGTGAGCGTGTGAGGGTGGGCAAGACTTTTTTCTAATTTGGTTTTCACATTCTAATACTCTCCTGGTGAGGTAAGCTGTTGGAAGTGAGAAGCCAAATTAATCTCTGCAAAAAAAGCAATTGCTGATATTTACCAGTTTAATTTCTTTGGCTGTGTCACTTAGGACTCACTCTATTATGCTAATGTTTGACTGATTTTTATTTATTTTTACTGTTTTAAAAAGCAAGAATAATGTACTAGCAGAAAGGCAAGAGAATTTTACATGGCTGCTCATACTCCCATGAAGAAGGAAGAAAAGTAACAGGGCAAATGATGAGCTCCGTGAGTTTTAAGAACACTATGGAAATAAGAGATCAGTGGCATATGTAACTTCGCTAGTATGTGTGAGGCTTTTGTGCTATATTATTCAAAGGAAGTGTGATAAGACGGAGATCACTTCCCTATTGGTGTCTTTTGTGCTGTGCAGTTTCTCTGTCTCTTTTCATTCACTACTATCTTGCCCCTTTCTTCTCCTATCACAGAATCAAACTTCATGCTGGAATCTACTTTTTTGAATCATCACTGATTTCTGTCTGTTGAGCAAAATGAAATTGAATATTCCTGGCACTGATGGACCAATTACGCTGCTTGTTCCCACAGTATTTGCTGCAGGCTGCAGTATGCTTTCTCTGTGCAGTTATTTGCTTAGTTGCATGGAGGGGACAGCTGGAATGAGAATCCTTCTCTCAGCTGCATGTAAATCTCAGTGACTGTGGTGGTTTGACCTTGGCTGGAGAAAATAAGATGAAACCCTTAGGTTAAGACAAAGACAGTTTAGTGAAAAGCAAAGTGAGGCCATGCATGGAAGCAAAAGAAAATAGAGTTAGTCTCTACTTCCCATTGGTGAGCCATGTCTGGCCTGTGCGGGGAAGCAGGGCTCCAATACACGTTGTGGTTGCTCTCCAACAAGACAATAAGCCCCCCTCCTTTTTCTGGATTTTGTTGTTGTGCTGGCATTACATGGTATGGAATATCCCTTTGGTTAGTTTGGGTTCCAGTTGTCCCCTCCTCAGATTTTGTTCACTTGATCCCATAGGGGGAGGGATGTTGGAAAAACAGCCTTGGTGCTGTGTGAGCGCTGCTCAGCTGTAGCCACAACATGGGTGTGTTATCAACACCTTTCTGGCTCTCAACACAAAGCACAGCACTGGGAGGGCTGCTCTGGGGGAAGTTAACTCCAGCTCAGTGAGACCCAATACAGTGAGATTATTCAAAGAATGGTTTTGACTACCTTAATTAGTTCTCTGTGTGGAGTCTAACATGCTGGATTGTGATGTAAAGGCTCCATTCTTATTCGGTTTCTGAAGTATTTCAAGAGTTTAAATGAGAAACCTTCCAAACTGTGGAGAAGAGATTGCTTGAAGATCAGATGTTCTAAAAAGTGCCATCTTAAGACCAAAAACCGATTCTGGAATCAGAGGAGATCTGAGTTGAGTTCTGAGAAATCTTGTGTGACCTCGAGTTAGGTAGCTTAAGGCCAATCCACCCATTGTTGTCTTTAGTTGCAAGTAGTGGAGTTAATGAACAGGAAACTTTTAGAAATGCCATATTAAGCTGCTGAGGACACTGTGCTGTCAGCAGTACCTACCTTAGTACAATGAGTACAAAAAAGACCTGAGTCTTTCTCATTTGATACTTCCTTCTGAGACAATAGGTATTAGTAGGGTTTTGTGCTGTGTATCTACCCAGTATTCTTGCTGTCTAGTTCTTTGCTTTGTCTCAAATGCCCTCAGGGTTCACCTTAACCTTATGAAGTAATAAAATGATGGACAGAATACCTAGAGAAAAAATGTAATGGAATTGTTTGATCTTTGGGTATTCTACCTCCAATCAGGCAGAACTAGGAGTGGAAATGAACACTGGAGGGGAGAAGGAGTGTGTGTATATGGATCTACATGCTAAATATGTATCACTTTTTCATGATGTCAGCTGATGGCCCTGATTTGCAACTGAAATTTGGAACGCAGATTCAGGATTCTGTGGCAATGTACTGATTAAAAAACAGAACAGGGTTTTTCTATCCCGTTCTAGGCATCAGAATGGGATTTGACAATTTAGTTTGCCTCAAATTCTGACCTTGGAAACTGGCATAGTGGTACTTTCTTACCTGAGAGGGATTTCTAAGAGACACCTCATAAAAGATTCAGGGTCTTTGATATGAGTCACCTATAATAACCTATCCAAGTACCTGTTGTTCTGGTGGGTTTATTATAGCTATGATTGCTCTGTAAATGTGATAGTAAAGGAATGAAATAAATGTGTTCCTAATACTACTTAATTTACACAAATACGTCTTTGGATTAGGAGACCTTTCATCTCTAGAGTAATTATGAAACATACCAAAAGGATAATAACCTTCTTTTAATGGAACTGTTTAAACTGCAGTAGCTAACAGAAAACATGCTTAAAAATATGTATGAATGAAAAATACGTGGTTTTACAACTCACTGTAGTTTGGGGATTTCTTACCATGTTATACTCAGCCCATAAAACTTCAGGTGTTTCTCTAGAAAGCAAGTTTGTATTTTCTTGCAGTTCAGTAGGTCTCAATAGTCTTCATTCAGACAAATGAATTTAGCATAAATAGTGGTAGACTGTTTTAAGGCTCAAGCTGATGTCAGAGCTTGATAATGACTTGATTTTACTGGAACATGGTATGTAGGCATATTTAGAAGACAAATTCTGCCTGAAGAACATACCAGCTGAAAGTATGTGTGTGTGAGGAAGACAAAGGTGTGAACGTGATTTGCCCAATGTCACAGAATCCATCAGTTGCTGTGTCAACTACGAACCTGACGCTTCCTGAGCTCCAATACAGAAAAGATCAATCTCAGACATGTTCAGAAAATGTCAAGTTTTCTGCCTTTTATCTCTTCTTATTTTCAGAAAAAACAGTGTGAAGCTTCTCCATATGCATGGGTCAACTAACTGATCCTACAGTCAGTGCTAGCACTCCAGCCATGCGTACTGTACAAATTTGTGCTTCCATTTGTGTGTGTGTGTTCTGGGGCTTTCTGACAGATTTACTATGGGCCCTTAGTGATGGAGGAGTCTTTCATCTAGTATTTCTGATTACTTTTTGGATAAATTTTCTTGGGGGGAGGTCTTACCCAAAACCATTTCAAGTTCATGTATGTTTAGCTCCTGAATTCAAAAGAACAACATAAACCATCTATTTTTGGTGGAAGACTCTGTTCCCTAATCTGTAAGCCAAGGGTGACAGATGTGCTGTGCTTCATGCTGCTTGTTAAACCTGATATTTTGGGCTCTTTCCTGTTCTGAACAGATCTAAGCGGTGGTAAGAGCTGTAGATTTTTTACCAGCATGTAGGTACACATTCATCCTATGCATAGAGTGATGCAAAAAAGAGAACCTTTCCGTTCTGGATGCCAATCCGGACTGTAGGTTGTATAGAATTTGTGTGCCTTTTGTGTCGTTGCTTAGTCTGCATCCATGTGAAAGAGGGAAGAGAAGGTGCAATAGGAAACTCAATTGATACCAAGCTTAAAAAATAACCTTGTGGAAACATCTTATTAAAGCACAGAAGGCATTTTGGTTAGCTGAGGCAGACATTTCTTTCATCATCAGATGTTACTGCAAGCGAACTGCTTAATTATGTGCATTGTTTTCATGATGGAAGATAACTGTCTAGGATAGGAGGGGCTGATGTGGCACCATTGATACCTCTTTTCAAAGGAGCTGAAGGGATGGTTCTAGCAGTAAAATTACAAGAACATTGACTTGGAAGATGACTTTTATTTGGGTTTTTTTGTGTGTATTCTACCTGGATTCAGTATTTACAAGAGGATTCCATGCCAGTAAAAAGGAATGAAGCCACTCATTTATGGTCTTTAAAAAAACCCCAAATTCTGGCATGTGGAATAGAGGTTTTCAGTTTAGGTTATGTACTTCATTTCTTGTAGATTTAGAGAAACTTTGCGTTATTAGTCTCTGCTGCATTTTTCTTCTTGAAACAGAGAACCATGTTCTCAGGAGATGTTCAAGGACAAGATGCAACTCTAGCCATATTAAGGGTGTGAAGATGACAAATTTGGTACTTGAGCTAGAGTACAATAACTGGACTCTTTTAAATACTGTCTTTTCCGAAGACCTGCTCTGGAGTCATGTACTGTTATGCTGCATACAGTACTTAATGACACCTTACTAATTTCGTGAAAATGTGATTAAGCAAGAAGGCACTTGAATGTTACTCACCCTAAATACCCTGTTGAAAGTTTGGAGGAGGGAGAAAATTGCTGTTATTGATTGACAGAATGTAGAAATGAAGCTAGACAGTCTTGTCACAACATAGTAAGTCTTGGACATAAAACAGAGTTATGAGAGAAAGGGGAGGTCTAACAGCTGCTTAGGAAGAGAGTTGTTGACTTGTCCACAGCTTCTGCTACTGAAGTGATCAGAGAACTCCTTAAGAAGAGGGATGGTGCTGAAGTGTGCTCATGTCACTGCTGATGCTCCAGGTATGTTTATCTCTTGTGTTGATATCAGTTTTGTAGTGCTATGTGCAACTCTGCTGGTTGCAGGTCATGTAACCTTGGTCTGGAGGAACTTTCTGTTTTGCTGAGGATTCTTTATGGTGCCTGATGCTCGTGATGGGTATAGGTCGATTTTTTTTCTTCGTGTTATATATGTGATGTTAATTTAGCTTGTACTCATTAGCTAGAACATTATCTCATATTTCAATGAAGCAGAGAACTTCACACTTTCAGAATTGTGCTCAGGTGTAGTAACTAGCAACTAGCACTTTGCTAACTCCTGTGAAAGTGCAACAATTTGAATATCTGGCCCGTATCTTCCCTTCCTTTCCAGTAAAAATAGGTATAATTTATATCAATTGTTATTTTAAAATGAAGCTAAGATGGCAGACTTTGTGAGCAATATAAACATAAGCTGCCAAGAGCCAATTACAGCAATTGTGTATTTAGAAGTGCATGTTATTGTCATCAGCAGTTTTGTCCCTGAAGCTGTGCGTGCATGTAACTGGGTTTAATTGTATGCGCTGAAATAAGACTGCTTCTTTTTTGTTAGAGTTTTACTGCATTTTTCAGAGCTCTGACATCTGTGCACCAAAACTCTTAAACCAGATGTTTAAGAATTTACCTGCTGACTTACATAGCCTGTATTAGTATCCATTGCACAAAAGCAGGAGAGAGCGGGTAGCTAAATGCAGTCACTCTTGATCTCTGGAGGAATTTTAAGTGACCTGAATGTGTAAGGGAATTGAAAGATACAATTAAGAAGTTAGCTGTGTGCTTAGACTGTGATTTATGTTACGTGAAGTCTGTTTTTGAATGGAGTTGCATTTTTTCTCCTATGCACAAACAGCCGGAACTTTGAAACAAGTATAAACATGCCCAAGGCGGTCCTCTTTTCTCTTGTCCAGCTTGATAAGCACTCAGAGCAGCAGCTGTGAGGAAATGCTACTCAGTCCTGGATTGAGGAATGATATGGGCAGATGGTAACTCCAGGAAATTGGGCTGCCAGATTCTAACCTGTCAGTTCAGAGCATGGGCAAGCTGCAGCTTTATACAGGCTTAACACTGCCAAACTTGAAAGATTTTTATAGGGCTGAAAAAGAAACATTCCTGACAGCTTGATAATTTCCAGTCTCTGCTCAAAAGCAGATGGATATAAAAGCTTTCTGACTTAACAGTTGTTTAAAAATGTTGACAAAACAGTATTTTTTCATTGAGCAAATAAGGTTTTTCTGCATGGCTTGAAGAAAACCCCAAGTCTGAGGCAGTCTTTGTGGGAAATGTCATGCAAAATGACTTGGGAATGGGAGAAGTGATTAAATGAGGTTTTAAACATGGAAAATGTTAGGTTGCTTTGCCTATTAGTGCTGGCAGTTTTGGCTATGTAATAGTCAACATAGCATAGGGAAGCTGGCGTGGCCAAGACTTGTATGTCCATCTCCTGTTGGCTGTCAAATGTGATTTGCCAGCAAGTCTGCTTTGAATATAACATGAATATTTCACTCTCAGTATATGTATTGTATATGCTGAGTGTCAGAGTTTTCTGAAAGAGTAAGAAACAAGTGAGACTGAAGTTGGTCATGATCTTCTGCTCAGCCCTCTTCTGTAAGAAGCTCCTACAACAGCTGAAATTCATGTAGATAAGTAGATATATGTAATAGAGCCTCAAAGCACTATGGTTGTACCTGGTATACACTAACATGCTGATTGTGGAGAGATGGGGACACAAGGCTCTGGTGCAGACAAAATGCTTGCAGAGCTTGATGAAGGTTGATGGTTAATTAGAAGCTGCTGGCTGAACATGAACCTGAGCAGTATTCATGGGGATTGTTTTGGAAGGGGCTCTAAAGAGTGCGTAAGAAGAGTGCTACTGTTCAAATACGGGAGATGACCTGGGACTAATTGGAAGTCTAAGATAGCAGAGAGACACCAAGACTGCAGTTGAAGCCTGTTAGTTCTTCCATGATGATATCTGCTTGTTGTTACCACTTCCTCCCCTAGACTAGAAGGGGAACAGAAAGTTTCAAGGTGAGTTTGGTGCAGGTGGGAGAGGTGAATCTATGAGCCTTGTTGCCTTGTTTTTTCCGTAGTGGGACCAGTTTGTACAATTTTCACCCCCATGCAGATTGAAAGAACTTTGTTTCTGTCATTTACCCCACCCCTAGCTGGATGTCCTGTAAGCACTCTAAATATGGTAATGAGGGTAGACGCTGTCTTGGCTTGAGCTTTGTGAAGCAGTTAGCACTATTGCCTTGCACTTCCGAAATGGTACAAACAGGTTGCAGCCAAGGTTGACTCATCACATATTTCCATGTAGGTAAATATTCAGCTATCAGACTCTTTGAATCTAGCCTATTAGCATCTCTTTCAAATTGCAGTGTTGTTAGCGAGACAGGGTCCCTGGAGCATTCCGTAACACCTTTGATCTAGGATTTTTTGGCCCTGGGGCATGCTTTCTGATCTTTTAGTATCTGGTGAATTTATACAGGAAAACCAAAGATAAGCCACAGAGTGAAATAGTTTCCTGCTACTAAATCATGCATTTTTTCTGTTTTATTTTTCTGATATGGGATTTTTTTGTTTATTGTCAAGTTTGTTCTGTGGATGTGTTTATTTGTTACCATGCAAGTCATTGCCCTGTGACACCTCTGTGCAAAGCGAAGTGTAAATGGTCTGCTTACTAGCAGGAAAATATGAAAAATAGGTTATTAGATATCTTCCTATTGATTTTTTCTGCATATTCTTTCATGCCTCTGTTGCTGAGTGCTTGGAAGAAGGGTTTTGCCCCATGGAATCTTTCATAAAACACAGTAAGGTAAACTTTCTTCTCATAAGGTGGGAAAATTCAGGAAACAGGTAATATTTAAATTGGTGTCAGCGTGGTTCAGTCCTTTCTGTAGATTTTTTTTGTCTTGACTGCTTTGTCTCTGGAATTTTGAAACTCTCTATAACAAAAATGTGCCAAACTACCCAGAATGACAGTCTGCAGGGTGCAAGGAATCTAGGAAATCAAGTCTATCTGTGCAATTCTGGAAAAATAAGATGGCTGCTTAAGGGACTGATGGTCTTGGTTGCTACTGTGCCTGCTCAATCGATGGTTTTGTACGTATCCCCCTGCCACATGACTAGCAGGTTTCAGCTCTTGTCAGGGGTCATTGGTCCAGTCTGTGGCTGAGCTGCAGAAGGAAATGTAGGTAGTGTTACACGCCACACAATAGTCCTGAAAAAATCTCTGTAGATGAAACAGTTAAATTTGCTCCTCAAGACATCCCCATGCCCCAGGAGCTTTAAATCTCGATTGTGGTGTGCAGAACAAGAATCTACCCACAATCTGGATCTTAACTTGGTCTCTGCCCACATGTATGAGCACATGGTAGCAGCACAGAGCCTAGCAAGCAAAATGCTCCACTTAGTCTTACTTGTGGAGCACAAGGACAGTGCTGCCCTGCTGCAAGGAGGGAGATGAAGAGAACAGCCATTCAGAGGGTAGGCGGTTCTTCCCCTCCTCCTTCTCCTTCCTTGGGGCAGATCTACAGCAGCTACTGTAAAGTCTTAGCTCCACTGAAGCTTGTGACAGTGACAGCTGGGCCATGACACTTCCCAGCAGCTGTGGATCTGCCTCTAGGGAAGAGCAGCATTGGACTTGGCAAGCTGCAATTAGCAATATTTTGCAAGCAGGTATCCTTATGTAACCAGTCTTCCATCTGGGATATTTAAATTGCAGCAGTTCCCCTCTGCACCACAGACACAGAGCACGCTGAGAGTTGCACTGCCCAACTGTTGGTGCTTGGTGATGTCTTGAGTGAAGTTGTAGTGTGAGCCTTTTGGCTTTGCATCTTCCAGTTTTATTCCCCCAGTACAGGCCTGGAAGCTACTATCTCACTTGTACTTGTTTTGTTTGGGTTTTTTATTAAACTATCTATCCTATTGGTTAAGACCACTCCCCCTCGGTTCCCCATCATTTAGAACAAGTGTTTTGAGGTTTCACATGAGCTGGTTCTATAAATAAAACCTAGTGTCTGGTAAAATGAATATTTTAACAATTTTAGAGGTTTAGAAACCTACTGCAGAGCCTTGGGGAGCCTGCCATACCCAAGTTTGAAGTGAGAAGCTGCGCTGGAAGCAAGTCTGAGTTGTGTGTGTGGCCATGGTGCTATGGGAGTGTTGGGACCTGTGCCAATACCCCCTGTGGTAGTCCAAGTCAGTTCCTTCTACGTCTAATGGTTTTGTGTTTTAAGGCTTTGTAGTTAGACAAATGCAATAAATCTGGGTAACAGCTCTTTGTGTTTTCATAATATTCCATATTTTTGTCTGAAAGTGAAATTCCTGATTGAAAGGCTTCATGACAGATATAATTAACTCTTTCATTTTCCAGTAAAAAGTGTTTTGTTTTTTTGTTTAAAAAACATAATATTCAAAAGCTTTGAACTTCTCTTGAAAACTCAGGTAGTCATAGGTAGTCTTATCATAAGGTAACTGTACTGATTGGTGTTGGAAGGCATTGGCTGGAATTGTTTCTTCAAGTTGCCCAAACTGGGAGTCAGTCTGAAGAAATAGAGAATTGCACAGATACTGCATTATGCACTGACCTCTAGTTCGTTGCGGAGGGCGGGGAACAACCACCTAAGTTCAATGAACTTGCTTCAGGTCTGTAAAGCTTCAGCACCTCTTCTGTAGCTTCTTGAGAGGAAACCAGAGAGAAACTGGGATTTTTCTAACAGAAAGAGCTGCCACCAGAGAGAAACTGGGATTTTTCTAACAGAAAGAGCTGCCACAAAAGTGGAGCAAAATTTTCAACTTGGCTCTCTGACTGCAGAAAAGGTTAGCTGTTATGTTGGCTCCAGGAAGAGGATGAAGGTTTGACTGAACAGAATTCTATCTGAATTGGTTCTCTCACCCCACCTATAAATCAAGGCTTAAATTTTATGCTAGTGAGTGTAAAACACTGAGGTATAAATCAAGACTTGAACACTGTACCTGTGAGTATAAAACACTTGAAGTTGCACAAATCAGGGCTTGAAAACTGTCTATATGAAAAGCTTGGAGAGATAAATGGTAGCACTTGAATACTAACTGTTTGGAATATAAAACACCAGGGTTATATCTCTCATTCTGACAATAGTTCTTGAACACATGTGTACATCACAATTGCCATCTCAAAATGAAATACTCCAGTCTCGTAGTGGCCTGCTGAGATGGCAAGTGCTCAAAAACTTATTTCCTGCATGCGGTCTCCTTACAAATGATTTTTTTTGGTATGTGAAGAAGGGGAATATTCTGTTGATACCAGAAGGAGCTTGTATGTTTTGGTATAAAATATAATGAGCATTTCTTACATAATTTAAACATACAGCACATCGAAGGAAGGTGGCTGCTTTTCATCTGCTTGTGGGGTGACATATTTTCAGCTGGGGAATATATTAACCTAAGCTTTCTAGACAGTCTTGTTTTGAGGAGGAATTGTGACTTGGTTGCCAAGCAGTTTACTTGGGCTCATAATTCTTTAACTTGCCTTTCTGTGTTGCCTACGCAGCTGAAGAATACAGATCAGGGCTTTTCTCTCTGGGATCTCCTTATTCATAGAGAGCAAGTCAACTGCTTTTAAGGATTCCATATCTAATTAGTAGAGTATTGCAAATTCTGGGTGGAGCCTAATTGATGTATAGGGTCATGGAACAAATGTAAACATTCGTCAATTACTGAGAATTACTCATGGCTTCATGATCCAGGAATTGTTCTATTTGTCAGTCTACTTGAGGTGCTGGCAGAGTCTCTAGAGGAGGCATCATAATTTGTCTCTTTTACTGAAAAGGAAAACATAATCAATTAATGTCTCTTGCTAAGTAAGGCTTGTGATCATACTGTGATCAGAGTAAAAATATTGTGGAAAAGATCAAATACCTGTGCTGATAGTCACCCTGAATGCTTTGTTAGTTATTAAAACAAGTTTTATTTCCATACTCTTGAAAGATGTCATGGCAAAGTTATTAGTTCTGCTCTCAACGTTTTGTTAGTAAGCCACAGATATTTCCCATTCTTTTGGTACAAGCAAGAGGGGGGTTTACTGAGGTGTGCCATCTGTGCAAGGTAGGAGACCTGACTTGTTTTGCTATAATACCTTGACTCCAAGTTGAATTGTACTCCACCTTGAAGTGTTGCAGCTATGTGTAACAGTCAGGTATGTGTAACAGTCAGCTCTGAAGAGCTGGCCTTTAAACAAGGTAAATGAGATGAAGTTAAATGTCAGGGCAAGTGTTCTTTCTTTAGGTGCTTACGTTCTTTGAAGTAGAGGACAACTGTCACGGTACAAAAATCAGCGAAGCCTAATGAAATTACTAAATAGCAGTGTGAAAACCACAGTACCTCTCCATTCATGCATCGTTATGCTTCCAGCTGTACCTCTTCTCAAACACCTCCGAAGGATAGAAATAGTTTTCTCAAAGAAAATTTTGATTTCCTAAAAGTGCAGAATGGCAATTCAGGGGTAGATACTTTCTCACAAAATAGAAGAGTAGTACTTCGGTTTTTTTACGTTGATAAATGTGGTACTCTTATGTGTGTGAAGACTCTTGTGCTGATTGTGGCTCAATTTCCAGACAGACAAGTGTACCCCTTCTGTTACCTTAACTATATAACTAATGGTATGCACTTTCCAAAATGAGGACTGCTAATATTTAAGTTATAATGGTGGAGAATTATGGCAATAACAGTAAAGTTTATCTTCTCCTGATACGTTAAGTAAATGTTCAGTTCCCTAAAGCACTGCTTAGTGGATTAAGAATCCCCACTGCACTGTCTGCAGTTTATCTCTTGCTCAGCACAGTAGCAGGAAATCCTGGGTTCACTGTGTGCTGAATCTGAACACAGAAGTTGTGGGGATTTTGACCACCTATCGCAGACAGTTTGTGTTTTCTGTACAGCAAGCTCTTGCTCCATGGTACAGAAAAGCCCAGGATATCTCACATCCCCAGGCTAGAGAAGTGCGAGGTTAGAAAGCTGTGTTGAGTTACTGCTGAGAAAGACCAAAGTCACTGGAAACTAAAATCTGCTTGTGCCCTGAGTGAGATGTGGCTTCTGTTAAGGAAAAAGAAAACACTGATTATCTAGTTAAGGACTAACTTGTCTACAAACAGACAAGGGATGATTTCTAGTTGCACATGTGATTGTTACTCAGTCTGGGTCTTTCCTGACTTATGAATTCTTAGCTGTAAGTTCTAATACTGTAGTGTGGATTTAATGGTACCAAAATATCTTTTTAAGTAACTGATCTGCATATTTCTCAATTTTAAAACTTTTTTATTTCAGAGCTCAGTTAATTTCCCCTCTTTTTTCTTTTTTTCATTGTCATTCATTGTGACCTCATGCTGAGCAAGGAAATGTCAAATCATAATCACTTCCCCCACTTTATCTTGTGCATGTGACCAACTTCCTCCTTTTGAGAAAATCTCCTTGGTTAAGAGTACATAATTTTATAGTGGCTAGATTGAACACCATATAGTAGGTATAACTTGATGTGCTTTGGTTATAGCCTTCTCCTGTTGCATGTTTCTTATGGATATTCTGAACTTTTCTCAGATCTGAGCTGAGTTTAAAGCAGGAGGAAAAATGAACATGTAGTTTCTTCCTTGTAGTCAGGCTACCAAGCCAATGCCATCTGTAAAATTGTTCTAATATTGAGAGGTATCTAAAGAACATGAGAACTCTTCTGCTACCTTTCTCCTTCCTCTTTGCTTCCACTCATGGTTAATACTAGGGGTATGACCAAGTTTCTGTGCACCTCCATCACTTGGGTTACTAAAGCTGTTGGTAACTATCCTGAAGCAAAGAAACCGTAGTTTCCTACCAGTTGTAATAAACTCAGTGTTTCTTCAACTCTGTTTACACAAGAAATTACACTCAACTGTCATGACAGTTTAGGAATTATCCTAGCAAGTTTAGGAGTCATCCAGGAAGGATGGGATTCACAACCTGAACTATTGAAGATACAGACCACTTGTAATACAACTTAAAATGAGTATTTGTCAAGTACCTAATACACAAAGTGCTTGGGTCTCACAAGGGGGTTGTAAATATGCATTAACAACAGGACTGTGGATAGGAAGCCATTCAGTTCTTGCTTAGTATGTGGTGTGTCCTCAGCTGAGAAATTAAGTGACAGCTTTTAGAATTAGGTGTCTGAGTGTTCCTCTAGAATAAGGTGAATGCTCTGGACTTCCTTTTTCACAACAGGAGGAAGCATCTTCAAATAGCAGTTGAACTCAGAGGCAATTCAAAATGGCAGTTCAGGTAACTTTTAGTGGAGTTTTATGGAAAGAACTCATATGAGGGCTGAGTAAATGAACATTTGGTGTTCAGAGGGAGGATGGAAGAGAAGACTCTTTAATGATTAAGAGATCAGGGTGCAGATTTGTGGGAGAGTATCATCCTGAAGATCCTCATCTCTTAGTTTGGTCATCAGAGCAGTGAACAATGAACTTCTTCCTAAGAGGAGGAAAAAGGTCTCAGTTTAAAAAAGTAGTTGCTTTTGTTTGAAAAAGAGAGCTCAGAGTAGTGCTTGTATTCATACATTTGACAAGAGAGTATGTGTATTCATACACACACAAGAGTTGTAGAAGCAGGAGCGTGTCAACTGTGTCACAAATCTCAGCAAGACAGACTCTAAAGGAAGAAGTAAAGAACACTGGTTATTTTTAGACTGCTTAGAATTGGAATTTTTATGGTGGGTTTTTTGAGCATGTGGTTATTTACTCCACCAGGATTATCTTGCTTTATGTGTTGTAAGACAACAATAGACTGCTACTTAAGCCATTGCAAAAGCAGGTATTTTTGCCTTTTTTTTCGGGTTTCTGAAAGTAAAGGGATTGGCTCTGTTCTTTTCCAGCAAGTGTAGTCTCCTGCATGTTTCTGCTTCAGTTTCAAACTCAGGTTATTGAGCAGTTACATGGAGCAATTAAATCTCACTGCTAAATTGGTTTGATTCCTTCTGGCAGAGTCTCGTTCTCACCTAGGATTTCTACCTAAAGAAGGCTTACCTCCTCCTGGCATCCCTGTGATGGTAATTTTTTCCTTGTTTTGGGTTTTTATTTTCCCTGTCAGAATTTTACTGAAGAATTAGCTAGTGTTCATGCACACAAATTACAGCTGTCTCTAAATATAAATGTAGCTTGGATGTGTTTTCCTGTTGGCATTAACTTTCTTCGCTTCTTTCCCTCAGGCTTTTACAGTAGCTGAATGTGTTAGCTCACTAAGAATCTATGCTAATGTCATCTTGTATTCATGGACTCAAGTGTCTTTAAGCTGTATTGGTTAATTCAGATTAGCCCGACTGTTCCAGCCATTTGTGTTCACAACTAGGAAAGTATCATTCACCTAGCACAGTGCTGTTCTATTAGTGCAACTATTGAAGCATGAAATAACCCCCGTGGCCCCAGTTTAAAAGGAAGCAGCAAGAAAGACCTCAAAATTAGGAGTTTTTTTCGGTGTAACTTTACCAAGTATGCAAAAGCATCACTGGCTTTATCGACCTTATCCCTGCTCTTGTCTGGTTATTAATCTTCAGGTTATGTAACTGTGCAGCACCCCTAATAATGCTGTGTAAAAACTGAATTTACACTGTTACTCTTATACTGTTAGGCTTGTATATAATACACCTTATGAAGAATCTAGTTCTGAAATCTGAAGCACACATTATTTGGGGTGCTGAAGTGCCCTTCATCCAACTACCAATGCACAGTTCAGATGCATTGTAAGGGACTCCATGTCAATTAAGCTTCAGTACTTTTTAAATGGAATTATTCTTCTAACACAGTGTTCATTATCACTTGTGATCAGAAAATTAGATGAATCATCCATTTTTGTCTGAAAATATTTGACATACCCGAATAATAGGAGAACAAACACCTTCTGTTGCTTTAGCTAATTGGAATGTGTTGAAAAGCCCTAGGTGTAGTGGACATGTCTACCTTCTGTGATACAAAACAGTAAAGATGCCTGGATCTTCCTGGAAGCTGCATGGCTACAGCAGGATGTCTGCAACTGGATTACTACAGTACCATTTTGAACATACAGTTGGAGCTGGCTTGATTGTCATCTTGAAGCACTGAGAGATGTCTCATAAGGAAATCCTAATACATGATGAGGGGCAGCATCTGAAGTTCGTGCCACACTTCCATGTGATAGCCCCTAAAGACCAAGCATAACACAGGGAGCATGTGAGCCCTATTTCCTCCAGTCTTATGTGAAGTTATGAAAGCGTTGTTCCCTTGAGAACTTGGTGCTGCAGTAGGAAACTTCAGGAGTATTGTGGTCCCTGGCCCTGATCTCAGAGATCTCATGAGTGTAAACACAGAGGAACAGCTTTTTCTTTTTCCTAGGATAGCTTGAGTCCCTGAAAAGACTTGTACAGCATTCCTAGTGCAAATACTAGCATTAACATGGACAAAGCTTAATTAACTGCTCTGAGCAGGTATAGGATTTTCTGTTAAAGTCCTCTTAGACTTTTGGTCTCTTTATTCAACTTGAGTGATGTGATTTGAGTATTCTGCGTCTTGTATTGTTCAGCCTATTAACTCAGGTGAAAGTGGATGCTGTGTTCAAGTATGAGGAATCAGCTTTTTTCCTGCTTGTCCTTTTCCTCAGCTAGAAATTGACTGAATGTCCAAATCTGATAAAATTACATGTAGCTCATGACAATTGTTGCCTCTGTAATCCTATGTCTTTAAGTAAAGACAAAAATATACATATGCTACTGAAGGCAGAACTTTTTCTGAGGAGCTATCCTTCAAAGATTATGAAGTAAACTTCTGTTTAAGTGTGGAAAAAGGCTACAGGAGATGACCTTTCCATGGACAAGCTTCTTTGCTTTTTTTATCTTCCATTACTACTGGACAAGTCCAAGGTTGGAGGATCAAATAAAACCAATGTTGAATAACACAATGCAAATCATACATAATTTCAACTACAAAGGAGTTGCTGCTTCTAGAGAGTGCTGAGGCAAATAGAAACTGGCCATCCGAGATGTATATTTTGATGTTTATGTTAATGCAGCCTGACCTGCAAGGAGGACAAATGAGGTTGCGTGCATTCAACAAATATTTTTGTTCAAACTTCCATGGAATCTAGTTTGCATCTGCATCTAAACAATTCTCTCCTTAAAAATAAAGCTTGCTTGTGCATAACATCTTAGGTCAGACTCCGGGGTGAAAAAGCATTTGAAAAAATAACTATCACACATGGTTTCTTGGGCAAGTGTTCCTTTTTGCCTTTGGATACTGCTCTGGGCAGAATTTTTTGAGAGGCTGATGGTGTCCATATTCTTCAGTTCTTCCCCATAAGCTGTGTTAGGTCTTCCTGCCAGGGCAGGCATGTGCAGGGTTAGGCTCGGTTGGCTCTACCCCACTCTACCTATTTAGAGGGCCTAAGAACATGGGATAGGTAGGTTGAAATTTTCACGGCTGCAAGGGAATGGAAAAAAAAGCAAGTCTAGGGAGTGGGCTGAAAAGCCTGGAGATTGAAGTCAGGAAAGGATAGGAGTAGGGGAACTAGTGGCTGTGCAATTATAGTGTTGAGGCTCAGGAGGAATTAAGGGACATGAGAACAGAAGAGTTGGGGCAGTCTTTTTACCCTTCCTCCTCCAAGAGTTGTGGTGTGGATGAACATGTAGGTCTGCCCTCTGTACTTAGCAAGCAGTGGGATTACTGCTCCTCACTTTCTTACTGTCATCTTTATCTTCAAACGTTATCTTTGTATCAACTATTTTTTGCTGTGCCCTAACACTAAACTCTCTCTAAACTGTTAGTTTCTCCTGAAAGGAGGGGAGACATAGATGCTATATGGGAATTAAGTAGACTGGGATACTTGTGAGAGACACTTTCAAATCTGAGATGTATCCTCCACTTGTCTCTTGCAGTTTATGCTTAAATAGTTGAGGGGTGGAAAACAAGGCAGATTTATCATACATGCTGTGTTTTTTTTCTGGCTATTATACTGCATCACTGCAAGGTGAGGTGATAAACATAGCAGTTACATGTCTGAAATTTTTTTCTTACCTTTCTTTTTTTTTAGGTAAGTATTTAACTTAAACCACTTTAATGTCAACTTTTTGCTTTTTAATTCTTCAGCTTGATGTCTTTGAGTCAGCAGCAGTCATGTAAAGTAAATTGAGAGAAACTGAGAAGATCCAATTGATTTCTTAGATACAGAGCTGGCATTTAATTCCTCTAAGTAAAACAGTAGTGGCTTGTCTGTTATTTTCTTTGAGTGGAGTTGGCTTTATCAAGATGTTTCAGGCAAAACCCAGTCCCTACTACTCTGTTTACCTTAGACTTGACTAATCACTGGGGCTTTTGAGCTACTGTATGGCAAAGGGAAAGCTATAAGCTGATTACTGAGAGTGCAGAAAATTACTATTTCTAAGTTCTGAGCAGAGAGATAAGGGCTTCCTGAAGATATGCTGAGATGTGATGTTTTTCTTGACCTTATCAAATTGTTGGTGAAACTGCCCCTTCTGTACTGAGCCATGATGTAATCCTGTTCTGTTGTGAAAGATCTGAGCTGTTCATTTGGTTGGTGGCTGTTTTTTTTCCCTCAAGTACTCTGTACCATATAGCTGTTAGTGGTACTGAAAATTAAGTAGCACGTCACACAGGTTGATAAGCCTTTAACAATGTCTTAACCATACTTAGCAAGAGACATCTTGGCTGTAATAACTTCCATATAAAAGCTGTGTAAGTTAATGGCCTTTAAGGTCTGACTGTGTAAGTGCAGCACAAAGAGGTCTCAGGCAAGTGCCATTTCTTGCTGTTCTAGAAGTCTCACCTAGCGCTGAATGTAGGTATTTGATAGTGGTGGTTGTTCGAAAGTGCTTGCAATCAAAGGGCAGGGTAAGAGAGCAAAGAAGGAAAAGGATGCACTCAAGGTTCCAGAAGTTGGTGTTGGATGTTCCTTGCTGGACTAACTCTTATTCTTACCTTCCACATTCTCAAAAGATGTTGGAAACACTAATTAGAAGGCATCATTATGATCTAGACTATGATACTATAGAAGTGCTTGTAAGTGTCCAATATTAGCAGTAGTGAAATTGTATTAAGATGATAAGTTAGTGGACATATCCATTGTGCAAGTTGGTTGATGAAAGAAAAATAGGTAATAGGACCAAAGGAAAATTTTCCTAGAATTCTGTAAGTTCTTTCAATTACAGAAAGCATGGGTCTATGGGGATATCCAGTGCCAAGTTTAACAATGGAAATAATTACAAGCGGCTACTTACAAGATTCTTAAATTTGAAACTCAGTTTTGAAAGTGGAAAAATGGACTTCACTTGAACATAAGCTTTTTACTGAAGCTACTTGTGTGGTTTGGTGCTTGTGTCTTTTGGGTTGTTTTTGTCTGTATCCATATGCGCTGATTTCTTGCCTCTGCAGAGTTGTTGGTGTTCAGACACTGCATTCTTACTATGGATATTTTCCAGTACTTAAGACCTGGAACATGCAGAACATGCTTTCTTTTTCCTGATGCTCATGGATTTACCTATAAAGTAGAAGGAAGGGTACATGTTTGATTCAAGTCTCATCTACCTTTGGGAATCTGAGATTGGTTATGTAGGCAAGGGGGTTTTGACTATTATAGATGGCTTGGATGTCCAAAAATACTGCAGCTGAAGCTATTCACGGGCTTCTAAAATTGCTGCCTTGCAATGAGGTGAGTGTTCGTATGAATTAATGTCTAGTTAAAGAACAGAAAGCAAAGATCAGTTTTGTTAAGAGGAGGAGGTCGTTAGTGAAATACCACATCATTCTGCCACTGTCTGTACTTTTTTCTTTAACAGTATTTGGCTTAAAATGACCTGGAAAAAGATTATTTTGTAGGTGAAACTTGAATTTGTTCACATGAAATTTAGGCATCTGATCAGGCTGAAGATACTAGCATTTTACTTCCTGTCCCTTATCTCTCTTGTACAATACAGGAAGCATTTTTTCATGTACCCTTTGGATCATGTGGGACCAATGAGAATGAGTAAGGATGTGCAACAGAGGCCAGTCCTTGTTTGAGTAGTATCATGAGTACCTATCACATCACCCTTCTACTGTTGGACATACAGTCCCAAGGAGTTTGAAGCCTGAGACTTTTCACTGTGAAAGCAGTCTCATGTATTTGACTCGTGCTTCTTAGTGCTGAAGGCTTTGGCAACTGAGTGGACCATTCGAGTCGGAGGCAGATAGATGTCTGTTATGAGTAGGTATGTGTTGTTAGGATAAAACTGATTAGGCTGATATAAGGTCTGGAAAGAAGAGATGGAAGCATCTTATCTGTTACTGCATTTTGCTTCTAAATGTGAATATCCTAGAGTAGAGATGTAGTGCTTTAGTAACATTCGGTTCTGAAATGATAGAGTAAGCATGTCTGTATGTGATCTTCTCTGGCCCTCTGCTGAAAGCAGATTCGGTAAGATCAGGCTACTCAGCAGCTTGTCCAGGCAAATTTGGAATATCCCTGAGGATGAAGATCATACAGCCTTCCCGGGCCCTTGTTTCCATACACCACCACCTTTGTGGGGACTTGTTTACTAGAAGTAGACTTAATTATAGCCAAGATAATGCCAGAGAAATGAATTATGTTAATACTGGTTATGCTTTATCTAAATCCCAATCTTGGGTTTCCTTGTTTAAATGCAAGTAATTCTTCAGAGCCTTGATTTTTGCCATAGTTCAGCCAAAAGCAGAGTGTACTGTGCTCTTCAGAGTACATGAATTGTTGATACAGGATTTATCTATGGAGATCATTGATTACTATCAGATGGATCCTTAATTTTGTTTAGGAGCGTTAACCTATATGGATAATTTGACCTTTGATCATCAATACTGGAACAGGTCACAGTTGCTTTTCTAATTGAAATTAAATACCTAACAATCTCAGTTCCGTGTTTCATTAACACTGATCACAATAATATGAAAATGAATTATTTGTCTAGAGCGAAAGCAAACTCATTTACTACCAGTCTGTTTAGCAAGCAATTTTTACAAGGTTCATGAATTCTTACTTTGAATTCTTAAATATTAAATCAAAACTGGTTCATAGGAGGCATTTTAAACCTGTTATGCTAGGCATGCATTGCAGCAATCTTCACACTGGAAGAAACATTACTCCCTGTGTTTTGCTACTCTGTAAAGTATCTTCCGAAGAAGAAATGAAACAGTACATGTGATTTAGGTGACCTGTGTCACACTGCAGGAAAACTGCAATTTCTTACATGTTTATGTAAGGATTGGTGTTTTTAAACACATTTTCTTCCTAGTTCAGTTACCTTTGTCAAAGGCTCCACCACTTACTGAGGCCGTTGCCAAAGAGTGAAGTATAGAAAGGACATGCATTTCTTCTAAGCTTAAACAAGGAATTTTTCCTTGAGCGCAAGAGGGCATGGGTTCCTGCATAATATGCTGGGGCAACTAGCCTGAGGAGTTGAATAATGTATAAAAAACATGCTCTACAATAGCAGAACTAATCTGCACTTTAGCCCTAAATATCAAAGAAGGGATGTAAGAAGCCACATGTTGGGAGAGGCGCCATAATGCCTTGCTGAACGGAAGGCAGTTCTGTTAGTTGCTGATGATCCAAACACCTCATCTTAGAGCATGGGAAACAAGCCTGTGCGTGCTATAGGGATGGACTCCATGGCCAAGCAGAGCCCTTGTGTGTCTGCATGTCCACCTCTAGTGTGGCAGTTGATTGTCTGGCTATGCTCTGATAAGGACATAAGATACGTGTCTTTTTCTTGAAAGCCAGAGTCACTTCGAAGACAAATGTATTGCTTCCAGCCTGTGGATTAGTACTGATGAATGTTTGAAGCTATCATATGCATACTCTTTCACCCTTTAACAGTATGTTTCTTAAAGGATTAAAGCATTAGACTAAAAGTTATAGTGAAGCACCAGTTGCTAGAATAATGAAGATGGAAGAGTTTGTTTTCTTGTTAGTTACAAGCTTTCTGCTTCTGAGAAGATAAGGTGCTTTCTTGCTGAGCAAAATTAGCTGAATGTTAATGTTTGTGCTTCATAGTGGTTGGTCACTGACCAATGGATGTTGTCTTTTCAAAAGGTCACTTACAGGCACTGTCACAAGAATATTTTTACTTAAGCGTAACACGCATAGGCAAATAGTAGAAGTATAGAGCTTGCATTCCCTTCACCACCATCTGATTAAGCTCTAATGTTTTGTTTAAACATCAAAGTGTGTTTTGTTGTTAAAACCCGTAGCCTAGTGGTGCTGAGCTGGGAAAGAGCAGAAATATTTCCCTGTTCTTAACAAGTGCAAGTGTGCTTCAGCTTGGTTTTATGCATCCCTCTTTTCCAGTTTTTGGGATATTTCAGTGCAAATAAGTTGTGGAAGCTGTGGGTGGTTTAACAAGGCCAGGAACTCAGTACTAACTGCAGCATATGTTCCAGATAGCAGCTAAACTCTGTGAAGTCACAAAAGGCTTGTATGTTATCACAAGAAAAAACATTCAGTGATTTCTCCCCTACTGGTCCTTCCTCCCTGTTGTCACAGTAAGTCAGTGGTTGAAAATTACCTTAGATAAGCCAGTTGCTTTCAGACTGGCTGGCTTATTTCCAGGCCTCAGGAATAGTTGTGTGCAATGACTAAAACATTCCTAAGTGGATGAGCTGAATTTTGGAATAGCTACCTGTGAACGGGGGTGATATATTTCAAGGTGAATTCTCATTTCAAGCAGGTCAAAGCTTAAACTTTTATCTTCCATTCAGTGCTATCTCTTCCCTCATACTGTTTTGAGTCTCTAACTTAATCTCTTGTTTTAGACTCCATCCCAATCCTAGATAGCTACTTCCAGTCTCACTCAACTATTACTTTGCCTTTGTGCTAGGCTTTTTTCTACCTTTTCAGCTTTTTCTAGGAAGTAAGTCTGCTTTTCATCTTCATGGTGTGTGTTTTGCTATGTTCTTCTGCCAGAAATACTCTTGCAATTGAGTGTGGATCTTTCCTGTTCAGTGCCTATGTCTCTACAATCTGATTCCTTCAGTATTTGTTTCTCCCCTTTGACTTCCATTTCCCTGAGTGAGCACATTTACTCCCTTTCTGGAGATTGCTACTTACACAAGGGCTCAGTTGAACTGCAAGTTACGGTTTTCCACTGGGGAGGGCTGTCCAGTTGCCCAAGAGTGAGTATGGGGCTTTATGTATGTTACCACCTTGTGCACATTAGTGTAATTAAAATCTGCTTGTAAAGAGCTATGATAATATTTTTACATGGTTTCTCTGTAGCCTAATTACAAACATGGCATTATTGTAGTGTGCATATGCACTGTAGTAACTGTGGGTATTACGTCATGTATCAGCACGTGTCTCGTAGAAATACTATGTCCAGTAAGCTAATCTAATGTGAACTTTTAGCATGTTGGAAAACACAGCAAATGAGTTTTAAAACTTGTGCCCAGTGGGGGTGGTGGCTCCACAAATGGAGACAGTGCTGAAAAATTGTGATGTGATGTAAGAGACGACAAGGTTGGAAGAGTTCTGGAAGTCATTTCAGTGAGACTAAAAGCAGTCTAGTTTCTGCTTGAGTGTACTGTGCTCAGGGCATCTTTGAATATTAAGTGCTTAGTAGTAGTGAAATGCAGGTTATCGAAATGATCTCTTGTGTTCTGTAGTGCATGTCAAAGCACTTGCTGTGGCCTCAAATAGGTCCTGAAAGTAGGCAACTGTTGACCAGAACAAGAGTAGTTTAGATTAGCATTGTATTGAGAGACTTGGCTGAGAGTCTCTGCTAAGCAGCTGGCTGTAACAACTTCCTGGTACTGTCCTGAATTTCCACACATGAAGAAACTACTTTTAAGTGCATCGAAGTTGTCTACAAGCCCAACTGCTTGTGCAGTTAGTATCTGGCCATAAGTTACAAACTGTGTGAGTGTGTAAGGACTGTTTTGGTAAATGTCAAACTGTTTCTGTTCAACTTGTCTGGTAGCCTTGGTGTAGAAAAGCTGAGAAGTAACTGTGGATAAACCATCATAATCCCAATTAAGCAATATATCTGTATAGGCCTCTGCTTTGTTTTACTCCTATGCCTTAAGAATAGATCAATGAGATTGCTAAAAGTGGAAAAGTTGCTCTTAATTCATGCAGTATTACTGTGTTTTCATGTCAAAAGGAAGGCAAATCAAGTAGCAGAAAGTAGGATTTGTGGCTCTTGGGCGTATCTACTTGAGCAAATACCATGTGAAGGAAGGTAAGAAATAGCAAGGCACATAAAACTTTAGAAAACTGTGTTCTCTTTCATTTGTACAGTCAATCAGTAGAAGGAGCGAAGCAACGCAGTGGTTATCCTTGTCTTCAGCTTAATGCTCTTCTGTCACACTTTTATGTGCTGCAGTGGGATGTTACTGGTTAAACTTTAGTAAGTCAGTTGGCCTTGAAGTCATCTCCTGAGATGTTCCTTCTTCAAAAAAGATGGAAGCAATTTTCTCTGGCACATTGTAAAAATCTGTGTCTGTGTTTTGAGAGTTATCTGAGAAATACTTTAACTCAAGTGAAATGACAAGTGAGTGTGGTTCTCTTGAGGGAGATGCAAACTTCCTGGAATATTTGGGTGCAGCTGGGCTGGCGATGCCTCTCCCATTTGCTTGTGCTGAAGAATTCAGATAGTGTCACAATTCTTACAAGCTACTAACAATTCTTATTTTATCTGCTTGCTGTAAGTCAGGTGGGCAAAATGTTTTGCTTGGATCTGCCTAAACGTAGGTGATTTGTGCTGCTGGAATGTTTCTGAAAGGAGTAGCTTAGAGCTCTTCTGCTTTATTTCAGCCACTGAACATTTAGAATGAGGAAAATTCACTCCGTTTTAAAGCTGTGTTTTGCTGCCACTGGTCTTGTATCAAACTCATGATTGTTCTGAAGAAATGCTCAATCCTCCTTATTCTTGCAAGAGGCTGAGTTTTGAATTCTTTTAACAGAACTGTGGATTCTCTAAGTAAAAATGAAGAACTTAATTTGTCTAATTTTTAAAGCTTGACAGGCCTTTGGGACTAGCTTGCCTGACTGCCTTTTTAGTGTTATTCTTATGCTGAAGTTTTGAAGGGATTAAAATGAATTGATTGTGCTAAAACCGCTCATACTCTGATCAGCTTTCATTATAGAATGTTATCTGATGCAAAATCGAAGAATACTCGATTTGCTTCAATTTGTTTTCAGGAAAAAGGTCAGCCTATAACCAGTAACCTACCCCTGCTTTAGTAAAACAACTTCTGACAAAAAGCACAGGCTGAAAATATTATCCCAAATTTAAATGCATTGATTTTAAGGGAAATGTTGAGGTTCAGTGGACAGCGACTGGAGTTTATGGAAACATGCCTCTTAGAAAGGGAGTCTAATTTCCATATAAATATGCTGGTTGGAACACAGTGCATATTGCTTGCAATAGTAATGTAGTTTACTCAGTGAAGCTATTGTTTTCCAATACATGTATGTCTCAGTGCAAGTGAACTATTTTGAGAAATAGAATAGGCGTGTTTCCAGTGATGTCCTTCCTCTGCTAAGCAGAAGACATAAAAATTAATGCTGTGAACTCAAACTGTTCTGTGATCAATTTTTTGTAGAGGTGCTGGTGGGAAACAATTGATCAAGAGGCACCTTCACACTTCTGAAGCACAGACTGTGAAGCCATTAGTGCGGTGGAGTCCTGCTGTAGAACTACAGCTAGTAGTGCAGTCTTTGAGATTAGGTGAAAGTAAGCAAAACAGAGATCCCATCTTGGTGTGACTCTTTCTGGCTGAAGTGATTTGCAGTAACTGTAAATAAAATTGTAATGTAATGCTTATCAGAGAAGCACACTGTGATGCTTCTGTATCTCAAATGAAACTTAGGCTTGCTGCCCCTGAAATGAAGAATTTAAATAAAAAAGTTTAAATAACGTGTTTAAATACAAAATTTAAATATCGCTTCTCATTGGGTAGCTGCAACTTCTAGTGAGTCCTTAGAGTAAGTATTAATCTGTGGCAAAATATGCATTTTGTGTCTGGGCAAGACTTGTATATATCTCAATTTTCAGCAGGAAAATATATAAAAACATTTTCACCGGGCTAAGAAAAATTTTGGTGACCATCTCGATCTCAGTTATATTAAAAACAATTAACTGAAAGAGGACAGATTTGGCTGAAAATTGAGTGTATAATGGATGAGAATTATTTCTTGTGCGTATTATATAAACTGATAAAAAGTGATATTTTTTTCTGGGTTGTGGGTCTCACATGGAAGAAAGAGAAGAAAACAATTAGGTCAATAGCACAGTGTAGATCACCAGATATTTTCTTGCATCTTTCCCAGAAACTTAGAAATGCAGGACTTGTGTTGGGAGGCAGCTGTCAGAAATCAGAAAGGCTTTGTTTAAAAGTTAATTGGAAAGTCTGTGGCTTATGTTACTGGACAGGATGCATTTTGTTGTTTTAGAAATTGATTGAGTGGCAGCCACTGCTCAGTGTGGGTTCCAGACTTTACACTTAAGAAATTAAGTATCAGTCTAAGACATAGCGTGCTGCATGCATCTGTAGCTCCCTTATGGGGGTTTTGTGTGTCTCTTTCAGTTAGAATACAGTATGACTATTGAATGTAACATTGGCAGGTAGTTATAGAAATCTTAGTCGTTTGTCCTGTGTATTTATATATTGAGATGGAACCACTGTAGCAAACGTAAAAAGAAATTGCAATTCATTTATTACTATTAAAAATTATGTGATTGTGTAAATCTGAGTTGGAAACTGCTATGTGCAGTAATATCCTTGCAGAAAGTTGCTAGCCCTTAATATTTGAAGCTAATTAAGAGACAATTAGAATATACCTAGAAGGTTCAGGAATTTGCAATATAAGCTACACTTGCAGCTTGACTTTAGAAGTGCCCATACAAGGCTATATTAACCTTCACACTGAAACAAATTAAAAGATTCACTGAAGTGGCAGCCTCCGTGCCATTCCTCTCCCCCTTCCACCCCACCTCCAAAAACAAGGTTCCCTGTGTCCAAGTTTACTAACCATTTTGGAAACAATAGATTTGTCCAAGGAGAGAAACTCTTAAACCTGCATCTGCATTTAGGACAGTACATCTAACTTATTAAAGTCTGCACTGCTGAGATCTGAAGGAAATAAGGCTTCGTAGCTTCTAATTCTCATTTGAGTTGTGCAGTTCTGTATTGACCTACCACTGTTTTCAGTGCTTTGCTGAAGAGCTGTGTTCTGCTGAGGTCCCACTACTGCCAGCATGGTGATTTGCCCATTTTTTAGAAGTTTGGATTAGCAAGTTTATCTGGAAGTCAGAGCATATCAAGCAAAACTCAATACCTTTCTGAAATCAATTATACTGTAAGTGGAGTAAATATAATTCCAACTTGTTCATTTTCTCCTAAAGCCAAGAGGTCTAATAAAATCAATACATGGAAAGAAACCCAAGGTTTTATATGTAATTTTGTTTAGCTTGTATACCCTTGCAGAAACACATCTTTTAGTGTGATATTTTCATCATGTAAAATATAATTACAGAATCAGACATTTTGGATTAGACAACTATAAAAGGGGAAGTATTTATTTTCTAATTGCATTAGCTTTACATATGTAATGAGTTGTGAATGGCTACATTTATCCCAAGTATTCTAATTGAACTGCAGTGGGAACTTGATAAACCAGCTTTACGCACTGCACAGCAAAGGATTTCTCTTAAAATGCTACAAAGCTATCTTTGAAGACTTGTAGTTTTCTTACCGATACCCTTTATTTTCACTGAAACAGTATAAAAAAAAATAAATTAAAAGACATTGTTGTCTGCTCTGTTATAAAATGTATTAAGTCCTGACCTAGTGGGAAGTGTCCCTGCCCATGGCAAGGGGGTTGGAACTAGATGGTCTTTAAGGTCCCTTCCAACCCTGACAGTTCTGTAATTCTGTAATTCTAAGTCTGACAAAACTGGAAGACATTTATGAATGGCTGCTTTTAGCATTGAGAAGTCACAAGTACAGATTCTGTTTCAAAGTTTTACTGACCTTTTTTAGGGAAGATTCACAAGCGACTATTTCTAAGTAGCTTCTACCTCATACTACTCTGTATACTCCAGATACAAACAATCCTCATATTGCCACCAGCATCAGGTCTCTTTACTTCCAAATTTGAAGATTTGTACTTTTCTTCCTTTTGGAGTATTTAAACCCGCAGAAAAATAGGAGATCTGGTATCACATAGTAGATGGCTATACCCCCTGCTAACCTGCTGTAAAGGTTGAATCCTTTGTGCTAATATATGACTGTAGATGGCAAATTCTTCATACTTGAAGGCAACCAGTCATTCAGAGATGAGGTAAAACCACTAAGAGGTCTAAAGATGTAGATAGACATTTCCAGACTGGAACCATGTTCTGAAGGGCTCTATGAAGCAAAACATGCCAATAGCTGAATTGCCCTTAGCAAAGCTGCCAAACATTTTAAATGCTTAGTAGGTCACTGTGGGTGCTTTTTCCCTTACCAGCCAGTGTCTTATCTCTGGTAGATGGCTAAAGCGCTGGAAATGACATAGTTCTTTACCAAGTTCTGGGGCATGCTCAGGTTTTCATAAGTAGCTGAGTTTGGGAAGTAAGAGAAATTTTTCTCCACTGTGTTGGCAGTGGTTTTGGATTAGCTTAAGTATGTAAGACTTGCTTTTGTAGAGAAGGCCAGGTTTTGAAAGTAGTTTAATTATGAGTTATACATGCTACGAAATGTGTGAAGTAGCATTAAGTATTACATTGTAGGTAGGTAAAGTAGCTATCCTGTGTAGGATTTACACAGGGGAAAAGAGAAGGTAAAACTTTGAAAGATGATCCCTAATGCTAGGACGCCAGAAAACTTTGCTCAAAGCTGTAGGATCCATTGTGGGTATTTTTTAGGACAGACGAGACAAGTATCTGTCAGGAATGTCCTATTGGTTGTGTTGGAATGGAAGAAGGGCTGGCTGACCTTGCTTATGAGCTCTTAATGATATAGAAATATTATGTTTGAGCTGTTAGGAAAAATTGGTCTAGTACTTCTGTTTGTTTGAGTTCCTCTATCTGCACAACTCTGCTATATTGCTCGCTGCACCTGACTGGACTCCTGCTGGTATATGCAGCAGGGAGTTCAAGTCAATGTCAAATGATCAAAATTTTAGTTGGGCACTGCTCTTAATTTGTCACATTGTTTTCTATCCTGTTGTTCTCTGTAGCTACTGTACTTAAAGGCTTTGAAGCGTGTTATGTGTTGTAACCATCTTAATGTTCAGGGATGAGAGTTACAGAGAATTCTCACTTCAGCCGTCCCACAGTGGAAGCAGGAGATCTGTCAGTGCTCTAATACTTGAGGGTCTGCTTTTGTTTTCACTTGTTCACTAAGTATGGTCAAGGTGAGCTCCAGTTCCTTAATCAACCTCTGCTCTTTTACATCCTTTAATTCCAATGTGAAGCTCATTGGCTCCTCAGAAAAGCTCTCTCTGTTACTTTCCTTGGCACAAGGTTTACCAGGGCACTGTTAGGACTAGTGGACTAAAATTAGACCTGCCAGCTGCATTTTGTTTTCTGGGCGATGATGACTTCATACAGTTCCTTCTCTATTCTGCCAGTATGCTTTGCTCTTCTCAGTATTGCTACTGACAAACACAGGGGAAAATGTTTTTCCAGTGTTAGAGAACAAGTTTCTTGCCTACCTGGCCAGAAGAGTGTCATTTCCATTGCTTGTTTTTGCTGGTTCCCTTCATCAGTAGTCATTGTTTGTACAGGAGGAGGGAGCAAATGTCTCCATCCAGAGACACGGAGATGATGTGCTGGTGCCATGTGAGTTTGTTCATTAACCCAGCTTCGTGTGTGGCAGCTGCTGGAGCAGAGGGTCAGCACACTCTGTGATACTGAAAGTTGCAGGTGTAGTTTGCATCTTAAGTGCTCTGAAATTAAAATGTGCAAAAAGCTTCTGTGCTGACAGATGCGCAGAATGTTTCCACCCAGTGTGAGGCTTAGCATTCACAAGTAGTTAAGAATCTGTCTTTATTTTATCACGAATAGTTTCTACTTAGCAATGCAACATTAGGCAGCAAGCTTTGAAGAGGGCTTTGTGTTCAGAACAGCATCTTGGTACGTTTCCATCAGTTATAAAGGGAGATGCTTTGGAAGAGTGAAACAGAGGTGAAAGCAACATTAACCCAGCTGTTTAAAGGACGTACCCATATGCTTGGCTGTTGTGCATTAGAAACAAAAAGCCACAATTACAGTTAAGTTGAAGAAATGAGAAGAAGTGTAATCGTAAGCTGCTGCAATGGCCTGCTGAGGAGAGCTATTCGATCAAATCCCTAAACAAGAAAGAGTGTGCCAAGACTTTAAAGCTGAATGACACCTATGTGGTACCATTTGAGAAGAACCTGGTTTTAAGATTGTGCTGATGCTGAAAGGAGATATGCTGTCCTGATGTAAAATCTGTGTTTCAGTTCAATATGAATTCTGGGCTTTCAATCTGATGCAAGGCTACTCCTTCCTTACTAGGCGATGCTGATTAAGGTGTGGTTTAAATCACAGTGTCTCCAATCACAAAGCCAGCTTGAGAGATTCCCACCTTCCATGTGGCTATTCCCGTATCTGCTGTTCTGTTCATTGGCTGCATAGATGGGTCCCAGCAGGCTTTTGAGGGATTGTGCTGTGCAGCATCTGAGTGAACATGTGGCCTAATCTCTGCCCATGAATGGGGACAATGGTTCAGCGAGTCTGGCAACCTGTAGCTGAGATCTTCTGCCTCTGCTTTCCTAGTACTTGAACTGAACCATTACTTTCTTAATATGTAGCCTGGAATAAAAAGAACGCTGTGTAAAGCAGGAATTTGAAAATCATCTTTCATCTGGTGCTGTTAAGCAGAAGGAACTTTTCTATAGGAAAAAATATCCTCTCTTCATATTCCAAGAATGCTGATAAGGTTTGTTGCTAAGGGAACCATTTAATGTCCGTCCTTGAATGTGATAGTGTACCTGTGCAAACAATTACACAGAATCAATGTCCCTTCATTTCTTAGGGCAGAGGCCACCCAGAGACAGAAGTGGCTTTTAGGGAGAGAATGCATCATACCTTTCAGCATGCAGGGTTGACTGCTCTTTTTATTCCTGGCTGTCCTTTTTTTTATTGGAGTGTATAATTAATCACAGTGCCCCAAACTACATTTTGATAAATACCCCGGAATGGAAACCAGAAGAGCATTTAATACAGGCTTAGGTGGAAGTGGGATTTTATACGCTGGCTCAATTCATATTGCTGCTTTGAAGACCTGAAGAAGCTGGCTGGTTTTTCTAAGCTGGTTTTGGGATTAAGTGCAATGTGATGAGCATGGGGGATACTTGTGCTGTGCCTTGTAGTATGAGGGCTCAGTCTAAAGAAAGGAATGTTGTTCTACAGAAAAGTTAAGTTTGTTAGCTACAGAACCTTGCTTTATTCAAACATTGGTTGTTGAATTAGATATCCATTTAAAATTGTTATCACAACATTCAGTGTTTAGTTTTAATGGCTTTTAAACTTGTTTTGGAAACAGTGTTTTTCCATAGCCATTCTGTAAGATCTCACCATGGAATCACTTTGAAAAATCATCTTTTCAATACTCTTTTGCTTCTCTGCAATCTCTTTTCCCCATTTTATGTAAGCAGAAGGGGAGTAGAAATTGTGCATTTACTTGAATAAAAACTGGTCTTTCATACTTTTTTCTATGATACCGAAGGTTTAAAATGCAGCATTCCTTGACGTAAGGCTTTGAGTGCTTTAGATTTCTTCTTGTGGATTTTTTTGATGTTGTGCTTTTGTTTTCTTTGTTTTGGTTTTGTTTGGTTTTTTTAATTAGGGAGATATGAACTCAATTTGTAAATGCAACTAGGTATTAGAGCGTTTTGTACAGGCTTACATAGATCTCCAAAAACTTGCCCTGCTGTGTTACTAGTATAAACAAAGTTTAACCTTCTGGTGTGTAACTGCTGTCAGTTCACATAAAAGTTTCTGCTGCTGACATTAGCAAGTTGTAATTGCTTTCCTTCACTGGCTATATTCTTACTTGCGAAAAGCTCAGCACTTGAAACAGAAGTTCAGTTGCCAACCTGCAGTAAAATATGCCCATTGCCTAATAACATTGTATGTGAATTATAAATTGTTCTTTGCTTTTACATTTAATGACTTGTGGGATATGGTGGATTTTTTTGCATCATTTTAATGTCTAGTTCAAAACCAATATAAAAAAGTGAACCAAAATGGAGTGACTCAGTATTCAGGAACAGAGTGGTTTGCAATGGGGAAAGCTATAAAATCAGTGGTCTCCTTTTTGGCTTATCTCAAGTGGGTCTTTCTCAGACTCAGCTCAGCCAGACAGATTATCCATGAGAGGAGCAGTGGTCTGACATGACTTTATGTTGAATGGTGTGGGGACTGTTTCCAGGCTTTGGTTCAGATGTGGAAGGCCTGCAAAGAGTGAGTAAGGCAGATGTGAGGTAATGGAAGAATCTCCATTGCTCTGTCTCCCACGCTGGCTGCTGTTTCTTGGTCTTTGCAGAGCCAAGTTCAGGCCTTGGCAAAAAATGCAGTACAAGTGCTCACATAAGCAGAATGAGCACTACTTCTGATGTCAGAAATGATGTACTGCCAGATGCTTTCTACAGCATCTGTGCAGTGAAATGACCTTGATTCTTGTTATGAAAACCTGATAAAATTAGCTCACCTTCCCTTGTGGCCTGTGTCCTCTGAGAGAAAGTACTGGAGGGAAAAGTTGGTGTGCTTTGATATGAGTGAGTCTGTACTTACTGAAGCAAGAAGGCCAGATGAGGTCACTGATTTGGTTAGTGCTCATGTCACATTACTATTTATAATTCCTGTGAGAATGGCTGAAATGATTTATTTTTGAATGACTCCAGTTGTGCAATGGGAGCTGAAGGACTAGTGCAGAAACTGAGGTTTAAAAGTAAGCTGTGAGGCCCTTTGGGTCTTTGATTGTTTTAGATTGTAGCACTTCAGGTAGTACTTCACAATGAAGAAATACTGCCCACTCAGACATTCGTTTTGCCATCAGTAGCCTTTTCTTCAACTTTTAGAGTATCCTTGAGAATAATCTTGTAAGTAATGGTATCTATCAATTTTAGAGCTGTTGATGTATGACAAAGTGTAACAAGAGTTATTATACAGTCAATTTCTTTTGCTTTCTTGAGGTATCCATGAGCTTCAGCATTGCTGATGGTCTCAACGATGGCTGTGCCAAATTATTTCACGCTCACATTCTTAGTATGTTTGCAGTGATAGGGACAAGCTAGTGGTGACATTGAAATTGGTACCTTGGTTATCTGGTATTTCCATTCTCATGGTTTTGCTTTGAAAGCTAGGCTAGGTTAGGATAACTGTAGTGAGCTGTTCAGAATCACTGGCTACTGGAGATTTACTGAATGCCAGGCACTTAAACCCAGGTGACTTCATGTTCCCACTAAGTTGGATAGCAGAATTTTCTTGTTGCTGAGTGATGTGCTTGTGAGGAGGTTAAGACAAGGTTGAGTAGAGCTCTTAGAGCTGGAAACTCATGTGGCAGTGTGCTGGGCTTTGGCCTCCAGCTTAAAGGACATAGAAATCAGATAGTTTCAGAGTTTATTTTTGAAGCACAGCCTCGGGACTGTGCCTGTCCTTGGAAAGGAGCTTTCTCTGCTCAACTTTACATGGAAGTCAACTTTGCACTTTTCCAGGCAGACTGTAGTTGCAGGTAGGCTGAATTTGGAAAGAGCTCTTACTAAATGGAAATGAATGATTAATAAAAACTATTAGCAGGTGATTTTTCCTGTAAAAACTTTCACCCTAAACTGCCTTAAAGTTTCATATAGAGGGGAATCAGTTGGCCATTTGCACTTCAGAGAAAGGCTGTGGCTCACCATGCCTGATGTAGATAAGAATAATGGCTTTTACAGCTGAAGCTGTCAGGCCACGTTCAAAGCAGAGTTACAGGAAGAAGAAAAATAAATGTGAAGCCAGCATCTTCCTGATTTAGTCTTCTGTTCAATGGAAATTGAAGCTTGAAATAGATGTGGTAGCTACAGACAAGCCTATTCAAAGCAAAAGATAGGGAAAGTGAGTGTAAGTGAGAACATAACAAATGCTGGCAATGCTGTAGCAGCCTGTCAAGCACGGTGGCGGAGACAGACTGAATCAATGCAGGGAACAGTTAATTGCCGGTGTCTGAGGAATAGGTAATAAAAGATGTGGGAGGTGCAATCATTCAAATGGTTTTATTGGTCACTGTTTTGACAGCCCTGGTTGAAGACTGGTATAAAGGTGACTTGCAGTTCTTTTAGATCACATGTTCAGCTCTATTGTCTAGTTGGATGAAGCGAGATTAAACCCTACGTTTTGATGCTGACTCTGTTTTAAAGCTGCTTCCCTCGTTGGTTTTGTTAGGACTATTATCTGGAAAATACTTTCATAGTTGGGTTCAATTGTGGTGGTGCTTCTCCTATTAGATAGTAAATGCCTGCAAGTAATGCTTTTTAGCCCAGGGGATGGGACTTGAGCAAGCTAGAAAGGGTTGAATTGATTTCTGATGAGGAAAAAAGTGAGAGCACAACTAGCAATCTGAGTTAATATTAAATTTAATAACTATTATGGCAAATGATAAGTTTGAGATCTAAAACCATTAACGTGTCATAAAGTTAAATTTTTCTCAGGAACGGCAGCTTTATGGCTTTGTGGGTATCCACGGAGAGCTAGATGGTGAATCCTGTGATTATTCTCGTATTTTAAAAGTCCAGTGCTAAAATCAACAGGGCTGTTCATGAAGCTGAGGTATTACTGGGTGCCAGAGGCTTGCTGTCTGGCAATAGTACTTGGTATAAAGTTAGCTGACCCTGTTCTGCAAATGTATTGCACACAGCTGGAGTCCTGTGCCCCATGTTCTTGTGGCAGTTCTGAAATGAAGGCGATGAACTGAGATATGAGGTATTGGTTTGATTCCTGCCGCTGCTAGATCTTTCAGTGTAGTTCTTCCAAAAGTAACTGCACCAGCTTACTTAAATTTTGGGCTAGTAATGAATAGTTGCAGTAAAAATTCATTGATATCATGGTAAAGCTTCCATGTGTACCAGTAGCATGCCATGCAATCAAATGTTAATTCATCAAGGTTGCATATTCTAACTCTCTGGCACTAAGTTAAAGATTTTCTGGACCAAGTTGAGCCATTGCAGTCATTTCAGAATAAGTACTGTTTGAATACAGAGCTGGAAGCTGTGAGGGTACAGATGAAGCAGTGAGAGAAAAGACTGAGCACTATTCATCTTGGTTATCAGGAGCAGAAATATAAATGGTGGCTCTAAATCGAGTAGAAATGGAAATGGTAGCTCTAAATCCAGGAGATGGTAAGAAATGCTGGAGCCAGGTAGCAGCACTGCAAGATTCAGATGGGAAGATTGCACTTGGTCTGGGTGATGCCGTTAGCTTTTGTGTCTTGCCCCTTGTAGTCTGAATTGGTATAAGTTTTAAGGAGCTCTTGCTAAACTAGCTTAGCCATGTGTCAAAATCTGTGGAAAGTAAAAAGATAACTCCCCATTCACAGTTTTTTTTCAGTGAGTATCTGTGTGTAAAGATCTTATTTGGAGCTCATTTACTTTCAGGTATTTCTTGAATCCGAAAATTTCTTTTCAGCACTGCCCCTCAACAACCTTTCTGAATAGTGATCATTCTAGAGAACATTATTTGTGTGAAAACATGTTAACCTGGAGATGTTTCCAGGAATTCTGGGCTGAAAATTAGTAACAGTGGATAGTTAACTATTAATACAGGAAGCAAACAAAATATACAAGTATAAAGAGTAGTTCTCTGGTACAGCCTTTTCGTAATGGGACTTGAAGCAGCTGTGGTGTTAGAGTAGGAGAAGGCTTCGTGACAATGTAGCTCTTGCCTGTTTCATGACCTTCAGGATGTACAGGGACACTTGAACTAACGGACCCAGCAGTTTGTTTACAGTTTCCGTAGTTTGAACAAGTTTAGGGCTTACTGTTAACTGAATTAAAATGCTAACTGAAGTTACAATTATGGAGACAACTGCAATATTGCTTGTTACATGTGTAGGTTTTATAGCCTCCAGTTGCAGGCTGCAGCAATATAATTTTCTCTGGATATTTCATGAAAGGGACATTAACACTGTTGGTGATAAAGTAACAATGCTCATAAAGCAAACCCTCAGGTGCCTCTGTATTGTTTGTGGAACAAATAGAAGAGCTACTTTAGAAAATGATGCATTCCTTGGAGCTCATTTTTCATTTTTCTCCATATGCTTCATATTTTCCAAACACTTTTTGCCATCCAAAACCAAAATTGTGTAGACCCACATAGTTTCTACCCCTAACTTTGAATTTTGAAATGATGCCATAATGAAGAGGTTAGCAAGAACCTACTGTGGCTAGGCAAGGTTCTGAGACAAAACAATAAGTGATGCAATCTTCCTTTGTTTTCACAGCATATTGCGTTTCTAGATAGCATAAAGCCTTACTGGATGTTTATTTGAACTTTCCTACCTTGGTCGCTGTTTCTTAAGTGCATTTACCATTGGTGTCTTTAACCGCAGCATCAGATGACAAGTTACTTGTTTCCTTCAGATTCTGTTATTCATTCATTTGTTCATGTATTTAGTGACAGGGAGATGGAGTGGAGGTAATTTTACAAGATGATTGATAGGAAGTGTTTCATGGCAAGACTTAGAGGTGTAGGAGGGACTATTGATAGGGTAATGAAAACTTGTAATGGTATAAATAACAGGAATGAGAAAAGGTGCAGTTAATAAATTGTGCGGCTACTGTAAGTGGCTGAGACCTTAAATATTGCCTACTAAACAAGTAAATCAGGATTTTACACCTTAATTTTGAGTATTCCAAATTGAATTTATATGTCTAAGTACACGAGGAGTGCTGGAAAGCTTTGTACATCACATATCTTGGGATTTTTCAACTGTGTATGGGTATTGGTGTTTATGTATGGCCTATATGGTTCAACATGATCAGGCTCTTCTCCCTTAGTAGAAAGATCACATTAGTATGGGGAAAGGCTAGAGTTTAGCTTCCATGAATATGTTCTGGACTGTGGAATACTTCTAGAGTCCTGGTCTTCCAAGTGGTTTTAATTGTCCTCACTGCATTCCCATGAGAAGCAGATCGCTCCATGCATTCACTTCCCCCACACAACCTAGATGTGAGAGCCTCTGAAAACCCTGCGGAAACTTCTATAACCTCCTTCCTTTCTCTCTGAATTGCACTGACTGAAACCGCTCCGGGACTGCCGTGTGCCTCCTGGATGACAACTTTTCCTGGTAAAAAGCTGGGAAGGACTGTCTGGTTCCATCTCTGTTCTCACTATTCATTATCACTCTAAGAGTAGTGTCAGGTCACATCATGAGACTTTTCCCAAGTGTCCTGACAGGACATCTCTTCTGTGTGTTACTTGTGTATAATACTACTTACAAGGTGTGGTGGGTTGACCTCGGCTCAGTGCCAGCTACCCACCAAATAGCTCTATCACTCCCCTGTACTTCCCTCAGCCCAACAAGGGGGGAGAGAATAAGATGGGAAGAGTCTGTGGGGTACAATAAAAGCAGTTTAATAGGAAAAGGCAAAAAGCAAGCTGTGTGCAAAGCAAAACAAGGTCTTATTATCTACTTCCCATCAGCAGGTGATGTCTGGCCTTTCCCAGGAAGCCTGGCTCTGGTACACGTAGCGGTTGCTCGGAGGACAAGCATCTTCACAAACAAATGACCCTGACCCCCTCCTCCTTTCTCTCCCTTTTATATTTGAGCTGATGTCACGCAGTGTGGAATATCTCTTTGGTCAGATGTTGGAAAGCCAGCCTTGGTGCTGTGTGAGTGCTGCTCAGCAGCAGCCATAACACTAGCATCTTATCTGCCTCCCAATACAAAGCACAGCACCATTAAGAGCTGCTCTGGGGAACATTAACTCCAGCTCTGCCAAACCAAATAGACAGGGTTTTGTTGGATTTAGTATCTTTTTGTGACGTTTCTTCATTTCAAGCTCACTGTTTGGAACAGTAGAGCATTAAACAAGACCATTTAAAACACGGTGCTAGCAGCCGTCAGTGAGTAAATCTGTCAGTGTCATTTGATGGAGGTAGTGGGTGGCATTTCTAAGCTTCTGTACTTTCTGTGCAGGTTCATAAGGAGGAGCTCTGACAAGCCAGGGAGTAGTACTTGGAGGATTATGAGGAATTAACCTCAACATGGATACTTGGGAATTCTAGGGTATCTAACTGTATCTCTGCATTGGAGCTAGATGACAGCAATATACAGAGCAGCCAACATACAACCGGTCAGGTTTTTCCTACTGTTTTATGAAGCTTCAGGGTACTAGTGAATTTACTTATCGTGTGAGATGTTTATAGTGGAAAAATCTAGAGAGAAACTTGGTTATTTCAGCTGAAATGGATTTGCAGCTGCTGAGGAGAGTTTGGTGATGTGCTACTTTCAAAGAAATGTGATACGTCATTCACTCCTGCACAGAATGTCTTTTCTGTGACTAAGATTTTCAGACAGCCTAATATAGCTGGGGAATAGAGCTAAGTGGATTTCTTCTTTGCATACTAATTGTTTCTTAAGTTTCAAGCGTTTAAATGCTTCATGTTAGAAGCATGCAGATGCTGGAAAATACTAGTGCACGTGTATGGAGAGTTTTCCAGGAATTCAGTAAAATTTAAAAGAAGGCTCAAGATGGAGTTCATCTTTTCAGCCAGAAGTCTATGCTGATTTGATGTAGTGTTTCTCATCTGTCCAAGTAGCAGCTCTATAATCAGATTGTAATGCAATAATTGAGAAAAGTTACTTGCACAGTAGGAATCGACTATGGTCATCTTTTTTCAGAGGATTAGTGTCCACTTTCATTTTTGTGTGCGCAAACGTCTTGTTTTCCTACAGATGGTTAGATGCTTTACGAAACTAGATTTGTGTTCTCTCCTAGAAACCAGGTGAAATCAGTCATCTGGTAGCATTGGCTGTACTATCAATTATTTTTAAAAATGTTGGTGGTTTTGAGTGGTAGCTGTACAAGAGTATGGTATTGTTATAAATGCTGGTGGAGAAAGGCAGGAGGGCAAATGAGCTGCACCATGTCCCAGCAAGTTCCCTGGTGAAGTTCTCACCCTTTTTCCAGAGCTGGTTCCCCAGGCAGCTCAGAGCAGCTGATGAGCCATGGAACTAAGGGAGTTCCTGGGACATGCATTTCTGTGCAGAGCTTTGCCACTAGTTAAGGCTTCCGCAGGTACCACCTTGTTGACTTGCTGATATCCACAGCAATAAAACCACAAGATCAGGGGTCTAGACTTAACCCAGCAGATGATCTACTTAGAAGAGCACCTCCCCACAGATGGTGCTCAGTGATACAGCACTGGTTTGCAAGGAGGTCATGCGAAGTACTCTACGCTGGACAGCATGTGAGCCAGAACTGTCTGAGCTGGAGCCAAGGAAGTAGAGTTCATGGAATAAAAATGCAGTTCCCCAGATGGAAATAGCATAAAATCCTGCAGGATTCTTTATTGCCATCTGGTTGCTGAAAACACATAACATTGCCTAAATTACACACCATGCTGTCATGTCAGAAAGTAGAAAGCATTGGAGAGTAACTGTTACATGTACTGTTAATGTTTTAACTCTATCACTCCTTGTTTCCAACTTGAGGAATCCTTAGGTGCATGATTTTTATAGACATGATGGAAGTTGGGATCACTTCTTGAAGAACACGGTTTTTTTTTCTTTTTCGATTGCAACAATAGTAACATCACAGACCAATCCCAGGGAAAATGGAGGAAATTTACCATTAATTTTAGCACCAAGGAGAGCTGACTTTGACTACAGCTTGTCATGGTTTTCAACACACAGTACTACATTTATTCTTGATTTTCATTACCCAGAGGGAAGCAGCTGGATGAGTCAAATTTATTGAAAAGGTGCTGGACGTGATTCAACCACCTTACACCTTCTATCAGCTTTTACACAACATTTGGCATATTGAAAGCAATGCTTCTTTCCTCCCCTATTCAATCCTAATTTCTAACTTGCTTTATTGGAATAAACTAGAGTGATGCCAAAAATTTCCTATGCTCAGATCATCCTTTCTGGGAATGAACAACTGCTGGTTTTTCTTTCAATACCCAGAAATAAGAACATTTACTGTTTGTTGGGGTTTTTAAATATATGCTGCTTGGAGAGAAGGCTTTACATGTGTTTATTTTAGGACCTAGTGCCTTTGTTTTGGAGGAGTCATTAATCAAAGCAAGTATTTACCAACACCTCAGTGAACTGCTTTGTTTTGGTGTTGTTCTTAAGCCAAAAATGCATGGGACATTCATATGGGATTCCTCTGCATGTGGAAAATTTATTTTTGCGCCAGATGAATTAAATAGTCTGTACTTTGAAAGATTCCAAGTTTCTCTCCACTCTGAAATTAATGTGTCACTCAGATGCTTCCTTAAGTGTCCCTGAGATTTAGTTCCAGGTTTGGTGTAATTGTCATTGGCATGACACCTGCCAAGTGGAGACAAATTATTTCTTGAAAAGTATAATTGATTGCTATGAAAGCATTCACAGAGTATACTTTGAAACTTTTTTGTGGATGGGTGGATTATTGGTTTTAACTTTCTTTACCTGCAAAAATCAGAATAAGGGTATTTCGTACAGCTCAAGTATTGTAGTTGTTCACTGGCAGGCAGGTTTTAACATTTGCTGTGGTCTCTCCCCAGTCTGTGTTACACTGGTGTATGAAACCAGTGAGCTTTCTGTACAGTCAGCAGTCCCTGTCTTCTGTATTAGTCTCTGCTCAGGGCTGATAACTGAGAGATGGTGCTGTAAAGAAGATCCAGCATAGGTTAGGATGCCTAATGAGTATCTGCCTGACTGAGAAATCCAAATGCTTGTAACTCAGCTCACATGTTTCAGTGTCTGTTTCTGTGGTGAAGCTGCGCATTTACTATGAGCATGTCTGATCTGAGTGTTGCCCAGGGGACCAGTAGTGCACAGGGAACAACTGTGGTTCACGTCCCAGGCTTTTCTAGTCTGTTGAGTGAGCCATTTCATGGCTGCATTGAGAGGATGAGAAGGGAAGCAGATACTTTACCAGTAAGAGAAGGAAGGAAAATACACATCAATTGAGTACTAACAGAATTTTAAGTGGTTCCTTTAGCTGTAAAAGTCTTGCCACCCCTCGCTTCCTGCACATACTGACAGTCTTTGGTGTTGCAGAAATACACATCTTGCACCCATTAACAGTTTGGCGATGACTCTGCGCAACTCCTTTTAGAGACCGGGAAAAGAGTGTGGGAGCAGTTTGGAGTCCCAGCATCCGTTACCCCTTCTGCCAAATTGCTGCAGTATGGCCACCAGATGGGAGTTACGCCATTTCTCTTGTAGAATGTGCTACTCTGTCCTTAAGGAAAATCCTTACTCAAAATCCTTGAACTTTTCACAAGTCTCCACTGTATTTGGGTGGTATTTTTTTGTTTTTGTGAATTTTTTGACTGTCAGTATATTTTGATTGCATATGCTGTATAGTGTAGGGTTTATTTAATAGGATTTATGTTTAAAATGAAATTATTTTTATCTTGCAAGAGATGCAGGAGCAGGAGAAACCAATGGTATACGGCAGATGGTGAATAGCAAACTTAAAACATCATTTTTGATAGAGGTACTGATGTTTATATTTTTGCCACATGCTTTCAGCTTTTCTCATCCATTTCACATGTTAGCTCAGGTGAAAATATTTAATTAATGTTTACATATTATAGTTGCCTTAGTTTCAAGAATGATTAAATATTTGGGACACACTGTTCAAAACTGCATTATATTGTAAGGCATATTCTATTTAAGTACTGTAGTAAAAGGCAGAGAACTTTGGTCATCTGAACAGAAACTGTTTGCTCATCTTGTCCATGTAATGATGGTAACTGCATATGCAATGGCAAGGAAGAAAGTACATCATTTATGAACATTTTTCTTTCAGAAGTTTGTCTTTAGAAATCCAATATCTAGACACCATATGAAACTTTGAGTCATACGAATTTAATCCAGGTGTGATGATTAGCTGCTGTTGAAGGCTTCCTAAAGCATTGGGTAAAGGCACTAGCCTGAAAGCTATTTGCAGAAAAAAATCATGTACAATTTCACATACTCGCAAGACTTTGCCAGTAATGCACTCTGAGTCATTTCATCCACGTCTATATTTGGGCAAACCATTTGCTTAGGTATTTTATGCCATCTGTGAATGTTCATCTGCAGTTTATATGCCAGATGTGTATTGGCAGCATACATGCTACCAAAAAAACCCCCAAGGATCCAGAAATGTAATGGTAAGCTCAGTGTTACAAATAAATGAAGTCTTGGCAATCTACATGATTAGAGTTTGCTAAAGGAGTGCATTAAATGTACATATAAAGTGTCTTTTCTCATCTGCCTTTTAAATCTGTCTCAAGGAAGCCATTTTTACAGCTTCATGAGCACAAGCAGATGGGATGCTGTAGTTCAGTTGATCCTAGCTGATCTGCTGTGGTGACAATGTTGAACTCCTTTTCCCATAACTGGAGTGTTCCAGTTGTTCTACAGCATAATTTGCGTCATTTAATCCTGAGTGATTTATGGAATATTTCAAAGCCACCATGTTAGTATTGGATTTCTCTTTATAGCACCACTGGACCAATTCCTTTTTCTTGGTAGATACAGGAAAGAAGCACTCTATACCCCTGTTTTAGCATGGTTGTACTTGGAAATAGGGAAATACAAGGTGGTCTCTCGAGAAGGGATGCTGGAGGTAAGCGAAGCTTTGTACCTTCTGTGGTGTGGTCACTACACAGTGACAAAATCTGAGTCTTGAAAGAATAGTGGAGTGGATTTTAATGTAGTTTGCTCACTCTGTGTTTGTGGATTGAGTTGTTCAAAAGGATAAAACTGTAACAGCATTTCTGCAGTGTGGATAGACAGCAACAAACCAGAAGCTGGCTTAGCACAGCCTCAGAGAAAGAAAGAAGACTGAAACAGTGATTGAGTTAATGCAGCAAGATATATGTATGTATAGATAGATACATGAAAGGGTATGGTGGGAAGTTTTCTCAATGTTCAAGTTGTGTGGGTGGTATGCCTGCAAATCCACTTAACGGTTGAGTTACTGTGAGGCATATTCTTCCCACACAGTATAATGGAAGAATTGAGGAGGTATATTTTAAGAGAGGATAAGATCTGCTATTAAAAGCGTAACCCCCAGGCTTGCCAGGCAAGTTAGCTCATGCAGAGGTTTGGGCTCTTGTGGCTAAACTAGGCAGCCTGCTATCAACTGCGGTCTAAATTTAACTTGGATATCTTTGTCACCCATATCTGTGACTGCAGCAGACGTTCCCTAAGGCAGCACTCATACTGGTGAGATCTCCTAATGAGTAGGCATGAAGCTTTGCTAATGAGCCCTGAAGCTTTTAACAGAGTTGCCTACTGTTGTGAGATGTCACAGGTCTGACTCAAGTGAGGCCCTGGCTAAAAAGCAAATGTGCTGCCCCCAAGAATCTAAGCAATGCTTTGCTTATCCCAGGGACCAGCAGTGGCAGAAGCATGACCAGTACCTGTCTGGACCTCAGTTTCTCTGATTAGGCTTCAATTAGAGTCTTTGTTTGCTTAAACACAAATAGTCCTACATCTCAGCTTCTAGAGCTTTTTAAATGTAGCTTTCTAGGTGCAGCCAGAGCAGCCCAAGCTGCATGCAGCGTAGAAATGGGCTTTCACGATGTGAATTGTGATCTCTATCTTCATAGACTAAAGTCATGGGAGAACTTACTTGTAAACCTTGGGGGAATTAGGGATGTGATGGTTAAGCCTTTACGCAGGTAGGAGAAGTCCTGTTGTTGGGAGATCTACAGGATTCTTTCTTCACACAGCTCAGTTCTTGCAACTCCATTCACTGCACAGCTTAAAATCAGTCTTCATTTTTAGGAGTTTGTAGACTGTTTGTGATAAATATAGGGAAGCAAATGTGTAGTAATAGGAGCTATAAAAATGGTGGGCTTTTATCTCCTTGCTCTAAGAATATGACTAGGAGATTTTTCAGGAGGGTGTAGAGTCCGAGTATATTTCTGCACTTTGCTGTTAGGGAAACAAATATTTTATGCTGCTTTGAAGGCTGAGATCTAGTTCTTCCCTAGCAACTTGCAGTGCTGGTGCAAAAGGGTGTTCTGACTTCTGGTCTAAGTTCTGGGAAGTCTCTTTGCGTTGAGACCAAGGACCTAGCCAAAGCCAAGGATCCCAGGTCTTTCTTGGGCTGGCCTTACAACTGCTGCCTTTTCCATGCCTCTTGTGTGCTCTTGGTGCTGTTATTTTCTCACAGAAATTCCCCAAACTGGTAACTCAGAGCTTCTTGGTGTGATCTGCACTCATTGCAGTATTTGTGTCATGGTCTGCACACCCATTTTAAGTCTTCATATAGAATGAATGCTATAGCAGTGTTGCTCCAAGAACACTTCAAAGAAAAATCTTACTTTCCTGCTCCTTGTCCAGACATCTTAATCTTATATTATGGTTTGCCATCACATTTGCAATCATAACTTTGCCTTTTTGTTCATTACTTTCCTTATGTAAATACCCAGTTACCCCTTCTCCATTGCTCTTAACACAATACCAGCAAAAAATATTTAAGAGAAGCAGTTTGACAAATGAGGTATCCTGATGGTCAGAGGTAGGTTTGCCATGCTAGTCTGAAAATTACAATGAGTGTGGTTGTAAGATGTGTGAGTGCATTCAGAGTCTCACGTGTCCTGCATTTAGTTGAGATACTTGGGTGTATTAGTGTTACAGCTTAGAGCTGGTTTGCAGTAAGGGTGTATCTGTTCCTTGGAGATTTAAAAAGCCTAAGCAGCATTTGAGAAGTGTTCACTTAGAAGCTGAAATGACTGCACAAGGCTCTATCCTGACTTATAAAATCAGTTGCCAGACCATAGTTCTTGAAGATGTCTGTGTGCACTGTCTGTGGAGTATTCTGGCTATAATAACTATCTGAAGAGGAAATAAAATTTTGTACCATTTTCACATTTAAGGAATCTTATATTATGCTACAAGTATAGAGGATAAAATGCCACAAAGATCATGCTTTGACATTCACCCTTTAGCTGAAAAGCACTGAAAGACTAGACTGCTGCAGACAAGCTTAAGTGGCTTTACATTTGACAAGCTTGAAACTAATTTGCATAGACTTCAGAACATTCAGATTTTTATTTACTGATTACAGAGTAGAAACATCTCTACTTTTTATGCAACACCGAGGAAACTCATCCTTGGAGAGGTGCCATTGTAGAGCTCACCCAGGTGTTTCTATACCAGTGCAATGTGGTGCACCTAGAGCATCTGTTTTGTCAGCAGTGTGACTGTCCTTTTCAGCCTCCTTCATCTCCAGTGGGAAACATTTGCTGTGAGACTGATCTTGGCCATGAGCTTCCGTTCCACACAGTGTACCTGGTAAAAGCTGTGAGGCCATGAACTCAACTTTTGTAACCGTTAACTATTCAGCTTTCCAGAGCAAGGAGACACAAGTAAGGGTCCACATTTTTTCTTGAATCCCAGTGAATGGTTCTGTTCCTGAACATCTTCCACCCATACAAAACTATTTTCTGAACTTTGTGGTGCCTTTAGTTTGTACTACCTGGTGTGGGTAAGAGCTTGGGTGTCCTCTTTCTGCAGGCTGCTAACCTTCTCACTTTGCCCAGAAGATGAAGAGGAAGTTGCTCAGGTGTTGATAACCTTATGACTTCTGTAGTCCCTTCATATGCTCAAAAGGTTCATTCTTCCTGTTCTCATTCACCTGGATGAAGAAGCAGAGCTTCCGGTAGCACAACCTGTCCTTGGATACGCCTTGGAAACCATGGCAATGCATAGGGGAGAGCACCTTTTGGGAACCCATTTTTCTAGCCTGGCTTTGCTAAGTGGTGATGCTCACCTCTTCGACTGGGCTAAGCTATGTGCAATTCACACAAGATGTGTCATAGGATTTATGGACACAAATATTAATGCTTTTAATTAAAAAATATTAAAGATAAAACATATTAAGTAAAAACACATTAACATATTTATCCTTTTACTACATGTACTGATCTGAAAAGTTCTTTTAAGTATTTTAGCCATAACTTAGAACTATTTCTTTGCACACCACCTGTAACTTCTGCTACTTGTTTGTAATATGTTCAAGGCTGCTATTCATTTTATTGGACTCCAATAAGCTACATATAAAGGCACTTTTAAATTATTACCTGATTCCTTGAAGTCAGCTTACCTGGTAATTTAAATGTCAACTCAAGAACTTCTTTTTAGTACATAGGACATTGTTTTATTGTAATAGTTACGTTCACAATACTGATCTTTGTGTATGTGCCTGTTAATTATATTCTCATACCAAATGCTCTGCCTCAAATGGAATGGGTGATACGAGAGTGTTTGCAATGCATTGTCGCAAGCACCTTACTATCTGTGGGATGTCCACAGGCAGTGGATACTGTACATTGCTCTGAGGTACAGCATATGGCTTTGATAGAGAATCAGAAAAAGGGTGTTTTGTAAAGCAGAAGTCCAAGTAATTTTACATGCATAGTTGCTGCAGGGAGCTCGGTTGTAGATTTGTGTGTGAAAAAGTGTTCTGGCCGTTCTTTGTAAGAGACAGGCTATAATGGGTTTTGGACCCCACTGGGTAGGAGGCTTTAGGTTATCCTTTCATGTTTAATTACATGGAGTGTGTGTTTAGTAGATTGTGCAGTTGTCACCTGGAAACCTTAAGGTTGGAACGTGTGAGCTGCTGATAGCCCCTGATTGCATAGCTCCCTGGGTGCTAATGTTGCCAAGATCAGATCTCATTTGTGCCTTCTTTACCGTCGACCATTTCCTTGGTAGTTATCTGCACAGTCCTGTTGAGATGGCTTTGTAGGGTCATTAGTAAATGTAGAAACTTGCTGCATAATCTGTTAATAGACTTGAGATTTTTTTCAAGTCTGGATAAAGGTAAACATATAGGTAGGCTGATTGAGGCTTTTCCAAAGTGTTTTGTTTCTTAGGTGCAATGCTGTGGGCTTTTATAGGTCATTTTTCCTGTTGAGGCTGTTTGTGTTGTGGTGGGGCCAAGTAATACTTGTTCCTTCTGCCCATAGTTGGTAAGTGAAGGGTAATAAACAAGTGGAAATAAGAGCACAGCCGCTGCTCCAATCCCTACAAGAAGCCTATAGGTGGTATAAATAGCTGTGTTTAGTTGGCTTTGTCCTGTCTGTTTCAGAAGATATTACTATTAGCTTTCACTATATTTTCATTTCCTGCAGAAAAAAAATCATTTTGGAGCTGAAATAACACAGAAAAAAATATTTTTTTTGTTAGTTGTTAGCATAACTAGCCTGAAATAGCTGCAAGAAGAAAGGAGAAATTAAAATTTACCAAATGGGGAGAAAGAAAATGAACTCATCAGCTGACAAGAAATGAAAGGACAGTTGCCTAAAATCAAGAAACTAAAAGGGAAAGTTTTATACTTTAGGATAAAAATGAGGCAAGTGCAGGAACAGCACAGTAGAAGCCAAGTGATGTATGCACACAAACCTTAGGCTGAGGAGTAGCACACAAATGTCAGTCTGACTGTTCCTTGTATCTGCCTTTGTCACACGGAGCCAGGCAGGTTGGGGGGGAGCGGTTAAGACGCAGTCTGCTGTCACTGGCTGCAGTCAAGCCAGGTTGGTTGTAACTAATATTTGATGGCAGCCTTTAGATTTTTCTCTGATATCCCAGGTATTAGGTGACAGAAACCATTGAAGTTCTGGTCCCAGTGAAAAGGAAATGCAATGCAGTGTCCTTTGAGAGGTGCCCCCCAGAATGAGCACCCACCTTGAATGTCTAACTTTGCCTGTGCTGTAACATGCTGCAGTAATCGTGACAACTTCCAACAGTCAGGCTTCTACTCTGTCTTGTCTTACGCTTATGTGCTAGCTAGTCAGAGCAACAAGAACTGTTTGGTGAAGAGTTCCCTTTGTGTAGAGTAACTGTAGGATGCTGTGGTGGCACAAGCTCCAGATTTTTTTTTTCAGGAGATGCCTATTAAAATGTGGTGTTTCTGTGCTGAGAATTCCAGTTACTTTACTGGGGTAGAGGGATCTCTATCCATCTATATTCACAAATACTAAGTTCCCTTATGCTGGAAAAATGCAATCATTGGTAGCTGATTGAAATGTGAGGCCTAATACTGGTGGTTGGAGGACTTGTGAGATGTGTCAAAGGCAATTTATTTACTCTAAGGCAGATGAGGGCTGATCCTACTCCTGTTGAGGAGTTCCCTCCAAAGAGGACCCAAACAATAGATTACTAAAAAATGTTTTTGTCAAATGAATCTGCACTAATTTTACTGTTAAATATTTTCTGGATAGACTATTTTGCCTGGTGTAGGTATCACTGAGTTAGAAGACCTCAGAAAATGAGTATTGCTGCTTTCTGGCCAACTCTGCTGTGCTAGTGCTATAGCACAGGGAAGGATTTGTGCAAATGAACCTCACGCACCAAGGAACAGTTGCGTGTTTTCGAAACTGGTCTCTCTTCTCTTGCAGACCTGTGACTGTTATATTTGCCCTCAAAGTCATGGACAGGCCAGCCAGCTTTAGTAACCTTCTCATTCAGGGAGAGCTTGAAGTAGCATAAAAATGAAGGGATTTTGGAAACATTGCTCATGCAAATAAAGAATCAACCAAGGAGCACTTCTTAGATTTTTAAAGAAAATCTGAAGAAAAATTCAGATATACAAACTCTGAATACATGAGTTGATCGGATTAGCGTAAAAGACCTCAGTGTTAGAGGAGACATACTTAATTCAGAGTAAGGGACATGTGATAAAATGTACTTGGAGGACATACCTCAAAAAGGTAGAGAAAATTTAACAGTTTACAAACAAATAAGTCACACTCGTCTCACAATTAGCAAAGATAACAGTTTGTTTCATGTTAGCAGGTAAAGGTTAAATTCTAGGGTAGGCATCAGAAAAATAAATAGCATATATTGGAGCGACTCAAGGGGAGAGCTGACACTGTCATTACAGCTCCTAAACTGGAGTTGACATGGTGGTGACAGAGGTCTAAGCAAAAATTCCTGGGCAGAGTGGGCGGGGAGATCAGGCTAGAGGGCCTTGGGCCTATTACCAGTCTGCTATTGTCCTAATGAGGCCTGGCTTGTGTTGTAAAACAGACTACATACTCTTCTCTGCGGGTGTAAATTAAGACAAAGTCTGGTCACATCAAATGAAGACTGGTCCATAACCATTCCTGTCTGGATCTGTACGCTGCTTAACAGCTGTTTTCTTGTCTGCCATCCATTTCAGTCCATCTTCCTGGCTCTGACTATCTCTTACAGCCTTAAAACAATATTGCATAAGGCAAGAACTCCTAAATTTGCCTAGTCTTCTGAGTTTTGCCACTGTCTCTGGTTAAGTATCAACTTCAGTGTTGCTAATCTGAAATGCGTGGATCCCAGACATAAGCTTTAGTAGGATACTGTTTCACACCTGGTCTGTTCAGTGTTGTCCTCCACAAGCTGGCATTAGGAGAACTACTCAGAGAAGCTCAGTTCACTAAGTCTCAATGAGGGAGGGTGTTTATGTGCCCCGTGGGGATCAAGTCATGGTTCTGTGCTTAAGTGTACCAGAGATTATGGTCAAATCATGTAGCTTCGTATTCAGGGCCCGTGGAACTATGAACTTTAAATGTAAGCCTTCAACTCTCTCATATATTCTTGTTGGAAAAAGATACTTTCTTTCCAAAAAAGCCTTTTCTTTTTAAATCATGAATTTTGGAAATCTGTCTACCATATCTCTGGCCCTTGGGCTGAAAGCATCTCTGTCCTGAAGTGGGTGAAAGATGTTTTTCCCATAGTCCCCTCTCCTCAAGTAGGAGCAGCAAGGAAATGTTCTTTACCTGAGCATGAGAAAGGTACTTGTGTAAGAGAGTGGGCATAATGTAACATTCTAAGGCTCTGGCTGACATCTGTCCAATTGCCTGGGTGGTTCCAGAGTCTTACAAGAGCCTGGCAGTAACAGAATTTACTTTTTGTAGATGTTAGCACACTCCTGTTGTGGAATGGAGAAGGTCCTTCTCAGGCAGCAAATACAGGGAGGCTGACTGAGCCTGTGCTGTACCATCCATAGGTCAGCCTCGTACAGATATGAAGCTGGATGTGTACAGAAGAGGATGGAAAAGGGTTTCATTTGAACAACGTACATTGAAGTGACCTTAGTAAAGTAAGTGACTGGAATATCTGGATCTCTAAATGGAAGCTGTAAGCAGACATCTATGGAATGTACAGGCAAATGGAGGACAGCATTCTTTTCAGTAGGTGGGGCAAGTTATTGCAAAACCTTAATTTGAGTGATCATTGTCATTGCTGTGGGATCCCTTTTATGTTCACAGACTCAAGGATATTTTTTGACAGCCTTGCTAGGCATGTAGCACTTTGTGAAGTGCCACTGGAACAATAGAGTCGCTTTCACATATCTTACATTTTTTGGATTGAAACAAAAGAAGGTGCAGAACTAAGATTTCGCCATCTTATGCATGAGTATTGCTGGAGCCGAATCAACACTCGAGTCCCAAACAGGTTTCTAAGAACAACTCTGAACTAGGACAGCTTCATAGGCAGTGATATGTGGTGCATTTCAGGACAGCAGTAATTCTGCAATAGAGTTTATGTAAGTACAAGTGCTGTGTTCTATTGCCAGGTTCTATTTCCCCAAAAAGTGTACTCTTAGACTGATCAGAACCAACTGCATGATCCCAACTTGGTGCTAAAAGATTATTACGTTGAAATGAACCTCAAGTGCATTCTCTATATGTATGTATTGGGATGAAACAAATTTATGGTCAGTAGTGCTGGCCTCTGAGAGCAAATGGTTGCATTCAAGAAAGGACATGCTTCATAGACCAGAAATGTAATGTTGTGGGAACTTAAGTATCCACTTAAGTTTTTAATGCCTAAACATGGTTATATGTGCTTGTGACTATTAATGCTTTTTATAGGAGGCTCTTTTATTTATATTCTTTTAGTAACCAGGGAAATGATTCTATTCCACACAAGGGTACCATTTCCCTTCACAATCTGTGTAAAAACAATTACTAGAAAGCACATGATTAGAACAGAATGGTAGCAGATGTGTTTCATGGGAGCAGCATGAAGATAGATCTCAGTAATGTTGCCTTCACTGGAAGAAGTTTTGGGGAGAAGAATAAATCTGACTGAGTTTGATTAGGAAGAACTCAACATGTGCTTTTGGAGAGAATGAGAGATAGGAACTGTTACAGGGAAGAAAAAAAATGCATCTATTGCAGAGAAAACTGGGAGTTAGGTAGAGATAAGTTTAGGTTTGTGTTATGTAAGTGGATGTAAGAGGAGTAATGGACAAGGTAAACTTTAAAGAAGAGATCCTGGAAATAAGGGTAGGCTTAAGTACGGACAGCAGCTATGTTCCAGACCACAGAAGTAGCACGGGTCTGATTTTCAAAAAACCTAAGTGATCAAGGTTGCAACATATAAAAAACTGACCCACATTAACCATATTAAACAATGAATTGGATATCACTCTTACAATGTGTTTTAAATAAGCTAAAAGACTAATGGAGGCCTGTTGGTGGGCCCTGAAATCTGGGAATTATTTATAGTTGAGAAAGTCACATGCTCAGAAGCCTGAGCATCTAGGTAGCTTAGAAATAACATGGCAAGATACTGTCATGCCTCGCCTTCTTTTGATGTGAAGTACTTCAGTTTCTTCAAAGGTGATGCTTAAAGTGACTTCTACATCCATGAAGTCATTTTGCAAGACTACAAGATCCCCCGTTGTCCTCACCATGCCCTTTCTTGCATTCTCCCTAAATAGTGGGTTAAGAAAACTGCGTGGAAGAAAGTGCTAAACATACAGTATTTGAAAGGACGTGCAGGAGTCCAAGTTTATCTTTCATCATCTCACTTAAGCAGTCCTGTTATTGAAAAGATCTTAGTCATTCATTAATCAGACGTCTTTCTCCCAGGTCGATTGCCACGCAGAGCTGTGATGTGCAACGGCAGCCTTGCTGAGTGTGAACCAGGATGGAGACTAGATTTTGGTTAAGCAAGGAAACTACCTGTTTCCATAAAGGTCTATTTTTTCAAGTCTTGTGGCACATTTAAGCAAGAAAAGTGGAAATGCATAGACATAGTTTTATGCCTGAAAAGATGAAGATATTGAGAGTAATTCCTTCCTGTAGAACTAAATGCAAGGCAGATTTTGCTAAGGCATTCTAATGTGGATGAGGTTTCATCCTGGTCTGGAAACTGTCCAGTGCACAGAACACCATGAAGTCCAGCCTATTTCACCCAAAGGCAAGTGTTTCTTATAGCATATTCTGGCTGTGGAGGAGGTGCACAATCAGATGTCTTACTACGATGGAGGGGCCAACCGAGAGGATTCAGGAAAGCCACCTGTCTACTCTTTATTTTAGAAATAGCTAGCCCATATTTATTCTGTAGTACCAATCTGAAAATGCTTTTTTTTGGAAAAGAAAATGCAGGAATTGTGACAATCTTCTGGTTCAATATTGGAAGTAAGTGCTTAACTTTGGTACAGTGTTGAATTTACCTACTTTCTAAGGGTATTCCCCATTCAATGTTGCGTAATAGTCCACTTTAGAGCCTTCCGATTGGATTACCCCATTTCTGATCAGATCAACTGTTGCCTTCCAAAACTCTCCACCTTCTCTAGTTCTCTGCAGGGACAAGAATAGCAGTTCTGGACCTTCTACCACAGATGCTCTGTGTAGGGCTTTAAACCCAAAACCATAAAAAAACCCAGATTGTGTTGTGCATGTAACTTTGCCTCAGGCATCAAGTACAGCATGTGGCACATCAGCAGTGATTCAAGCAGCTGATACTGGTGCAGGAGACTGGAAGAGAAGTAGTATGTACAACGTAATGAATCAATTTTGGCTGACATAAGTTTTCAGCCTTGAAGGACGAGGGCACCAAGTTTGGTTGATTACAAAGCAAAGGAAGCCATGTCTGTCCAAGTGTTTGAAAATGGTCACACAGCTTTGTGGCATGAACTGTGACTACTATCACGTTTATCTGAAGTCCTGAGAACTTTCCACCACCCCTACAAATAATGCAGATCTCTAGTGCAGAAATGAATTTGTGTTTGAATGTTTGTACCAATATGACCAGTATGAAAATAATGTTACGAAATAAAATAGCAAGAACAAGGGCTAGCTTTTTAAGGTCCAATCATTCTTTTTCTAGGGTTAGATTGACATCTTGTGCAAGAGCCAGTGACTTCTCTGGGTGATGTTCAAACAGAATGGACTAATTGGTTATATAATAAACTCTAAGCTTTAAACAGCTGTAGCCACCTGGTAAAATCAACTGAGTGCTTTCTGAGAAAGCAACTGCATAAGAAGAGTTGAGAACTTCTTAACGCAAGAGGCTTTTAACCTTTTTAAAAATTACTATAAATTATTTTTAAAGCTAAATTGAATTGTTGTTATATCGAGGCTTTCTTTGCAACATGATGGGCAAGATTATCACCCTGTAGACTTCCTGACAGCCAGTGCACTATCTAGCTCAATCTCCATCTTCAGGACAATCAACAAGAGAAGTACAGACTTGTGATAGGACTGTAAATTTTTGCAAGTTAAATATAACTCTTTGTTTTACTACTTGACTTTACAGATCCCACATGGCTGCGTGACACTGTACCAAAAACCATTTAAAAGGCAATTGTTTTGATACTGAATATCTGACTGAGACTTGAGGATGCCAGCAAAGCCATTTCACAGGAGAGGATGCTCTTTTGTGCTGCCAAACTTCATCACCCTGCTGTGATGTTTCATGGGATCTTTGTGCAAACTGTGAAGGCTCATTTGTGAGCCATGTACAACAGTCACTGTGCTTTTAATCCTCTGAGCTGATAGGAACCTTGTCACACTTCTTCTTTGGTTGCAGTTAATGGACAATCCAAGCAGATATATATATTAATAGAGTGTTTATATTCATAACAATGTATATGCTTAAGGAATTTACGGACTGTAAGAAACTCATTGTCCATTGCAATCTGAATGGGATGATAAAGCACCAACTATTTTTTGCTAGGATGATGAGAGTTTTAGGAAACTGGCAGGTGAAGGGACTTGTACTTTGATTTAAATGCTTTATTCACTTACTGTGGTCAAAGTGTTTAGGAACAGAAAAACCTCAGGCTAAGCTGCAAGCAAGGAGGGGCTGAAATGCTTGAAAGAACTTCAGGGGTGGGGATTTTAGTAGATCTGTACATGGCTAATGTTCACTGTTTTCATGGATATTTGCAACATACTTTGCACAGTCCTCAGACTGTAGCAGATATGTCCAGTGAGGGTGAAGATACAATCAGGAAAGTAAATAATTAGCATTTAGTCATGGATGGAGAATATTGAGAGGCACCCCGCTTACAAGCTGTCCTATGGAGAGCCTGACAAGGAGTTGAAGAAGCAGTGTCTGAAAGGTGCTCAGCTGTCAAAAGCAGAGTGCTTCAAAATTCGTGTCCCAGGATGGCCTAGCAAGATGAGGTGCTCCATTAAACCAGCAGGAGTTACTAGTTTATAGCTGCAAGTGCAGAGTTAACATCAAGATATTCAAGGCTAACTTGCATCAACAAGATGGGAGGAAGCTGTTTGTCCAGGTGAGGTGCCTGGAAGCTATTTTCCAGCTGAAGTGTGCTCTAAATCCAACTTGCAGTAGAACTGAGAAAGAAGTCAGTATTTTAGTCAAGTACAACATAATTTTGTAGTTGAAACCTAGCATAAAGTTCCCAACCAGGTGCACATGCATTTTGGGTCAGAAGTCCTGAAGAGCTGATGGGTTCCCCTGGTGTTTGTGTACTAACAGTCTGTGCTTCCTTATTTAACAAGACAAACGTGATTTAAGATCTAGGAACATATCCTTACCCTCATTGCAATAAAACTCTGTGTTTTGGGGATGTTTTGTGGAATCTGACAGCCAGTTAGTTCTCCATGCAGTTTTTAAGCTTAAATCCATTGTAGAGTATTGTAAGTGAGTGTTTTTTAAAGGCAGTTAACATCCCCAGTTTAGAGCATGATTCAAAGGCAGCTGAAAATCAATGGAGATTAACCTGATTTGAGCTTTGGATTACATACCCTGTGCCATTCCATATGTTATGGGACAGAAGTAGAGGCAAACTGACACTTTGGAGCAGCTTTTCACATTTTTTTTTGAAGATGCTAGAAAATAATTATGGTGTTAACCAGCTTGGTTTTCTGTTTGATGTGGATTTAAAGAGATTTCTATTAATGCACCCTTGTGTTTAACAGGTACTGCAAAATTCCTTTGTATTCTATAAATCTGCCTATTCAAGAAGATACCTGTGTGCTTTAGACCTTGGAGACAAACTGCAGAGCAAAGAGGGAACTCTAGAGATGAATGACCTACTCTATTTTGTGGGAGGAATTAAATGTAGAATCAATGCAAGTTGTAAGTCTAATTGGTCATACACTGATATTTTCACTGCATTTGGAAACCCTGTGTACTTGGGAAAA
>VWZK01004510.1:150-16328 GCA_013396935.1 Baryphthengus martii
TCAGTCACTAGGGCACCCTCTTCATTCAGCAGTGGGCCCACATTTCCTCTAGACTTCCTTTTGCCTCCTGTATACTTGAAAAAGCCTTTCTTGTTGCCCTTGACCTCCCTCACCAGATTTAGTTCTCAAGAGGCCTTAGCTTTCTTTGTCGCATCCCTACATTCTCTGACGATTTTCTTGTGTTCCTCCAAATTGGTCAGCACCATCTTCCATGTTCCATGTACTTCCTTCTTCCACTGAAGTTTATTCATTAGCTTCCTGCTCAAGCATGCAGCTCTTCTAGCTTACTCTTCAGGTATGCTCTGATCCTGAGCATGGAGGAGATGGTGCTTGAATATTAGCCAGGTTGCTTGGGCCCCTTTACCATCTAGAGCCCTGTTCCATGGGACTTTTCCAAGCAGTTCCCTGAAGAGGCCCAAGTTAGCCTTTCTGAAGTCCAGGGTGATCCTGCTCGTGGCTTTGCGCCTACTGCATATGATTCTGAACTCCACTATCTCATGGTCACTACAGCCAAATAATCTAGTCATCTCTTTCAGCCTTTCTTCACAGGAGAGGTGATCCAGTCCTCGGATCATTTTTATGGCCCTCCTCTGGACCCACTACAACAGGTTCCTGTCTTTCTTGCACTGAAGACTCCAGAACTGGACTCAGTACTCCAGATGCTGTTTCACCACAGCGGAGCAGAGTGTCAGCATCACCTCCTGCAACCTGCCGTCCCTGCTTCTTTTGATGCAGCCCAAGAATACAGTTGGTGTTCTGGGCTGTGAGCGCACATTGCTGCCTCATGTCCAGCTTTTCATCCATCAGGACCACTAAATTCTGCACCGGGCTGCTCTCTAATCTCATAATCCCTCACCCTCTATTGATACTGGGGGTTGCCTTGAGTCAGGTGCAGGACCTTTCCCTTGGGCTTGTTGAACCTCGTGAGTTTCACCCAGACTCACTTCTTGAGCTTGTCCAGGTCCCTCTGGATGGCATCCTGTCCCTCAGGTATGTCAACCACACCACTCAGTTTGGTTTCATCTGCAAACTTGCTGAGGGTGCACTTAATCCCACTGTGTCATTTGTGAAGATACTAAACATTACTGGTCCCAGTATGGACCCCTGAGGGACATCAGTCTTCACCTGATCTCCAGCTGGACATTGAGCCATTGACCACTACCCTCTGGACGCAACAGTCCAACCAATTCCTTATCCACCAAACAATTCACCCATCAAATCCGTATCTCCAGTTTAGAGATAAAGATGTTGTGGTGGAGTTCTTCTGTCCGCATAACTCTCATCTTCCCTGCTAATTTCAGTGTCGCATGCTCTGTGAAAAGGCCTGATTCACTCTCTGCTTCTCTGTATTTGGATATGGATTTAAAATTCTTGAATCCAATTAGAGTCTCCCTGAAGATATGCAAGCCTTTTTCATGTTTCTCTGCTTTACTTGTCCTTTTGGAACTAGCAGTGAAATTACTGCAATGCATCCCATATTCACAGATCTGTATATGATTATGTATGAAGCATTCCCAGCCATGAGGATGCACATTATATTCAGATAAAGGAGATATATCTGCTTTTTTGTATATGTCCATTTTTTTCATGTGTCAGCATAGGAGATACTTAGATTTATACATCCTACCTCTCGTAATTTGTAGTTCATCTTTGGACAGACTTCAGAATGAAGTGGTAAATCAGACGAAATGATAAGCTAGTAATTTCATCTGCCCAGTGCAAAATGGCTAAAAGTGGTGCTTCCGTTACGTACATGTGTGATGCAAACACAAGCAAAACAGCAAAATGTGGATACTAGCAGAAAAGACATTAGCAAACTTTTTGGAGCAAATTTAAGCAGAGCATTGTCCTGTTACAAATTAAGGGATGAAAGTGGGTTCTGAAGTGGTAGTTAATATTTTATGTTGCATATTCAATTTACAAATTATGGTAGTTTAATGACATCAGCAGTACTAGTTTACTTATAGCATAGTCAACTGTGAACATTTGAAAATCATAAGGTGGACCATTATGATCCCGAGAAGCTGGATAAAAAGCATGAGTTTTTAAAAAATCTTGATTGGAAGCTTTGGGTGTTCATGTTTCCAAACCTTCTAGGAAGTGCAGGGGCCAAATGCTTATTTTAAAAGTCCATGAAGTAGACATTTTCAAATAATCCTTTGCTTCCAAGTTCTGGAGCTTTTAGTAAAATCCTTTTTTTTTTTTTTCCTGGGCTACATCAAAAGAAGCATGGCCAGCAGGTCGAGGGAGGTGATGCTGACACTCTACTCTGCTGTGTTGAAACGGTATCTGGAGTACTGAGTTCAGCTCTGGAGTCCTCAGTGCAAGAAAGACAGGAACCTGTTGTAGTGGGTCCAGAGGAGGGCCGTAAAAATGATTAGAGGACTGGAACACCTCTTCTGTGAGGAAATGCTGAGGGAGTTGCAGCTGGTCAGCCTAGAGAAGAGAAGGCTTTGGGGAGACACTCTTGTGTCCTGACAGTACTTAAAGGGGGCCTACAAGGAAGGTGGGGACAGTCTTTTCAGCAGGGCCTGTTGTGACCTGTGTGATAAGGGGTAGTGGTTTTAAACTAAAAGAGGGCAGATTTAGACTGGCTATCAAGAAGGCTTTTTTGTACAATGAGGGTGCTGAAACACTGGAACAGGCTGCCCAGAGAGATAGCATCCCTGGAAATATTCTGGGTCAGACTGGACAGGACTCTGACCAACCTGATCTAGTTAAAGATGTCCCTGCTCACTGCAGGGAAGTTGGACTAGATGACTTTTAAAGGTCTCTTCCAACTCAAACCATTCTTTGATTCTATGTTTCTGTGAAAATGCTAAATAAAATTGCAAGACTTAAAAGTAATAAAAGCTCAAAACTTTCGAATTCAATGAAGTGAATTCCCACATAGAGTGAGTAAAGTATATGGCCTCTTCTTTCCATTGTTGGTGTTGGGATAATATCCTTCTGAACAAGCGACCTCAGCTGTTCCTGGTAAGTCTTGCCTTCGAGGTCTTTCACCATCTTGGTTACCGTCCTCTGCACACACTCTAATAGTTTGATGTCATCTTATATTTAGGTGCCCACAACTGCACAGAGTTCTCAAGGCCAGGTTGCACCANAGACACTCTTGTGTCCTGACAGTACTTAAAGGGGGCCTACAAGGAAGGTGGGGACAGTCTTTTCAGCAGGGCCTGTTGTGACCTGTGTGATAAGGGGTAGTGGTTTTAAACTAAAAGAGGGCAGATTTAGACTGGCTATCAAGAAGGCTTTTTTGTACAATGAGGGTGCTGAAACACTGGAACAGGCTGCCCAGAGAGGTAGCATCCCTGGAAATATTCTGGGTCAGACTGGACAGGACTCTGACCAACCTGATCTAGTTAAAGATGTCCCTGCTCACTGCAGGGAAGTTGGACTAGATGACTTTTAAAGGTCTCTTCCAACTCAAACCATTCTTTGATTCTATGTTTCTGTGAAAATGCTAAATAAAATTGCAAGACTTAAAAGTAATAAAAGCTCAAAACTTTCGAATTCAATGAAGTGAATTCCCACATAGAGTGAGTAAAGTATATGGCCTCTTCTTTCCATTGTTGGTGTTGGGATAATATCCTTCTGAACAAGCGACCTCAGCTGTTCCTGGTAAGTCTTGCCTTCGAGGTCTTTCACCATCTTGGTTACCGTCCTCTGCACACACTCTAATAGTTTGATGTCATCTTATATTTAGGTGCCCACAACTGCACAGAGTTCTCAAGGCCAGGTTGCACCAGTGTGATGTGGAGCGGGACCGTCATCTCCCTTGACCTTCTAGCTGTGTTGTGCTTGATGTGCCCCTAGGACACGGTTAGCCCTTCTGGCTGTCAGGGCACATTGTTGACTCATATTCAATTTGCCACCAATCCAGACCCTGGCATCTCTTTCCGTGGGGCTGCTCTGCAGCTTCTTGTCCCCCAACTTGTATGTATAACCAGGCTTGCCCCACCCCAGGTGGAGAATGTGGCACTCGCTGTTGTTAAATTTCATGTGGTTGGTGATTGTCCAGCTCTCAAGTCTATCCAGACCTCTCTGTATGGCACCTCTGCCCTTGAGGCAGTTGACAGTGCCTTCCATTTTAGTGTCATCAGCAAATTTGCTTAATGCACATTCGATTTCTGTGTCCACATCATTTGTAAAAACATTAAAGAGCACTGGCCATAAAATTGAGCCCTAAGGAACTCCTCTGGTGACTGGCCACGTGCCTGATGTAACTCCATTTACACTTCGAGTCTACCTCATCAGACAATTGTTCACTCAACATATTATGGACTTGTCTAGCTGTATCCTGGATGTTTTGTCCAAAGAATACTGTGAGAGACAGTATCAAACTCATGAATAATGGATGCTTTAAGTAAGTACGATACATCTTCTCGATTACATAATATGTTTTTAAATATGTTCACAACAGCAGAGTGTGAAACTTCTTTAACCAGTCTTTAAGACTGTAAATAAAACTGTTCTTGAGATCCCTAGGAAGTTTGCTGTAAATATCACCTCCTACAGTTCTACTTTGTGAATTGTTTATCTCTCTATAAAACTACAGAGATGACTCACCTGCGCTGTTATCTTGAGCCCAGTGGAGTAGGTTTATAAAAGCAGCAGAATTGCAACCTAATTATTCAGCACTGGGTAGCGGGAGTCAGCTCCACGTAAATTTAACAAAATGAGTTCTGCGTGTCAGAGACTCTGCTTATAGGGTGTTGTTCAGTGGCAGTGGGAGAGGAAGGCCCTAGTTAAATAAGGATTACTGTACCAATATGGAAATATACGACCCTTGTAAATACCTGTGATTTCTGTATTAACAATATCACTGTGATTAAAGCCACTATGAATCACACAAAATCACAGAATTAACACAGTTGGAAAAGACCTTAAAGATCATCAAGTCCAACTGATAGCCCTACACTTCTGTAGCCTCTAAACCATCTCCAGAAGCACCATATATAACCATTTTTTTAACACCTCCAGGGATGGTGATTCCACCACTTCCCTGGGCAGCCTATTCCAATGCTTCATCACTCTTTCGGTGAAGAAATTGTTCATAATATCTAATCTGAACTTGCCCTGGCTCAACTTAAACCCATTTTCCCTAGTCCTACCACTAGTCACAAAGGAGAAAAGGCCAACACCTGCCTCACTGCACCATCCTTTCAGGTAGCTGTAGAGGGCAATAAGGTCTGCCCTCAGCCTCCTCTTTGCCAGGCTGAAGAGCCCCAGCTCCCTCAGCCTCTCCTCATAAGGCCTGCGCTCCAGACATTTGATCAGCCTGATTACTCTTCTCTACACTCTCTCCAGCACCTCAGTGTCCTTATACAGCAGTGCCCAAAACTGCAAACAGTACTCAAAGCCCATATAAGTGAAAGAAATTGCATAAGAAAAAATTGTTTTGTCACTTCTGTGCAAATGGCTTCTTTTGGTAGAGGTCAGGAGGTCAGGAGTCAAGTCAGTTCCCAGACAAGACTTAGACAGTTGTGTCAGGGCAATTATGCAGTGTAGATTTACATAGGACCAGAGTAATGGTCATGTAGTGTCCCTCACAGTGGCCAAAGAGCCCGAAGCAATAATGAGTTAGGGCTAGCTTGGAGGATAGACTGGGCTGCAGAAGTCTTCTCAGGACTACAGTGTCTACATATGTCTTGGAGATCAACCTAGATCTCCAGGTTCTTAGAGGATGCAGGGCCTGGTCTTCAGGCACTGTACAGGTCGTCAAAATTTGCATCATGAAACATTCAGTTGTACTTTCAGGTTTTTTTGTTCAGGCTCAATATTTGATTTAAGGCTGGGGAGACAGATTTTGATAGGTTGATAAGCAAGAGTGTGTGAAATTCTTACATATAACATACCAAACGTTTTTCATCGGTAATTTCTGTAGCTTAATTCCTTCCCACTGCAGAAGGTGTGTGGTAATTTTTAAGCTCTTAAAAGCCTAATGTTTATTATTACTTTATCATAATATATAATTTTTGTCCTGTGTATTTTGGGAAAGAAAATAGATTGGTTTTCTCCTTCAAGTTTTGCAGTGTTTTACTCTGAACTTGAGTTCTCAAATAAGTGGTTATTCCTTAAGCTGCTTCTGATGTGTTGAAGAATATTCAAAACACAAATACTTTAAAAATTTGGTGAGGATATGAAATAGTATATCTGGTGAGGATGCTAGCTGCTGTGATGGTAATGGGAACAGCTGTCTGTGATTTTGAGGTAAGTCAAACTGAGAGACTTATAGCATCTCCTCTCACTTGTAAACAACAATTGAACAATAGTTAAAGATTGGTTAGGCTTGTGATACATTTAAAGCACAGAGATGTGCTTGGCAGTAAGTACTCTCTGTGTGACTTAAATAAACTTCAAGTAGATATACATGGCATTGTACCTTGCAAGATACTCCTCTCTACTGATTTTCTCCCCTGATCCTCACTTGTAAGTTCCAAATCTATTGTTCCTTCTTTTTGCTGGCTGATTTGTCCTGTGGAAATGGTTCTTGCTGGTAAATAATCATGTCGTACAGGAGTAATGCTTTAACACCAGCTACGATATGAAACAATTTTTGCTAAGAGCTACAGATGTTCACAAAGTTTTTGTTAAGTGTTGATAGACTGCAACATTTATCTAGGGGATGTAGAGGATATACACAGAAAGTCCTTACAAACATTTGATTATGGAGCAGAAGTTTCCGTTTGTTTGCAAACATTTTTTAAGCCAGGGTTTCATTGATTGCTATTATTTCTTAAGCACCTTCAGTTTCTTAGAGTAGAAGGAGTTATTTAAAAGTGAAAATCTCTGAAGGCAACAAAGACATCCAGTGACACTGCAAAGCCTACTTTTAAGTAGGTTACAGTGTTGTAAGAGCAAGGGAGCTTGTTCTTGCTCTTAGCTGATGAGAAATCCTGTCCCTCCTTTCATAATGGCAGAGAGAACTATATCCTCTGGGCCTTCACCTGAAGCCCTGAAACTGGCTCAGTCAGCAAAGTCAGTTTTGATTCAGGTGACTAAGTGATGGACCCCTCAGCATCAAGGATGCAAGGAGTAATACTGTTGGGAAAAAGAAAGAGAAAGGTTTGGTGGAATATTGCTCTGAAAACAGCTGTGTTAAAGAGACAAAAACAGGTTGAGGATGAGCACAACAGTGAGGAGTAGTGGGCAAGGCTGATATAGGCAGCTTCCTGGCATGTTAAACCAAATAACAATATTATCCATATTCTCAGGACCTCCTGTGGAAGTTCTGTATTTGTGCAAATATGAGAACTGGGGGTTTAATTTTTCGAAAAAGGGAATATTGAGTAATTTCATATAAATGATTTTTTTTTTGTAGGAGTAGAAAATTGAAGATTTAAGTTCCATTGTCAACTGTCTAAAAGGGAGAAACAGAAACATGCAAAACACAAATACTGGGGTTAAAAAAACCCACGTTTTTAGTGTTGGTCTGATGGAAGAAAAATGCTGATGCATTTCCAGATGGAGATGCAGTCTTTATAGGAAATGCTGACACACCACAATAATCTCCTTCGTGTTCACACGAGTAACTTTAGGAAATGGTGATACACAATTAAGAAATGAGTCATGTGTGGTAGTACACAAATACTTCTGAGTGTACAGTCCAAATCACACTAGCGACAATTGGTCTTTCTTGTTCTGTGCAATGAGAGCGTCTTTGTGATGCCATGATGGCTAAAGTTCTAAACATCTCAGGCTCTGACACTCTCAGTGATGCTCATTATTAAAGTGCCACAGTACAAATAAGCCACAGCATCTGTTATATTGCAAGCTTTTAGTCTGCAGCAAACACAAATTAAACATAATTTAGTAAATAATTTAAAACTGCTTTTAAAACTCTGCAGAATCCAGCACTGTCAAAGGGCTTATTCATTGTTCAGTGCTTTTGAGTTTATTATCTTTTCTCTGCTTTTCTCTGCTCCTACTATCTGGAGGCCTGCAAAGGGAATCTGAAGATCTATGGAAGATTCAAGATAATTGTGTTTTGTAGGAATAACAAACCTGATTAAGATGGAAAGGAAATTATTTGAAGGGTATTTTGGAAGTTCAACAGTATCAATAAAATAATAACTTTTCAATTTAACTTTATATAGAAAATTCCATTTGACATTTTGGTCATGTTCAAAATATCCAAATCTCAGTGCGCATGCTTGAAATTTAGGTTCTGACCATACCAAGTCAATTCGTTATCATTGAACTACGTGTTAAATGTTCTGATTTGCAGTCCACAGAGTAGGGGAAAACAAAGGGTTACTCCATTTGTCAAGGGAGTTTTCAAATGAAACAGTGGAAATAATTACATTGATTTGTTGACTTTATGGCTGGGACTAAATAAACGTATTTATTTGAGCTTTGGTGATTCAGGAATCACAGAAGAAGATACTCAGCTGAAAACCCAGTACTGACCTGAAATTTGCATCAATGTGTTAATAATGCCTGTCTGAGGAACATCACAAGGTTGCTTTTCTTCTAGGCTTCCCCTGCACACTGCTGACTTGGAAATCAAGCCTTCCACTGTTTTTTGCTTCATACTTACTTGTGCAGAGTTCATTGACATTGGAACAGTGATGCCTCTTTTGGCACTTTCTGTCACGTTTGTGGTTTCCAGAGTACGCAATGTGTTGATGTCACAGTGCATATTCCTTCTTACTTGACCTCTCATTAGAGGGAAGCTACATTTACTCTCAGGTGTTGCTTTTGTTTTATTTCTGCCTAAGAAAAAACTCTCTGTGGAGAAGCTTGATTCAGTCTAACTTTGCCTTTGTTCCAGCAGAACATTTTTTAGTTTATATCCCTTTTCCATTCAGAAATATTTTAAATGTCCAGTACAAGACAGAGACAGAAGGAAATCTTGTCTTTCATTTCTGTGTTCCATCTTTCCTTTGAACTCTCCTGACTGTAGTCTTGAAGAGGCATTGAAAAAGCATACTAATTTGCAGGAACTAACAACACATGCTAAGATAGGAACAGAAGTTCAAACTTTTTGAGAAATCCATTATGTCATAATCATCTTGCAGTAAGTGGGTGGAAGACATAGCCAATACTGTTCATATGTCTGATTTGGTGGCGTATAAAGACACAAGCATGTAGGCAAATACAGAGAGTCACAGAAGTATCAATATGGAATCTGCTTTTCTCTGAAAACATGTAATAGTAATGTTGAAATAAGCTGGTCATGGTAGTAGTGTGTTATAGTAGTATTGTACTTCAAGAGTAATTCTTACCATGGTGATGAAGTCCAAAGAAATTTAAAAGCAACTCAAATTTATTCTATCAATGTGGTGTTCACTGTGTGGTTCTCTGGTCTTTTTATAGTACCTTGTGCAGATCTTATTTTCATTTTTGATGGAATCATATAAACTTCTCATAAACAAGTACACAGAGGAATGGTTTGCTTTTAACAACAAAACAGGAACTTAGCTAATTGTACTGTTGAACTGAAGGAAAACAGTCACCGTTTTCAGCAGCGGATAAAAAGTTGGTATTTTTTTCTAATAAAAGATTTATTTTTTAAAAAAATAGAACTATTGGTTGCCTACCAGATGAACAAAATGATCTGTATTTCCAGCAATGACAAACACCTGTTTCAGTGTGGAAATCCAGCCAACTACTTGTGGGTTTAATTTTTATTGATTTTTACTTTTGCAAACAAGAAGGGGAAAAAAGATGAAACAGAAATTTGCTTAATTTTATATCCTCCATTTTTTCTTGTCTGGAAGGCAACCACAGGGAGATGTTGGAGTAGCATTGTCATAACCAGACCAAAGACCTGCTAACAGCAGTGTGGTTTAACTTTTAGTGTCATCTCTCACTAGGAAGGAAAAGAAGCTCTAGTGTAATAGAAAAGAGAAGAGGCTATTCTGAGCACTTATATGTACCACCACTCTTCGCTTAGTTATCAGTGCAGAGTGTTGCCAGTAGTTCAGAGGAAACTGAACGGAGTTTACAACAGCTTTCTCTCTGCTTTGCCACCTTGGGGCAGCTGGCTTATGGGTGAGCTGGAAGCAGTGGTGAGTTGGACGCATATCCTAGGATTTGTTTGCTAGAAGTCTACAGGGATGTTTAAAGGAAAGGAAGTTCAGTGATCTCAATTGTAAGGTTTACCCTGTCATTCTAGATCCCGCTAAATCTTTTTGACCAATAACTTGTCATTAGAGCTTATAAAAAAAATTCATAACCAGGAGTGTTATGCTGCTAAAATGAGTTTTAGACTGTTAATGAGTTGAAGTGGTAGGAGACAGCAGTCAGAATTTGTCACCTGTGGAAGTTCCATACTCATACACATTGTGAAGTCACCAAACAGGTTTTTGTAGATGGCCTCTATAAAGGTGCCCACTCGGTTCAGCATGATCGTGCATGGTATCTTAGGATAATTCAGAGTTAACCTTGGGCTGTGACTCTGAAAGACTTTGAGCTCTCAGTCCATGAGTCCTTGTTCAAGATGTCAGCTGTATGTCCACTGTCATTTCAGTATATTCTAGAACAGTAGGATGGAATCATGAGTTGACTTCTTCCTTGTCACAAGAGCCAGGAAATGGAAAAGACTTTGTTACTGTCAGGTAGGGTTGGATCCCTTCTGTAATTGAAAGTAGTGGGGAAAATTGCAGTTGTCTACACTGATGGGCAGATCAGTCTTAATGTGAGCTGGTTAGAAAAGTAGGAATTTTTATTGCAGTACCAGTTTCCACAGACATCTCATGCCATAATCTGTCTCTGAACTTGAGAGCCTGGTAGCACAGATACACAATGTGGGGATCTGAATAGCCACTGGTAGCCAGAAAATGGCTTGGGGACAAAACAATTTAACTGGCATTTTATCACATTAAAAAAATGTGTCATGGTATTTTGTGTATTCTCTGTGCTGTATGGACGAGTGGCTAGTCCTTTGAATAGTGATGCATATTGAGACTGCCCAAGGGCAACAGTGATTATTGTCAGTGTAAGTGTATTATTCAATATTATTTTCCATTTAAACCTCACGCTTTTGCAAGGAATAAAGAGTTAGTAACACTTTGCTGTTCAGATATGGCATTTTTAGGATATAGAGAACACAGCTAAAATTTCTTATGCTTGCTATTCCTTCACCTTCTTGCTATTAATAGCTTGGAATCAGAAGCACTTGGGAATTTGCAGTCAGATAGACTGTAGTTCCTGCAAGAATTTACCAAGGAAAAAGGAGATCTGTGCAATGCTTTGCCTCTCTTTGCACTTCTGGCTATAAATGAATGAACTTCACGTTCAAGACTACATCTTGAAATCAAAAGTTCCTGTTTTAGTGTAATCAATTCTTTTTTTATTGGCATATAAATGAAGGAAGTCTTGTTACATTCTTAGCCAGAGACCTTGGCTCTGGCTCCTGCTTAAACGGCGATTCCTGTTGTGGCTGACTGTTGGGTGCTAAATGAGGAACATCTGTGACTAAAAGTGCAAGATGGTTCAGGTTAATCTCAGATCTGGAGGCTCCCTGTCTGGGGTTATGGCTGGTTTACATGCTGCAGAGATAGACAAAAGGAAGGAACTGTCATTAGTGGATCAGAGCTGAGTCATTCTGTCCACCCCTTCAAAAAAAGTTGTACTCTTTTTATTAGTGGTTGGATCGAACAGGGATAAACCTGGGACACTGGGAGAAGAAAAAGTTCTCATTTGTTTTTCTGAGAAACAAGTCATTCAATTCCTGATGAGTTGTACTTAGAACATGCGTTTGATGTAAAGGGTTTGTCACTGGCCTTGTCTCCCAGTAGTCAAATACACTGTTGAATCTGTGTCAGTAGCACTAATTAACATGTTCTTTCCTGCTAGGGCTGAAAGCATCTATGCTGAACTCATTCTTCAAAGAACCACATTGATTGTTTATCTTGGTCTGGTTTTAGTGTGTAGATCAGCACATCAGTGTAAGAGTTTCAGCAGTTCTTAGGAAGATTTTAAAGATGTTGCCTTTGATGCCTGCAACAGTTGTGCCTGCATACACTTAATATCTCTTGTGTCTTGCACTGTGAGCTGCGCACCCTCTTTGCCTGCGTTTAGTGTGAGGTGGGGTGGCTCAGGGCAGGAAGCTGCTCACTGGGGAGCACAGCTGCACCACAGGAGCAGTCGAGGTCAGACTCTGAGCCCTGGATGGGTAGCTGGGAGCTGCTTAGTGATTTCAGTGCAGCGTCGTGTCAAGCCCTCACTTAACACTTCAGTTACTGCCAATTATAAGAGCTGAAGGAGGAGGTGGGCGAGGGAGCTGCACTTTACCCTGTGTCTGGTCTTTTCCAGTTGATGTAAGAGTATTACAGTGCTTACGTAATGCCACTATTATAGTGTCCCAGGAGGCACGGGCAGCAGATCACATACCGGTGGTTGCCTGATCAGAGAAATTGTGGCTTATGAGCCCTTGTTGGACAATCTTGCCCCCTACCCTCCTGAACTGATTTATTGCCAGCTCATAAAGCAGTACAAACTACTTTTATTCTCTCGATTTGCCTGATAGGAATTAGGACTGTATTTAGTCACGGGGTATGATAAGCTGTATGTGGCTTATCCGTCGTTTACATAATGTCCCACAAATACAGGCTGGAGGCTCAGTTGGTCTTGGGCGGGCTGTGCTGGGCTTGTAATGTGGCGCTGTTGTCATGGCCTATATTTAACCATTTATTTAGAAATAGCTCTTCCATTTCATATGATCTTTTGTAAAAGTTGTTAAGGACAACTTTGAAGAAGCCAAAGCATTTAGAATAAAGTCCGTCTTTCTTGATACTTATTTTTTATTTACAGTGCTGCATAAATGGAAAGTGAATAGGTGGTATCGTGAAATAGCTGTTGTCACTGTTCTGCCATTTCTAAACTTTCTTGTACCTCAGGGAGACCCACGTTTTGATTGAAATATGTAAGTTCCAACAGTTCAAGTTAAATGTAATGAAACTTGTCATGAATACACTTACGGCACTCTGATTCTTAAGATACTGATCTATTAATTGATGCTTTGAATACAGATCATCAGTGTGCAAGCATGGAAATACATGGTTTACAGATGAGATACTCCAAAAGTAACTATCATGATTGCATGAAGAAATAAAAGATGAGTAAGTAGTGAGGATGTAAAAGCTCTCAAAGAAGAAGCTTAAACATTCACAAGAAGTTCTATCCATGTAGGAAAAGATGGCATCACTTAGGCTTTGATCATGGAAGGAGATTTTACAAGGCATGGTTCAGATTTCAGTCAAAAATGCGTTAGGATATACAGGCGCCTCATTTTTGTGTAGAACTGCTGCTTTAGCCACAGAATGATTCTGAGTCAGTCACTCCAAAATTAGTTAATATCTTCTTCATGCAAGATATAAATAAATCAAACTGCAATGAAGTAGTTGGACATTCTTGCAACAGTATTGGTCATTTTCCTCTCTTTGGCTTGTCAAGAGTTTCTGAGGAGTCACCTTTGAAAGGCTGAGGACTGCATCCTAAAATAGACTCTCAATAAATTAAAACATGTAGTGAAGTTATGTTAGGCACATGGGAAATGCTTGGAGTCAAATGTGAATAATTAATGCACACATTTCACCATAAGCTGTCTTTAAGCATTTCAGCAGGATCTGGTGACTCATTTACTGTATTCAGATGGAAAAAAAAACAAACAAAAAAATAAATCACTAGAATCAGAAATTGGCGAGTGGTCACTTTGTACTAAATATTAGAGATTTTGTTTTTAAGCCTATATGGGGTCGTATCAAATCCTCGGGCTTGTACGTTGAATAAAGATTTCTCCAAATATCACATATAAACATGTCAGAGAATCTTTTAGTGCCTGTGTGTAAGTCAGTGTGTAACCAGTTAAGATTTCTGACAGAAAAGTAGAAACTGAAACTGAGACAGCTGGAAAATGGAGCTACATAGATTGAAATGCCACATTGACCCTCAAGTAACCTTGCTCTTTCCTACTATAATGCGTTTATGAGCTAAGTGAGGAAAAAAATATGCTATTATCTGTAACAGTAGTCCCTTCCCAAAGTCTCTCCCCCATGTGCAATGATTGTAGGCAGAAAATGCAAAACCAGTTACAGAGTAAAATGTATGAGATGTATGCAAATTATTCTCAAAATAAGTTGAGTATATCACTTTCCTGTGGTTTTGCTCTCCTTAACCTGCAGTTTGAGGAATAGTAGCTACTTTTGAGAAAGAATTGTTGTTATTTAGAAATTGAATTGTGTGCTTTTATTTTCTGGAAAATAGTAGCCTTTGAGAAATATTTCCTTACTGTCTTAAACAGAAAAAAAGCTGAACATAGCAATTGGGTTCAGTAATAGCAGCAGTGCTGGCTTTCACCAGCCTAACAGTGGTCAGCTTCTTGAGTGAATGAGTAATCTGCAACCTAGATTGAACCCAGCTGTTTTAGCTTGTTATTTAACTGCTGCATCTTCTGGAATAAGCATGTGTTCGGCAGACGCTTCCTGGAGATTATCCATGCCAGTGAATAGGAAATTGTAAAACTCTGTTATGTGCCTAAATGTATTGGAAAAATTCATTTCCATTCTGGACGAAATATGTAAAGTTGATTCAGCTGCCTTGTAATTTTGATGTGTTACAATTATGTCACTAGTTTTGAGACCTTTTCTTTATATGTCATCTTCATAGGGTTTTCAGGGGGTTTTATAGGAAATAAACATGCATAACTTTTTGTCAAGCAAATAGAAACTGACTGAAATACTAGTCAGTATTTCTCAGCCTTTAGTAAAGTAGATGCAAAGCTATGCTTCAAAAATTAATGCTTATTTCTGAAAAAAGGAAGGATAAACTTTGAAATCTCTGTGGATAGCTGAAAGCAAAATCCCTGAAAACCTGACATCTTAAATATGTCCTTACCTCTCTAGTTCTTGGCTTCAATTTGTATCAAAATTAAAAGACACTAGTAATGTCCACTCCAAAGGATTTATATGATTTGTTTTTAAATTAAAGCATAGGTTTTTTGAGACAATAGGAAAGTGCACATCTTTGGAATATTTTCATGTTTTCTAGTCTTAAAATGGTGTAAACACTATTTTTGTTTTGTATTTATGAGTCTGTGAAACCTACTCTATGTATACTGAAAATGTTTTTCCACCTATAGAAAGATATATACGCAGTTTAAAACAACTTTTGAATGGGTTTTGTAGTCTTCCTAAACTCTTGCATGTTAATTTCCTGAAAGGATTATTCCCACTGGTCAATCTCCTTTCTAGGTTTCTCAATCCAGCTTCATTTTGTCATATGTTTTTTGGCAGGAACTACGTGGATCTTATGGCCATCCCTTATCAGTTAGTGATGACTTTATAGTTAGTAATAAAGTCCTACTCTTCTACTTTCTTATTTCCAGATTGTATATGAAACAGGGCTTCAAGAGGATGTTTCTCCTTCTCATTTTCTTGGATTCTGAGTTGATTTTCATCTTAGTTAAAATAAACATAAAAAGAAGTTAGGAAAAGGAGACCCATACAGTCTTGTTACTTCACACTAACGGAGTCATCTTCTTTCTACTGTGATGGCTGTTGGCACTCTTTACTTGATAAGAATACATAGTGATCATAGAGCCTTGGTATGTGTCTGTTGTCTAGACACAAACAATGTGATCCAAGAAAGATTTTTTATTTTTTTTTTGTCGGCATTTGGATAGGAGTTGTAGTTTTGGTTTTGCGGTGGGCTCGTGTTTTTATTTCCTAGTGTAGAGTCAGTGATGTTGGAGAGTCTTAGATTATAATTCTTAATATCTTAATCTATAATACCTTTTCTGAGTCATGTTTTTTCTACCTAGCAAAGGGTGGAGCATGGGTAAAGATAATGTATTTTAACCTTATTTGGTTTGATGCTATGAAGAACATTTTAACACGATTGTCAGATAATAAAACTAGATTCATTCATAAAGTCCTCTATACAGAGGGATTAAAATGACACCTTGAAAAATTAGTGTTCTGGGCCCCTCACCACACGAAAGACATTGAGTTGCTGGAGTGACTTCAGAGAAGGGTAACTAAGCAGGTGAAGGATCTGGAGAACAAGTCCTATGAGGAGTGGCTGAGGGAATAGGGATTGTTTAGTTTGGAGGAGGATGAGGGGAGACGTTATCACTCTCTACAACTACTTGACGGAAGATTGTAATGAGGTGAGTGCTGGCCTCTTCTTTCAAGTGAATAGCAACAAGACTAGAGGAAATGGCCTGAAGT
>VWZK01004511.1:0-16909 GCA_013396935.1 Baryphthengus martii
CTGTCTAGTGGATTTTCAATGCCTTTTCCATACCATGATATCCTTTAGTTCTCTTCATTATTCCAGTTTTTTTATTATTATTATTTTTCTCTTTCTGTGCCAGCAGAGCTCAGTGCAAAACAACGATTGACCAATACCCATGTATTCCAAGCACTGAACACTAATACCATCAGCCACTATAACGACAGGTGAAAACAATACTTTTTGTAATCTGTCTTAGAGCAAGTGGATTTATTTCTGCCTTCCTAATTATGGTTACAGATCTTCTTTTGTCATCAACGTAGGCAGAAACGACTGGTAACTACTACAGATACACATCAAGTATGTTTTAACTCTAGTTTATCTCTCTGAAAATGTCCGCTGGCATTCTTTGAATAAATCACATCAGAAGTGATTTCTCTCTCATTTCACAAGGAATTGTTAAAAGAATTGTGGGCTACAGTGTAACAGAAACATTTTCTCCCTATCAATGAATGCATAACAAGAACTTGGCGGTTACATCAATTTTGTAGGTGGAAAATTAGATGTAGAAAACCATTTTTTGTAAACTTATTACCTTCCATATAGTGTGTACATCTCTTTCAGAACACATGTTGATATTCCATCCCTAATGATGCCACAGAAAGATTTGTCACAGATTTTTCTAAACTAAGGATTTCATTCACAGGATGGATTCAACTCATTTGTGTGTCTCTACAGTGTAGACTTCTACATCGCAGCTATCCACCAGAGTGTCTAATAGACAATAAATAGAAAACAGGTGTTTCAGGTTATGAGTTATCTCAACTTTTTTAGACCTCTTAAAATATGACAACTTTCACACACTAGGAAAACTTGCTTCTCTTCACTGATTCTAGGAAAAGCCTAAAATAGACATAGTTCAGGTAAAGATATCTCCACTTACTCAGATGTATTTTACTCACAGGAATTAATTCAGCTTCAGCCAGACAGCCGGTACTAACTAATGAGTTCTCTGTGAACTACAAATAGTATCTATCAGTATAAAGTGTCTATTTCTTTGTAGCTGTATTTCCCCTCTTCAGTTATAATGGTCATAGTTTCCTCTTGCAATATCATTTTAACTGTCATTCCTGAACAAACTTTGTCATTCAAACAAACCAATAAAAGAAAAAATAAATAGAATTCTGTTTCACAGGGAATGAGAAAGATCCTTTCTCTTGGACGTTATGTCTATGTAAATATTCAGACTCCATTTTTTTTCAGGAATTCACTTTGCAAGGCCATGACAGGAGAAAAATGTCAGTTATTCACATATGCATGTCTGATAATATATTTCCTCAGCTCCTTTAACAAGTTTCTTTTACATGTGGAACTCTGATAAACATTAATGCAAGTTAAGTTAATGTTTACAGTTGTGACCTGTTTTTTCTAATACTGGGGAGTGGATAGAAAACAGTTTGTTAACAGGAAACTAGGTTGCGTTTGTAATAAACAGAGAACTAGCTATATTACTATTTATAGGTTAACTCTTTACTTCCCACTATGTAAGATTATACTGCTTTGTCCTTTTCTTCACAATATTCTATATATTTTGAAGATATACCAAAACTTGTTCTTTAAGCTTCTCTCACTTTCCCTCTTGCAATCCCCAAGATCTACTCCAATACAATCACCTTGCAGTTGGAGCCCAAAATGTAATATCTGTTCACTACATCTGTAAATTCTGATTTTGCATCTTACATCCTAAAACCAATCAAATTACAGTCATAAGCAAATTCAGATGCTAATAGCATGAAACATGCTGAGTTAGCTTGTAGACTAGTTGCAATACTTCCATGTTTTTACATGAAAGTAAATCTCATTTCAACAAGAATGTATCACTCCTTGCTATACTTTTAAGCATGTACTTGCTTTCATAAACTAGCTGATTCTTGTCTTCTGAAGTCCATGAAAAAAATTGAAAAACAGATCTAAGTCAAGTTTACCCACTGTCTGTTTAGACAAAAGTTAAAGGCAATGTTCAGAGCAATGATTTCAATAAGTGGATATAAACAGATATCAGTCTAATTCTGTTCCTTTTTTGATTGTCTAACTTCTTCAACCCTACAAACTGGAGTTGAAGCCCAACCTGAAAATTGACATCTTTGTTAGAAAAGGCAACAGTTGAATACATCTAAGATAAAATAATTTGTCCATTTCTCCATTAAAGTGATGGATTTGTATTTTGTTTAATATTACATAATGTATTTCATACTTTTATTCGACCTAAAGTGAATACTAAACTAGTACTCTGTGTTCTACAGGAGGTCAGATGAAACAACCATAATAATTGTCTTAGCCTTTTTACCTTAAAGTGTTTTAAGTCTTAGATACTTCTTTGGCCACCTCACTGGAAATACATTCCTCCACTGTGGCAAGTTTTGTTATATATTTTGCAGACCTAGAAATGTGGAGAAAGTCATTAAAGCATGCCTTCAAACACACGCAGCAACTTAATTTTGTAATGTGAAGTAACAGCTTCTGCAGATGTTATGCAAAATATCAAATCAAATTGATTGACTAGTTTGGTTTATTTTAAAATGATATTATACACTGGATTTTGAAAACCTAAAAAGAGTACAGAATTGAGCATTTATCTGAGTTTAAAAGCTTTTTCCCCATCAAAACAGTCTCTGAAGTCCAAGCAGTACTAAAAAAAAAAAGTAAGCAATTAATCCAATATAGTGTATCAAGAAGGGTTAAATCAAATTATAAGAAGCTAGTTTTATTATATATCATTATCATTACAGTGTTTCTATCATTATATATCTTGCATCATTATACTACTTACTCTACTTTTAATTCTATTAAACCTATGAATTTACTATCAAAACAATCCCTTAGCAATTTGCAAATCAAGCTCTGCATGCAGACAAATTTTGGAAGAATTGATAACTAAAAAAACAAAACAATAATCACCAATTTCAGAATGTTCTTGACATTCATTCATAGTTTCATTGGTACACAGAAAAACACATACTGATACCAGGGGGAAAATTTCAAATAATAAATTGTGTTTCATTTCAGTCTTTTTAGAAAATCTTACTATGTGCCTACACTGCCTCTATATACCTAGCTGCCTAAATTCCTTCGGCACTGTATATGTGTGAAAATTTTGTGAAATTCTGTGAAAATGTTGGTCTTGAAGTTTCTTTCTGTCTTGAGTGACTTCATTTTGAAAACTACAGACCCTGTGACTTTTCAAGGTTCTCTTCTCCACAGCTTTGCTATTCCCCATGTGAAAATCACAATGCTGATGCAGCATCGTGATCATATTATGGATCTTGTTGCCATAGTTGCAGTTAAGATGGCTGTCTTATCTTAAATTGGATTTTGTGACAGAAGGGTGGTGAACATTGTGGTCTAAATTCCCCTCTTTCTGTTCCCCTTTCTTTATCCTGCTACTTGGAGGGTTTCCATGCTGCTCTAAGAGCTACACGGCTCAAACACACCAATATAGCTAATTTAAACGTAACTACAAAACTAGCTTTAAAATAATTCCAAATGTGTTCACATGAGTTACAGGAATTACTAGACTATAGTCGGTGTCATCTGCTCAGCTGTATGTGAAAAGATGATTTTTACCTGAGTATAATTTGGTTTTATTCAAATTCATCACCCAGCTCTTACCCTCCTCCACAAAGCAAGTGAAACACTTCTGATGAACGAGCCACAGGCCTTGCTTTCATAACTGGTATCTACATACACCAATATCCGTGTCATTCAAGAAATTATAAAGCTGAAAGCAGAGATGAATGTTTTTAGCTCCTTGTCAGACCAATAAGCCTGGCGCTCAGGAACAACACCTGGTAAGGTTCTGTTCATCTACAAAATACAACTCCTGGAGCTTTGTGATGGCTGGCCCCAAATCAGCCTACAAAGTGGGCTTCAAATGTCAGGTGGACAAGCTAGGGAGATACCAACCCACCCTTTTTCCACTTGAAACCATTAGCCCTCATCCTATCACTACACTCCCTGACAGAGTCCCTCCCCATCTTTCCTGTAGGCTCCCTCTAAGTATTGGAAGGCTGCTATAAGGTTTCCCTGGAGATTTTTCTTCTCCGAGTTCAACAACCGCAACTCTTTCAGCCTGTCCTTATAGGCAATGTGTTCCAGCCCCCTGACCGTCTCCATGGCCCTCCTCTGGACATGCTCAAGCAGATCCAATTCCATCTTGTGCTGGGAGCCCCACAGCCAAAATGAGAATGAGAACAAACATGGCCAAGGATATAATCATTCATGTTACTTCAATAAGAGTACTCAAAGAGCACTCATGAAAGCAAACAAATGCTGTTTTTCTAGCAGTCAAAACTAAACTATGTCCTGGTGACATAAGAACTTATGTTAGAGCCCGGAAGGCTTCTAAAAGAATTGAAGATCCCAGACAGACAAATGCATGTTAGGTGCACAGGTATTTATTATCTGGTATTTATAATCTGCCTCTGGCAGATATGTTAGTTATCTTAAAAATCCATTGTGGTCTCTCAATGCTTGGACTCTTCTACACTCTAATAACTCACCTTTAATGAATGTGACACAATTATATAAATACATGAGAAGCTGTATTCCATAGTCTGGAGAAATAAGTTGTTTTGTTCATGCTTGATACACTGGAGAGTATCTTAAGGATGAAGAAAAATTGTTTTCCTAGACCCTACACACATGTGCGAAATAAGATCTATTCTTTTATTATTTCCAAGCAAATACACAAAGCGTATACAAATTCCAAGTCACTCTGAAGCTGCCTCTATTAATGATGTATCGACTGAGTCAACACTACAATGCAGTAGAACACTGCACATCTGTTCATGGCGTTCCTGGTTTATGACAGTGCTAACCATCAATTCTGAAAATTTCTGCCTAAGAGAAAACTTTCTCCTTGCTCCTTGAGCTTTGAGTTAGTTCTGGTCTCTAAAATCTGTTACAATTTCCCACAAGCTGGAGGAAACATCTGCACCTTTCTCTTTTAAGATTATACTTTTAGAAGAAACAAAAAATATTTAGACATCACATAAATGGCATAACAGCGACACATGTAGAGTTTAACTTCTATTAATTTCCAGCTCTGTTGCTGATTAAGAAGAATACACAACTTTGCTGTGTTTCACAGAAGATATTTTTACACTAAGAAAAAGTTACTAGTCACAAACTCCTGTTGTCAGAGCAGAACTTCCTCTTTCATTATGACTATATATTTTAAAAATTTCTAGGAGGTGCTAAAGTTATATTTATTATACCCAAGGATCATTTTACAGAAATAGAACACAACTTCTTAATTTTCATATCAGCAAATACTGCCACCATATGATCAAAATACTGTAAGAAACCTTTCTCTCTTTAATTTAAACCCAAAGCTAAGCTTGATCCATGATCTGTATCTACTGATACTACTAAAGCAACTCCTAAATAAAACTGGGTATTTAAAATCCAAAATTGTGATCTCAACATTTTTCTTTCACCTCTTCTCTGAACTTGGAGATAGCTACTTTGTTTGGGAACTAACTTATTTGAGACCATAGGGTTCTCCAGACATGTAGCATTTTGGTTTTGCATGTCTAGAACTGCGCTTCCAAAGCAGTTCGGCGTCTGGATCAGACCTCCAGACCAGACATTCTTCTCCTCAAATTTGTGAAAGAGCTAGATCCCATAGACACACTCATAGCATGCTTAGCACAAATTGATAGGATTAGCCTCCTCAGAAAATGCAGTTGCCACCACATCTCTAAGGCATCAGTGAAAAAGACTGTGTCCTCCTTTTCTGTAGTGGCTTAATGTTTACAGCATTCATTGGATTCATTTCCTGTCCCACTCTGGACAGTTTCACAGTGTCTTACACTCCAAGGAGTATGCCCTAACTTTTGAGTCCTTTGACAAGATGACTGAGTTGTCATTGTGGTAATGAGAGTCGTGATCTCTGGTTCCTTTCTCGGGTGATATGCATTCTGCATGATGCTCAGGATGCTCCTACATAAGTGAACTAACCAAAAATAACTGTGGACCTACCAGAACAATTCAGTCACGTTTAAGGCACTTATAGCTATTTGAAGGTGGTTTGGGTACATGGTGATGGAGCAGGCAGCACACTAAATGGATTGCCTTGGTATCTTTGTCTTTTGTCACCCTCTTTCAAGAGGGCCTGGCATCATCTCTTTCATCACATAATCACATGAATACCTATCACATCTAAAAGGCATGGTAAGAAAAACTACAATATCATGGAATCCCTGCACTGTACACATCTGGCAAGGCATACACATGTTTATTCAGTCATGTGATGACAGACAATTTAATATATTGGTTATATCCACTATAAAAGTAGCAATGTGTTGCTCATTATAGAAAGACTGTTATAAACTTGTAATTTGTCTTAAAATCACATATTTATAAAAAAAAAGTAATAACTGGGAAAGCTGAAGTTTCTGTAGTGCAGGGATACTTTTCTTATGTGTGTGCTGGTGGGGTTTTTGTTGTTGTATTTGGTTTCGGTTTTGTTTATTTTAATGGGTGCCATAAAACATATGCCAGCATCACAACCAGGTACATGTTCGTGCAAAACCCAAGATTTTTTGCTGATCATTAAAGGAAAGCCTGGGAAGTGATCTATAATTAAATGTTGCTTTTGCACTAACAACAAAATAATAGAAATTGAAGAGGCATGTGTGCATGCATCAAAGAAAAAGAGGAGAGTTACGTTTTTATCTATGAAGGACAGAAAATAAAAATAGAATTAACTGAGAGTTTTCACCATGGCTACTGAGTTCACAGCTACCTTTTTTTTTTGTGTAATCAAACAGTAATAAGTAATCATATTATGCAGACCAGCTGTGAAAGCAAAGAATGCAGTGCAATTGAATACAATGTAAAGCTCTGCAGACTATGTAATTATTTTAAGAAATTATTGTCATCTACAAGTCTCCCTGCACAGCATGCTATCAGTAAGTTATTCTTCTGCATAGTTTCATAATTGAAATCTATCTGAACAGTAAATAATATTGGTTATGCAACATACCATGAGCAGGACGTTAAAAAAAAATACACTTAATTGTTAAGAAGCTATAATAAAAATAAATATGGGTAGAGTACAGAAAGCCCAAGGTAATAGTAAGAAGCTATTGATACTCTGTCCTTAAACTCTGGACTCATTTCAAACAATATAATTTATATAATGCAGTGGGATTAATCCACTGCTGGACCAACATTAGCTGGGATGTCATACGTACCTTTAGTCAAAAAAAATACTGCAATTTCTTGATTTTGTACAATAAAATATGCATTTATTTCTTTTGTCTCCCTGCACTTTAGGTTACCAGTTCAATTTCCCTCAATGTAATAGCTTCAATGACTTCAGTGCTGCAGGAAAAGTGCCTCAGCACAAAAAAGGCTGAAATACTCAGGCCAGAGAGATCAGTACCTCATACAAGTTGAATAGATAAACCAGACTGTGATTTTCTAGCCTTATTTGTAGTATATACTTTGAAGAAATATAAATTCATGTTGAAGTCTGGTAATACACTACAGAGCTCAAAGATATATTGTTGACATAGCAAACAGAAAAATAGGTAAGTAAATAAGCAAGCAGAAAATCTGCTCCATGTTTCAGGATAAAGCTGTGAATCAGGATTTGAATTGTAAGAAGCTGACTCAAAGGAAACAGAAATAGCATAAGAAATAATAAAAAAACAATAGAGGTATTGTCTGCAAAAATCTTAAATTCTATTCTAATTTTAAAAGTCGTCTACATGAGTATAAATTGAAGAGACTGGTGGAAGATTTCTAACAGTAAATGAAGCCATACAAAATCATGTCTTCCTGATCTTCCTGTATTTTTGTGATGCAGCTAGTTTTGACTGCTACAAATTCAGGATGAATATTTCAAAAAGGGTATCTGGAAAAAATGCAGAAAGAAAAGCAGCATGTCTGAGGTTGTAAGATACTTTATATCTCTTAAGGATGAAAATCAGACTTTTATTTCAGTAACAGTACAGACTGTATATTAATTTGGTTCACAACTACTCCGTGATAGTTGGTATACAATACAAAAAAGACCACAGAAGAAGACATAAAGATGTAGAGAACAAATTTAACACAGAACATAATGGGCATTTTCCATAACATTTCCTACTGACATTAATTAAACTAACACAAGCTGCAAAACAAAATTTTTATGACGATCCCACTGTCCAGCAAAAAGGATTTTTGGCACATTTGTACCACTGCTTAATACATACAGAGCAGAAACATGGGCATTCTCCAAGAATATCAAGTATCGGCTAAAAGCTGAGCTGTAAAACATGAAAAGATTTATGCACAGAGTATTGCTGGAACCTTACCAAATCCTGCAAGTTCTTCATTCTCGTACTTAAAGAAGGAGGCCTTCAATATCTCAGACATAATAAAAATAAGACTACAGCCCCACAAGTTCTGCCAAGTGAATTATAGCATGGTCCTAGAATTAGATAGGAAAAAATGGAGACTATGACAAATGAACAGCAGAGTAAACAAGGTGAAAGACATCTTGGAGACTGTGAATAAGCAAGTGTAAGAAAAAAATGCACATGTAAATTATCACTAATCTACAGTACAGTGTAAACCATCAAAGATGATAATAAGAGCTTTCAAAGATAAATCTTCACTTAGAAGCTATATGAACAAGCTCTGTAGTATTTTCCATGCAGTGCGTAATACAGGGTAATAGCAACAGTGAACATTGCAGAAGTATGTTATGACTCTCTTACAATTACTGATGATGCCATACTATTCCTTTAAAGGAAGTAAGTTGAGCATGCTTCTGGCTATTTGAAGTCAAAGTCTTGCATTCTTCATTGCTCTCCCATGCTACACGTTAGAGATTCTTTTTAACTTATAATCAAAAGAAATTCAAATTGCTCATATCCTCTGTAGGAACAGAAGGACAATTTTCGTGGAAAATGAGTTCTACATACATTATAGTCACATTACTTAGAAGACTGCCTGACCTTGAAACTATTTGAAAAGCTTTGGTTCCTGTTCCTTCACCCCTCACCTTTGAGACAGAATGCATTTCCACTGTTGTTTTGTATTTTTTTTTTCAGGAATAACGCTGCCTTGAAGGGAGAAGAATTGGGTCTTCCTGATATTTTTAATTTTCATTGTCTTTTCAAAGTCTAATTTTTTTAAAGTCTTTAAGTTAATCTTTACTGAAAAATACTTCTATCTGATTCCATGAAGTTACTAGTGTATCTATTCTAATAACATGTATTCTAAAATACTTTGCTGAAACTGAATTGGGAGGTAGAATTCAAAATGACAAATCGTGTTTAATCTACAGCACTAGTAAAAAATAATCCTTCCTCAGCATTCTGTGACTAGTTTAGAAAGGCACAAAATCATAAGCAAAACAATTATATTCTTTAAACCAACTTGATCCTCTTGTTTTATCCATCATTATAGATACTAATTTTCTGTATTATTATGATTCACTGAAACTAGTAATATTTGTTATGCAGAAACTGAAATTACCTAATATCTTTACTTCTCGGCATGAGTGCACTTTTGTTTAGGGATTCCTGCTTGATGTGCATATGTTTACTACTAATGTGTAAAACTTTAAACTCCTAAGAAGAGCATTTAGTGATACGTTATGAAATCTGCCTGAACGAATGCACCAAAAGCAACAACTACTATGAAAAGATGTAGCAGCTATTCTACGAGCAATAGGCATTTGCTTTTCTTTTGAACTACTTTGGCATTCTAAAACAAATAATGATTCTCAAGTCTGTAATATAATTCACTTTTTTGAATGTGCACAAATTAATAAGAAATGCTACCTCAGTCCAGCAATTCATCTATTCTGCTACCTTCCTTTAGACGTTGCCTGATGCAAGATGCATAGAACACCATCAAAAAAAAAAAAAAAAAAAGGAAGAAATTAGGAATAGTCCTACACCAGGAATGTTTCATTTGATTCTAAGAAAGATTCAAACATGACATACCTTTCCCACATATGTACCAATATTACACACATGTCAAACAGGTTTGAAGTTATTATATTGATCCTTGTAAAAGGTCTTAGCTTCCCTGTCTCTTCCTTTGGCACAGTTAATTGTATCACAGAGAGAAATCCTTCACCATGATTTGAATGCAAGCTCAAGTCCTCCATATGGTTGAAGTATAGCGACAGAAAGGAAATACAAAGATTTGGGGTTTGTTCAAAAAAAACACCCCAAACAGCAAGTTACTGCCACCTTTGAAACGGGTAAAACCAGCATTACTAAAACAACTTTTTCCAAAATCTCAGTCTTCTTTTAGTTTGAATGCCATTTTGCTTTTCTTTTAATTTTATGGAAAAAATGTGTCTAGTCTTTTAAACTGGTATCAAGAGAGCTCTGATCTTCATTCAGCAGAAGTTACACACATGCTTAATTTCATTCAGCTTTGGGCAGTCCACTGTGATCACTAAACGTATTTTATAATGAGGACCTTTGTTCTTCATCCAGCTTTGAAGTTGAGCACTGTTTTCTAAAAATTTCCACAGATGTACATGCAAAGGTGCACCCATGCAAAGTGTTCTCATACAACTAGGACAGACATTGGAAGCTGTATTTAGCTATTACAGTGATGATTAATAGCTGTAGTTCATTAGCCTTAGAGGAACTTACAGAAATTCCACTAACTTCCACTTAGTCACCAAATTCTTTGCTCCAATTCAAAGAAAAGAGGATGGATTTTTTTTTTTTTTATTTTTTTTTTTAATAGTAGCATCAAGATCTCCAAATCCTTACAGAGTACTTTGACTTCTGGTTTCTTGCTTGAGGTACCATGGGTTCTCTTGTTTTAAGAACAAGAAAATTATTTTCACTACATCTACTGTGAGAACTTGTACACCACTGCAGGGATGTCACTCCACCTGAGCCATCCCTCTGGTATACACAAAAACTCCTGCAAGCTGCTGTGTTACTGAGTGTTTAATGAACCCTGAAAATCTCGAGTTACAGGCCTGAATCTGGCTAATCATTACCTTTGCAATTTATTCAGTTATTTATTAGTGAAGTCATTCAGGTGGCAGGGAAAGAGGGGGAAGGGATGCCATGTAAATATTCGGCAGATGAGGGCAAAGGCAGTTGTCCAGTATTTCTTCTATGCAGCAAAGCACAGGGAGACGCAAACGCTTGAAGGAAGTCGTCCCCTGTCTGAAGAGTTACTGCATCCCCAGAGCCGCTGAGAATGGGGACTGGGTGACTGTTTGGCTTCCTCTTGCAGGCAAATAACCGGCCGTAGAGTGCGTTTTTAAGGAGTGATGTAAGAGAAATCAAACTTGACTAACTAAACACACCCCCTACCTCAACGATGCGTTTCTCCCGCTGAGAAGGGGCGAGAGAGGTGACCGTGGAGTACGCTGAGCTCTCTCCTGCCCTACTGGGAGGGGGCTGGCTGGCGGGACACTCTTATTCATTAATTATGAGCGGGCAGATGTCCCTTTAAGGTCTGCTGCGCTCTCAGAGGGCTGCAGCCGGAGGCTTGGGGCGGGGGCGCAGATTTGGCTTTATTTGTACATCTTAGCGCTGGGCTAGTTCTATGGGGTGGGTTCCAAAGCTCGGAGGTCTTTGAGGGGTGGGAGGGAAGTTGTGCGCTGGGGGAGGAAGCTAAATTCTTCTTGATGCGAAGAAACAACGTAAAGATTGAATAACAAACAGGAAATGCCTAACTCGGCTGCAAGGCGGACGGGCGGTGCAGAGCGCTGAGACCCGCTCGCAGCACAGCACAGCACAGCACAGGACCGCCGGACGCGCCGCGGCAGGACCGCTCCTGCCACCCGTGCCTCCGGCCCGGGCTCTTGGCCCCGGGTTCGCAGGAGCCCAAGCATGGCTGCTTCTTACTGGATGCTGACAGGTGAGGAAAGCCCCCTTTCTATCTTGCTTTGATGACCCAGATCCCGAAAGCAGCTCTGCTCCCTACGGGAAGGGGGGCGAAACTGTTGGGGTCTGGCACCCGCGGGACCGCGTACTGCGAAACCCCTCCTCGGTCCCTTCACCGGCCCCTGCCCCGGGAATGCCCCGCCCGGAGCTGCCCGCCAGCTGGAGCCCGTGAGGGACTTCCTCGGTTTGCTTCTTTCTGGGAACTTTAATCCATAAACCAATTTTAGAACCCAGGGCTGGGGGTGGGGTTGGCTACTAGTGACCGTGAATGGGTGTGAAGAAATAACCGAATCTGGCTTGGGAAAATGGGTGCACCTGGGAACTGTGTTTTTTAAATTAGGATAGCTTTTGCGTTTGTTTTCCTCCGTTTGGCTTTCAGATGTTCTGAGTGGTAAAAAGGGGAAGTGAGGAAGCGGTTAACTGCATCAAACTAACTTTGGGAAGATGAGTTCATCCGGAGATGGAATATGGAGTATTTCCTATTAGGGTTTCATTTATTGTTAAGGACTTACTTGCTTTTTTAGTAAAACAAATGCAGCAAGTAACAATTCCTCTAGCTAGTCGGTATGTACTAACATTTTGGATCTAAAATCAGGGGAATTGAAGAAGTGGGAAAGAGGCTAAGGCAACGCTGGGATTCATGTGCTTGCAAACTTTGACACTGAGCTCCCCAGCAGTTCTTGCGCTGGCAAACAGCACATGGTGAACCTGAGGCAGTTCACCATGGTCACAGAGGAAGAAATCAATTTCATAAGCATTGTTGAAATGCAGGCGAGAGCAACTAGGGAAAAGGCAAGTCTACATTTTTCTTCCCTCTTTGCTCTGTGCTTATTGTGCAAGAAAGATACAGGATAATGTGAAAATCTTAATGTAGTCCTTTGGTGTGCCATATGTAGCCCTTGTTCAAAGAGGTCTTTCTTACTTAATTACACAGTGATATTGTCCAAAATATGCTTTTGTTTCCGTTCCTTCACAGAAGCAGGCTTTGTGAAGTGGCAACAGTTTAGTGTGCCACAACTTCCCTTCAGAGTTGCACAGTTGCCACTGGTACTGCTAACAGATAATTCACCAGTATTGACAAAAAAAAAGTTTATTGTCTGAAGGGTGGGTCCCATCCAGATCTGTTAGGGGTTTACAGGTTTTTGTTGGTTTGGGGTTTTGTTTTGTCTGTTTGTTTTAAAAGTTTGTGTGAAACAATATAAATAACAGGAGGCATTACAGATGCGAGGTATGAGATTTGAATTGTATCAGGTAAATAAGAGTACTTCTACATAAACAAGTCATAAAAATAAGTTTTAGAATTACAGTTGAATTTAAAATAAATGCTAATTACATAAAAAGGCAAATAATCTGGCATGCACTAGCAGATAAGAACAATCTAGAATAATGGAGATGCACAGTGGTGTATGTTTGCGTATTTATACAGATTTTTTTTAATTGTTTTTTTTAATTTAGCTTGGTATTGGTGAGGCCTCTGAGAATCTTGACCACAGGCAGTCTGACAGATGGAATCAAACAGGGAGAAGTGGACAGAGACGTGACAAGCCTGATAAGGGCTGAAGAAAATGATCTGTGAAGAAAGACTGAAGGAGATAGGCTTGTTTATCTAGCACAGGGAAAACTAAGGGAAAAGTGTTGAGCATTTCAAATATATATCTTTACCATAGTATTATTAGTGAGAATATTCTTCCAAATGGCAATGTTGTCTTTGTTTTGTGAGAGTACTCCGTCGTGACTTTTTGTATCACATATGCTGGTTTACAGATTGGTTAATAGTTGGTTCTCCATGCCCAACAAAGGACAAGAGAAAATCAGTGTAACTTACTGTGCAAAAAGAAAAAAATAAAAATTAGGATATATTCAGAAGAACTTTCTTACTCGTAAGAGTAATGAACTGCTAGAATAGGCTACCAAAAAAGTACAACCCACCCCTCCATAATCTCCTTCACTGAAAGTTTTGATGAAGTTGGATAAACACCTGTGAGGGATGGGGGACGTTTACTTTACCTGGCCTGACTGCAAGAGGTTTGACTAGGGAGCTGCTGAAGTTTTCTCCATCCCTATGTTTCAACTGAAAAGAAAGGAAGAAATCAATCTAAAGGGTTGCATTACTTTTTAATGCTTCTTCACTTACAGTTTTACACATAGACTGTTCACTCTTGGAATTCTCTCCTCATTAGCGATGATCATGTTGTTAGTACTGATTAAGAGTACTCATCTTTATATTAGAAAAAAACAGTAATCATGAAGACAGAACTATGTGTGGAAAATAAAGTGATGTCTGCCCACAGACCAATAAAGGGAAAACATGAAAAAAACACGTTTTCCCCAGTTTCCGTCTTTATCTTTTATCTTACTTTGCTCTTGCAGCAATAATGTCCAATATTTCTCAGCCAATTTCCCCCTATATTTGAGAATCCTTCCCACTAGTTTTTCTTATCCAGGACTTGAATGTGTTTGCATGAATTCTAGGTAAAATGGCTATCGTATGGGGGAGACAGAATTTCCTATGAATATGACTTCTCCTTGTCTCAAATCTAAACGCAACCCATCTTCATAAATCAGCTGATCAAGACTTGTAGGGCAGTATGTCTAAATGTTTTCACAATTATGATCTTACAAATACAGCCTGGCTCCAAACTCCCTATGAATACATGCTATCACTGTTTTTCTCCTGCCAAATTGCTGCAATTAGTACCTACAAAACTGGGTTTTTTTTTAAAAAAAAAAGTGATAAATGGCAAGAACTGCCAGGTTCGACACTTGGTCTTAAACTTTCATCATGACTGGAACACACTACGTAATCTTGAAATTTTTGTTAAAACTGTATCTAGAGTTAAAAGTATTCACTTCTGGCTCTACTGGGTTCAGATTCATCTCTCCCCCTGGTATTAGCAAAAACAGCACGAATGTAAAAACTTCCAGTTATACGGTTCTTAAATTTTTATTTTTTTTTCTGTTGCTGCTTATTCTTTGACACCTCAAACAAATAACAATACCCAAGGTACTTTCTTTTTACCAGAGTAGGCAAAGCATCATCACTAGTAAATGTTTACATCTTTAAGTTGATAATGATCTTGCTAATTGTGGAAACATCACTGAAGTTTACAGTTGCCACTAAATACTTGTGGATCACTGCTCCTAACTCTGTAAAATCCCGTGAATTGTTGAGAAAGGACTTCAGCACATCTCAAAATTCTTTCTACAACAGCAGTCAATTTAATATGCTGAGCAGCAACTTTGTTTCAAAGTTGTTGTTCTTTGATTTGGGTTAGGATTTTCTGTTTGTGTTTATTGGGGTCTTTTTTTAATGCAGCAAGTCACCTGCTTGCATGAACTGAATGTTTATTTTCTACTGGATGGCAGCTTGCAGGTTTCATCTACTGCATGGCCAGTGATGTGAGGCTGCTTGTGAAAATCAGACTGGAACCAACAAGCAGAGAAAAGTTTGTAAATACAGTGCAGCAAAAGACTAAAAACCAAATGTTAATGTGGAAGGTAAATATGCACTTCAGCCAATTCTTCTTGAAAGAATAGCACGAGGCCATTGCAATTTTATGACGACAAAGAACATAAATAAGAAAATTCACCATGCAGCATTTATATAGATAAGTGAAAGGAACTCCTAAAGAAAAGCCGAACGTACACTCTCTGCCTAAGACAAAAAAACATCAGTACAACAAAATCATGAGTATGTACAAGTCCAAATTAAACAAACAATTATTTATACATGTGCTTATGTTATATTCCCTTGGGTGGTCCAGCTTCCTTCTGTGAACGGAGTTAAGCGTGTTTACTCACAGGAAGAGTCTCATAAATAAATTCTATTATGTAATATCTGATAAAGTTGTTTTTACATCAGTATTAAGCTTAGAAACAAGGAGCACTCATTACTGGGCCATATCTTGAGTTCAGTGTCCTGTCACAACTGACTGGTGCTAGATACTTGAGAGAAATTTATATGTGCACTGTAGTGGCAGATATGGGATGATTTTTCCTCACAGTAGACTTGTAACTCATTAAGTCCTGGACTTATGTTCCAGTTGCTCTTATACACTTATCATAGCACATTAGTTTCATCTACATTCTCAAATTTTTTGTTCTTTTGCATCATTCTTCATACAAACATTTTTTCTAGTCTCCATTCTTTTCCTAATTCTTTCTACATTTATACCATTCATTCTGAAATGGAGTTTTCAGCGTTATACACCGTTTCAGCTAAAATCAGCTGCAGTACTTGCATGATGGGGCGTGTGTGTTATTTCTGGCTTGTTACATTTGTCTAGGCTGCAAATTGAGCTGTGCAGTTATTGTTCAGGTCCCTTTCTGTGCAAGTATCATTGAATTATCTGTGTGGTTTTGCAAGACATATTATTTACATTTGTTAACACCAGGCATAATCTGAAGCATGTTCATCAGCCCTTTTGAAGCTCCTCAGAACTGCCTCAGATTAACTAGTAGATTCAGGGAGCAGGTCAAGCTTCAGTACAGGGCAAAGCGTAACTTGCAAGTTTAACCAAAAACGTTTAAGCTGAAATCAGTCTATGAGTGATGTCAAAGTAACGGTTCAGGTTCTGATGTTGCCTGTGCCTGGCTTCTTTGTCAGTGGATGACGGTGGCCTGTGCAGCCGCCGGTCCCAGGCAGCGGCCGCTCTCTCCTCCCTGGCGCTGAGGCTCCGCGGCGCGCAGCTCCCACAGGCGGGAGCCGGGCTGCCTCGCCGTACCGTCCTCACCTCTTGCGCCGTGTGTTACCGTAATCTCCCGCCGCTGCTTAGTTTGGGGGGGTGGGTGTATTTTCTCTCCTCAAACGTGAGGGTCTGTGTTGGAAGCCTTTGAAAGTTTGAATCAAGCTAGAGAGGAAGGACCAGTGCGGGCCCCGACCCCCTCCCGTTTCACGTAAGGAAAGGCTGTAGGAGGGACGCTCGCTCGCTCGCTCGCTCCCTCCCTCCCTCCCTCCCTCCCTCACTCCCTCCCTCACTCTCCTTTCCCGCCTCGCAGCACACGGGCACGTCGCA
>VWZK01004511.1:17049-36529 GCA_013396935.1 Baryphthengus martii
TACAACCTGCTGCAGGTGGGTGACAGCCTGCGGGCTTCCACCATCCGGAAGGTGCAGACGGAGTCGGCCACGGGCAGCGTGGGCAGCAACCGCATCCGCACCACTCTCACCCTCTGCGTGGAGGCGATCGACTTTGACTCCCAGGCCTGCCAGCTGCGGGTCAAGGGCACCAACATCCAGGAGAATGAGTACGTCAAGATGGGGGCCTACCACACCATCGAACTGGAGCCCAACCGGCAGTTCACGCTGGCAAAGAAGCAGTGGGACAGCGTCGTGCTGGAGCGCATCGAGCAGGCCTGCGACCCAGCCTGGAGTGCCGATGTGGCCGCCGTGGTCATGCAGGAAGGGCTGGCTCACGTCTGCCTGGTCACTCCAAGCATGACACTTACACGTGCCAAGGTGGAGGTGAACATTCCCCGCAAGCGGAAAGGGAACTGCAGTCAGCACGACCGGGCCCTGGAGAGGTTTTACGAGCAGGTGATGCAAGCCATCCAGCGGCATATCAACTTCGACGTGGTGAAGTGTGTACTAGTGGCTAGCCCTGGCTTTGTACGGGAGCAGTTCTGTGACTACATGTTCCAGCAGGCAGTCAAGACTGACAACAAGCTTCTACTGGAGAACAGGTCCAAGTTCCTACAGGTAAGGTGCTAAACAGTGTCCAAAGCGGGTGAAAAGAGGCTTAAGAACTGTCTGTGATAATAGAAGGTAATTAAAAGGGTGATGGGAAATAATCCATTTAGTGAAAGTAAACTTCTGACTGAGCATCGTAAGGAAATTATTGTCATGCCTCCCAAACTACAAAGAAGTTATGCAAGATGCAGGAGTGGTTCCTTCCTGGGATATCTTAATGTATAGCAGAGAAAGTGTTAAATGTTTCAAGCTCCCTAATGAAGGCATAGTTAATCTTCAGGTAATAATGAAGTACACACCAGAAAATAGTCCAGCTGTAATGCTAATCTGGCATACTATATGGCATGCAGTTTAATCAGCTTTCTAAAGCCTGAATGTGATATAGGTTAGTTAATTTTGTTAGTATTGTACTACATAGTTAAACGTTATACAGACCATAGCATTTTTTCCTGTTCCTTAGTCATCTACTGATTGAATGGGTGTATTTTTTATCCTTTCACTGAAATAGGCAAACTCAGAGCTTAAATTAAATGCTCCTTTTCATAAGGATACTTGTATCATTTTTTAATTGGAGTAGGCCTGTAATCTGTGTTTTCAAAAGGCTGGAGGTCGTGGAATCATGTCTCAACATTTAATGGCCACGACTTTTAAGAGACATTATGCCAAGAAGCCTCATTTTGCATTTGCAGCAAGTAGTAATAGTAAGTATATAAAATCCAATGTCCTTCACAGCTTTGCAAGCATTGTAGCTATGCTGTTGTAAAGACTTGATACTTTTGCACTGTATGTCTGCAATCTTAAGAGACCTTACTCTTTTTCAGTGCTTTAAAAGGAGGAGGCTTGAGTCTTAGTTTTTAGTAGTTTCAAGTGGCCTTAACTTGGGGACTGTCTGCAACAGTTTGCATATTTAATCCAGACTTTGAATAAGAGAAAGAGCTTTCCTATACTTCTTGCAGTACAATTTAAGGGATTTTGTATACACTTTGGGTTGCATCAGAGATCCCTTAAGTAAGTAATTGTGTAGGTTTCAAGAAAGAGATAACTTCCTTGAATAATTATCAGGATAAATGTTATGTATGTTGGAAGCTGTTTATGATTGTCTAATCAAGAAAATGCTCTTTTTTATTAAGAAGAACAAACCTTTGACTTCTTTTCCTCTAGGTCCACTCTTCCTCCGGACATAAATATGCATTGAAGGAAGCTCTCTGCGACCCCGCTGTAACTAGCCGTCTTTCTGACACTAAGGCAGCTGGTGAGGTCAAAGCCTTAGATGACTTCTATAAAATGCTGCAGCATGAGCCTGACCGAGCTTTTTATGGTCTCAAACACGTGGAGAGGGCCAATGAAGCCATGGCCATCGATACCTTGCTGATCAGTGATGAGCTTTTCCGGCACCAAGATGTGGCTACACGTGCCCGATATGTTAAATTGGTAGATAGCGTACGGGAGAACATGGGCACAGTGCGCATTTTCTCCAGCCTTCATGTGTCTGGAGAGCAGCTTGGCCAGCTGACAGGCGTGGCAGCCATCCTACGCTTTCCTGTTGCTGAGCTTTCTGACCAGGAAGATGAATCTAGCTCTGAAGAGGATTGATAATGGTGACTTAGTTTCACAGTTTCTTTTCTAAGTCATGTTGAAATGACATGAAAGACCCTCCCTTAAAAGTACTGCGTGTAGATGTGTCATGACACGTAATTTAAGATTTTTATAGTATTTCTTACATTATGTAGCTCTGCTCAGCACATTAATGGATATCTGTTCTATTGTAATGATTATTGGTATACTGTGCTTTGGAGCTGACTGCTTTTGCAGGTTACATCCTGGACCTCCATCAGTACAAGAAACTGATTTGATTACCCAAAGCTGCTCAATCTGTGCATTAAAACAGACTGTCAGCTTAGTGCTATGGAATATGTATGAAAAGATAATAAACTAAGGGGAAAAAAATTTGTGTCAGTCTATTTCTGTTCAAATGCTTGAAAAGAGTATCGCAAAAGAAATGTGAACTTTTTCATGCAAGGCCCGTCAAGACTGTGCTTAATCTTCTTAGGAACTCACTGTTCTTCCTAAGATGTGGCAAAGGAATGAGATCAACAGTCTTAGGGTTTTCTCTGATGTTTTGAGTCTAACCACTTACATATTTCTGTGAAACACAGGAAGCAATCTTTCAGAAACCAGACCCTTTAAATTAACCATTTCCTCCCTAATGTGATAGTAGATGTAAGACAAACTGCTAAGCTCAGTGCATCCATTTCAGTTATCTCTTTGAATGCCTGGGAGACGTCCTGAAGTCTAGCAAGGTATGATGCAGCTCGTCATTGATTGTGTTCTGATAAATGGGCATGAGAAGGTATAAAAGCTTACAGAATTGAGACTAGTTTCCAAGAGGAATCTTGACAACATAATTTAAGTAAGTTCACAGTCTGGTAATTTTCTGTTTGTGTACCTCTTTAAAAACACACATAAGCTGTGATACAGAAGATCACAAATTTATAAATTGAACTTCAGCTTAATATAATGACAAGTGTAAAAATTACTTATCCAATTACTTGATTTGCTCAAAGTATTGAGAGCCATTTTGAGTTCTGTTTCTTCACTGGACAGAAAATCTTAGGCTGAGGACACAGAAACTGCTTTCAGGTTCTGACATACCTGCAAGGGGATTGTTTATATTGATGGTGTCAGCCCTGTGAATGTGGTATTATCTATTGCTAGCTAAAACATCAGCCTAAACTTCTTGATAGAGAAGTGTTGTTAAGTTAAAAGCTATTTCCTCTTTTCCCATTATCCACACACTCACAGGAGTTACATTAGAGCTATACTTCATGATTCTTCTCTCACTTAAGCAAGCCCATTAAGGCAGTTGAGTCAGTTTTCACAGATCAACTGTTATTTGAGCTTTGTGGTTTTGTCTGGAGTACCACTGGTAGTAGAATGCTCAGGTAGGCTTCCTTCAGCAATGAGAGCTGGTTAAATTAAAATTTCTTCTTTCTTCTTTTAAAAAATCTGCCTAAAGTGATGACATACTTTGCCAGATAGAAAGCACTCCAGTTCCTGCTATATATGAAGTTATATGTAAAGAACATACAAAATAGGTAGAAGAGTCTGATGTTCAATAAATATTACTTCCATGCAGCAAATTATGGCTTTAAACAGGGTCATAATTTCTAAATAGAATTATTAATTTCTTTAAGATGGTATGTTAGTACTTTCCTTCTTACAAGTATTGCCAGTTTGTTGCAATTTTATGCAAACTATATTCAAAATTGTAGTACACCAGGAAGTTCTTAGTTTAATTCTCAGCAAACAGAGGCAAATCAAACTATTTCTCAGTTGTGGAATGGTTTGCTATTTTATCAGACCAAATTCATTCCAATTATTCCATCTTAAAAAAATTTCAAAGAGTTTTTGCTGTGCGTTGTATGATTACAGTGGCAGTTCTGCAAGTTTGTATCTTATGCTTGTGGTAGTAAATGACCAAGGAAAAGAAGGAGTCATTTTGCTCTTATTTGGGGTTTCTTAAATATAACAGAAAACATCTGATAAGAAAATACGTTCATAGTGATTCTTTGAATTATTTATGCCTGGAATAAAAATTCTGAACCGACTTCACAATTTATGAGTATTTTTCCTTTTTTTAGCCATTGCTATCATGGCATTAAGTGTGTGAGGGAAATACACATCTAGTTGCCCAAAGTATGGAAGGGTGGTGGATTTTGTTGTGGTGGTTTTTTTTCTTTTGGTAAGCGTTTTTGTGTAAAATAAATATACAATCACTATGTAGACAAATGTATCCTGTTTCAGGAAACAGCTTAAGGGCTTTATATGGAAAGTAGGCTCCGTTCAGTGGTTGCAGATGCTCGACCTGGCAAAGTTCCAAGGTTGCTAGTGTCTTTCACATTTAAAGGAGTTTTGTATAGATGACAAGTCCGTATTGACTAAGATGCTTGCTTAAGAGAACATATTATCTGTGTGTAGAAAACACAGAACCTGCATGTTACTTGCAGGTCGAATGAATAAGTGCTGGAACCATGGGAATATTTTTTGTGTCTTTTCCTTGGAACTAAACATAGATGAACTAAAAACTATCTGTGGTATGATAATTTTTCTCTTGAACCGTGAAGTATTTAGTAATTTTGAACAGTCTCTCTGTTTATTTTCTAATTATGTTCTGACATAATTCTGTGAATTAGCAGCATGATTTATCTTACTATTTTTCAATTTTCAAAATAAATGAATACACAGTGCAGGACTTTTTAATGTTTGTTAGGTTTGTTAGGAAGCAAGCTTTAAGAAGTATGAAATTAGCTTAATCCTGAACCCTGCAGTGCTCTTCAAAGATTCATATAGATTTATTAATTTAGGTCATAAAGCCTCTCTTGCAAATTCATACTTTGAAGGAGGCCCCTGTTTGTCAGTTTTGTCACCTTTGGCATTTAAATCCAGCTATTATTATTAATTTTTTTTGTGGTGGTTTACCAAACAAAGTTTGGTGCAAAACATGAGGTCACCACCAGCGAGAGATCGAAATAATAGGTAAGTCTTACCGTCAGTAAAACTTGTAAAGCATTCAACAGTATCTGACCTAGGGAATTCTTCATCTCCCTCCTCTTGTCTTCACCTTTTACACTATATGAGTAAAATACTAGTAATAAATGATCTTTAGACTGCTCCCTGACCACCAGTGTAACAAAAGCCTACAGCTCTTCAGCTTAATTTGTGGTGTAACTAGCAGGATGTTTTTAAAGCCATGTAGATGTCTGAAGTAATTTTCATTTGATACTGTTCACTCAAAGTTTAAGTAGCCTTGAATATTAAAAGTATCTTACTTGCCTTTTGAAATTTAGCTCCTGAGCTGCTGGCTTTGGTTTGCCTTTTTCTGAGAAGGTACGTTATAGCTACCTTCTCATTTGACTAATTTATAGCTTGAGCCTGTGTAATTTCTTTCTGGAAGGTGCATTATCCATCCAGAAAATGTGCTCAATTTCATAAAGGCAAAGTGGGGATAAAATATGTTATATTTTTTAGTCATACAGTCCACTCACCCTTCTCTCAGCCTGTTTCATAGAGGAATAGGTACCTAGTTTTGAGGGGGAAAAAAAGCCTGTTCTTAGAATGTTTATGCTGTTGTTTTATCTGAAGCCACATTTGTGCAGTGTGTGATTTATTGCTTCTGTAAAAGATCTAAGAAAGCAATTTTTACGTGAAAATGCAATTAGAAGGTCTGCATTAGGAATGCTTGTTTGTAACACAAAATTGAAATACCTGCAAGACACATAATAAAAACAAAAAAAAATAGTAACTTTAGAAAGCTACTTATCTGTGTACTTTTTAGATATGGCAAAACTTCACACGTGATTTTTTTTTTTTTTATTGCTCTCTGATATACCAGGTGCTTTTACTAGTTTCTTTCTTCTTTTTTTTTTTTTTAAAAAGAAAAAAGTTAAAGTGTTTATTTTAGAATGAAATTCTTAAAATGTAAAGCTAAATGCAACTGAGGTGTTTCGGGCTGATAGGCTTTAAGTAGGGAGTTGTTTCTTCTCCCAGATGTGCTAAGGCAGGGAATGATACTGACCTGAGAGTCATTCGCTTTTCACTTCTTGTTAAGTATGCACCTGCAACTTGTTACAAAGTGAATGATAAAAGTTTTGGTGCTGTTAGAACTTTGGATTTCTCAGTTTTGGTTTGATTTAGGAGAAGGTGGGAACAGAAGAGAGACGTGTCATTGCAGGAGATTATTTTGCCATACCTGTTCCTCCTGTAATGGCCACAACTTGCTTTTAGAGGCTGTTGTATTCAGGTCTCGTATAGGAAAATAGTATTTTGCAAACTTTGTACTGCTAAATTAGAGTTAAGAAAACGCCTAACCATTTAAGTCTTGTGATTATTGTTGTAATTCTTAATTCAGGCTCTGACACGGGTTGAGCCTGGACTTTTTCACCAGTGGAAAGAGTAAACATAGGCTGTAGACCTTCTTGTGTGACAGTTGCTCAAAGAATTGCTTAATAAGTGTAATGTTTAGTCCTGCCACATTTTTTACGCTTGACTCAAGTAGGGCATTGACTTTGACTTGACAATAACTGCTTGCATGATACAGAATACAAAGGAAAGAAATGTTCAATCTCAACAACCAAACTGCAGTGTGTTTTCTCTGTAAACTTCTGAACTTGATGGTCTCAGAAATGCAGTATAGTTTTTCTGTGAAAAAAAAAAAAAAGTGTCTCCTAAGGTCTCAGCCTAAAATGCAGTGTGAGGAAAAGGTCCCTGACATCATGCGTGTTTATTCTGTTGTCTGAAAATAATTCTTCCTCTTGTCCCACTTGAGGGCTGTACAAGGAACAGAGAGGGGGATGTGATACCAGAGCAGTACTTGCTTCCAAGTCATTGTCTTCTGGGAAATGCAACATGCAGCAGCAGCTTTCAAGCCCTGCCAGCCCTGTCAGATTTTGCTATACTGATGGCTAAGTTATTGCTCTCTTTTTGAGAAATGCTATGTTCACAGCTAATGTAATTACTGTCATGCTGCTCTAATAATTACTTAGAAGTCAAATTAGAGCTGATCATGAATCCTCTGACAAAATAGCTGTTCCATTAGAGAATGTTAATTAGTTGAAACCAGTCCTCCTTTTTAGGAATGTGTGTACCAGACTTGATGGGAAGTCTTTTTTTCTGGTCCAAAATGGAATTTCTAATCAAAGTCAAGCCTACAATAGCAAAGAAAGAGCTAGGGGTTTAAGGAGTCAAATGGGGCAGATGATATGAAGCTTAAGACTCTGGGGTTTTTTTCATTGTTAACACTAGGCCAAAAATACTCCCTTTTCTGCAGATGTCTTTGGTAACTACAATTGCACGCTATATAAGCAAAGAAGTATTTTTTTATGTTTTGACAAAGATAGTTAAACCACAACTGACTTGGGTACGATACCTCTTGGGATGTGGGAGAGAATTTTCAGATTTCTGATCTGAATAGGACAGGAAAGTGACTGAAAGCTGTGACTGTTCCTATCTAATGATCTTCAGCTATAGTCTTGACGTTTCAGAAAAAAAACTGGAGTAGGCGTCAGTGTTTCAGAAAGATTTTGGACTTGGTGGCAGCGAACCAAATCTGCTTTTGAAGACAGATTATTTCCCACGCAGCCTTAATACAAACCCTTAGACATTTGCTTAGAACCATTGTTTTTTCCTGACTTTTTACTGAAAAGACATCAGAAAAAAGAATAAAACATAAAGTATATGTAAAGATTTGTATGTATGTGTGTGTGTATGAAGATACAGTATCTAGGAGGAGTGACTGACACACTGGAGGGCTGTGCTGCCATCCAGTGTGACCTAGACAGACTGGAGACCTGGGCGTGGAGAAATTTGATGACATTCAATAAGGGAAAGTGTAAAGTTTTGCTCCTGGGGAAGAACAACCCCATGGATCAGTACAGGTGGGGGGCTGATCTGTTGGAGAGCAGCTCTGGGGAAAAAGACCTGGGAGTCCTGGTGGACAAGAGGATGACCATGAGCCAACAATGCGCCCTCGCGGCTGGGAAGGCCAATGGCATCCTGGGATGCATTAGAAGGAGCGTAGCCAGCAGGTCAAGGGAGGTTGTAGTTGCGTTGGTAGCTGAAAGAATGACTCAGGGCAGAGGCTTGACAGTTATCTTCAGGCCTCAAGATTTCTTTGTCGTATGAGAAGCTTGGTAGCAAATACTACATTTAGCATGTTTGACCATCATTGAATGCTCATTAACGTCTCCTTCAGTGGTTTCTGAAGCTCTGAAAACTGCAGTGGGTTTTGCTGAAGAGAATTGCCTTTTCTTTTACTTGCAGTGTTCAGGCTGATGACTTCAAGTGTTTAATACGGGTGGAAGTATTTTGGTTTAGATATGAGAGAAATAAATTAGTTCTGTTTTTCCCATATAACTTGTTCCTCTCCTGAGTAGAACTTGCTATTTTGCAATATGGTAGCTAAGAGAAGCTGAAATAGACTTTCTTCAGGTACAGTGGTGGAAAAACATCAGCTCTCTGCCAGGACAGCTGTGCCTCCTGCAGCAGCGGCTGCCCTTGCTCCCAGGCTGTACCTAGGAGCTGCTGCAAGAGCAGTGGTGAGAGCCAGAAAAGGAGGGGCTGCCTCATGACGGAGTTTCTCCAAGTTCCAGAGCTGTGAGGAAAGATGAAAAGCTATGGTTGAATGGAAAACATGAGATGCTGTGTTGGGCATGCAACTTCTTCTCCAAAGAGGGCTGCAGTAGATGTTTGGAGTATCTGTACTCAGTTCTAACAGCTCATCCTTAGTTGAGGTTAAGATGCCAGGTAATGTGATGAAGCTTGTGTCCAAGCGAGAGGAGCCTTGAGCCTAAGGCTGAGATTTGAAATTGAGATACTGAGGAACTGCTTATCCTGTCACTGTGGAGTAACTAATTTTTGACAAGCTTTTGACACTTTGTACAAGTGTCACATGCGGAATCATTGCTCTATCTGAGACTTGTGAAGGACTTTGTGTCACAGTTTAGGATCAGGGCAGCCCACTAGACCTGTAACAGACGCTCTCTGTTAACCCCCCTCCCTCCCCAAAAGGGAAGAGAAAGGAATAAGGGAGAGAGACTTATCAATTAGAAAAGGAAACTACAACAGCTTTACTGAAAATGAAAAGAAAAAAAAATAAAATGGAACATACACAAATATATACAAACCTAGTATCAAGCTCAACATCTCCCCCTCCCCCTTCCCGCCCCCGATGGCAATAACATCACCGTCACCACTGATGCTGTGGAGCGAGCACTGGGAAAGTCCCAGACTGGGCCCAGCAGCAGATGGGAACTGTGTTCAGGAGCTCGATTCTGGTACTGGATTCAGGATTGAAGGCAGAATGGACCATTGAAGAAACAAGAATCTGAGCAAGGGCCCAGAGCAAGAGCCCCTGAGCCGAGGGCAACCCATCAAGGGCCCCCAGCAGCCAAATATGACGTATATGGGATGGAATACCCTGCTGGTCAGTTTAGGGTCACCTGTCCTGTCTGCTCCTCCCTACAGGTGTGGCCTTTTACTTTCTGCACCCCTAATGTGGTACAGAAGATCCAGCAGTGGCCTTGGTCTGCACACCAGTCCCTGGTACTAACTCTAAACATGGAGCGTTATCACTGCCAGAAGCAGGCACTGCCTGTGAAATCCGACAGTGCAGGTAGTTAAAGGAACTGAGCTGACAAGTAAAATCACTGAACAGAATTGTTCTGTTCTAACTCAAACCAGGACACTTTGTTTTCCTTTCATTCCTGTCTGAAACCACCTTCCTTTACAAAAGTAGTATGCTGTGCTTTGTGAAACAAACACTTCAATGTAAAGGAAAAATTTCTAGTCAGACATTAAAAAAATCCCCCCCCAAAAAAACAACAGAAGCTGCTTGAAATAAACTTCCCAGAATTTTTGAGAGGGTGCTTAGTGAGAAAAAAGCAGTAAGAGAAAGCCAGGAAAAAAATACTGTTGAAAGGTTTTTTGTTGTTTTTTTTAACTGTGTTTCAGATTGGTTCAACTAAGTATGCTTTTTTTTTAAATTTAACCAGACTAGTTCAGTCAAATGACAGATTTTTAGACTTTTCCCTTGAAAGCCTCAGAAATCAGTTATTAAAACTCTTGATACAGTCAAGCATTGTGATCTTGATAAACAATAGATTTATGATTCCTTAAGCAATAACAAGCCATCTTCATGTGTTTTATCCAGGAGTATTTGCACAGCCCTGTGTATTTTTTGCTACAAGACAGAAGTCCTTATTAAATATTCAGAAAGAGCAAAATTAACATAGACAATTAGTGCTGACAAAGGTGAGTCTCATCTTTGCTTAATTTTGAAGACGTGTCTTTCTAGCCTAAATAGGTTGCATAAATTTATAATAATCTTTAACAGGAGAGTATTGACATTGTCACTGAGAAAATCTAGGGCTTTAGGCAGTAGTATTTTGAAAATTAAGTTTTTGCTTTTACTTTAGAACACTTTTTAAATGACTTTGTTTCCTATCTCAAGCACTTTTATTTTGACTTAAGAACTGGCAAGAATAAATGTATATTGAAGAGCAGAAGGTTCCTACTATGGGAAGAATGAGAAGCTGGAACAGCCTTCCAGTCAGAAGAACCAGAGTGAAAGGTCGTTTTTATATGGAATTTGCTTACTCTGAAAAAATGTGATGTAGTCGCCAGCAATAGGTAGGAATCAGTTCAGCAATCCTGTACTCTGTGCTCTGAACAGAAGTAGAGTGCTTGCTGCTGTTGTTTGAGGAATATTATGTTGCCCTGCTTATATCACCCTGATTCTTAGCACATGTGCTTACACCACATCTCAACAGACACACCACAGTGCGCCGAAATACTGACCACGAGTCAGACAAGGATTAGCCGTCTGAATTGACAATGAAAAGATGTTAAGATTAGGTACCTGATATGGGTTTAATGAGTACTTTCCTTTCAATGTCTGCCAATTTGATGTTCTCCAGGAGCTTTAAAGATTATTAAAAAATAACTTTTGAGCATTTTATTTGTAAACAGATGTTAGTCTGAAGTCCTTGATCATTCAATGTGCTTCCTTTAGAAAGCATGCTTTCTCCAACAATTCTGAAGTGAGCTGCACTGGGTTGGTTCTCTATATATAGCAACACGAAGTCTGTCTCAAAGGCAAATGCAGTATCCATGGAGCTATAGACTGAAGTAGGATTAAAAGTGAGCACAGCATCAGCGCTGCTGTGCTACCATAGAGCTAGGCTGAAGTAAAAGCTGGAGGTGATCCGTTGCCATTCTCTTCTGCGGAAACTGTAGTTGATGTGCTACTTACGTAAAGCTGATGTTAAATCTACTATCAAGTAGCATGTATTTGTGAAAGGAGTATTGTGGGACAGAAGCTGGTGGCATGAGTTTCTTTTGTGCCATTTTAGGAGGTCCTCTTTTAACATGCGCAGCTCTCGTTGACTTCAGGAGACTGAGTCACTCTGTGAAGTTAAGGTCAGTTTGGGTGTTACTTAAAAATTCAATTTAGCCTGGACAGGTGGCATCTACACAAGAAAATAAGATTTCCTCACTGATAAGCTTCCATGGTACTCGTGTGAAGTTGATGCAGGTGTTTGAAAGAAAGAGTAGCAAGTTCTTTATTGGAATTCCTGCTGCCACCAGAATACTTTCTGAACAGGCCCGAGCCAAACAGATATCTTAAAATCATGGGTGTACTTCATGTGCTGTGGGTGGGAAATGTAAGTTATTAGCGCCAGTAATTCATGTAGAAAACTCTATCTTAAACAGCATCTAAAAAACAGGATGTTTTTCTACCTCTAGAATCCAGCTTTAATTTTTTGGGGGGAAACAAACCTTCCTCTTATAATCTCTTCATGACTGGGCCCAAATTTCCCTGAATTGTTTATTGAGCAGTAAAAAAAGAACATTTGCAGTAAAGAGACCTGGGATTAAGTCCATAGTGATTTCAAATTTTTTTACCAGTAAAACAGCAGTACAGCAAAAGAGATGCTCATGCTCTTACTGGTACTTAAGTGTCTTAGTCTCTAAAAATTAGTACATACAGTTGGAGATGCATGTTGTTATGCTGAAGTTTTCAGTGTGTTTCTCTTCAATATTAGTAAATCATGGTGATATATTGGCTTTTGGAGAATTTATCTTTTTAATTGAAAAAAAAATATATCTTGACTATAAAAATATAGCACATAAAAGATTGATATCAAATCTCCATAAACTTCTACTGAAATTTAAAAAAATTATTTCCCAAAGTGCACTGTGAAATGACAGTGGTAGAGGCATTGATCTTGATCATATCCCACTTCAAACATGTCACACAGGCTTATTTCAGGGAATAAGTTTCTTACATATATTAGAGGGTATCTTTCTTATTTCAGCTGAGTGATACCAGTGTGATAGTGAAGTTGCGATTTTAGCTTCGTTGTTTTTTCTAGTGATGTCAGTCAAACACTGTATACCACTTCCTGACTTACTGGTACATGAATCTGTTTGTAGGAAAGTTGTATTTTATCCGTAGCCTGTAAATTATGTTCACTTCACAGGTAGACTGGAGATCAGCTACTAACAAAGTAGCAAGCCTGTGAAAGTCCTTGTGATTGTCTTAGACCATAAAATAAGTAAAGCTACTTAACTCAAGTAAATAAATAGGTGCAGCAGCAGTCTATTAATTGCTTAGTGCAATAGCCGTTGTTCTGGTGTTTTGGTTTTTTGTCCAAATGGATAAACATTTGCTGATCGTCATTGTCTCTTAGGGTGCAGTGTCTTTTGTGGTGTGTATATATATGGTGGTGGTTTTGTAGGCTTTTCTAGATCACACAGCTGTTTTATGGCTGTTTATGTTCATGAAAGATTGGATTTAATGACTACTATGGTCATTTGCAGTCCTTCATTCTTGTCTACTTGACTCAGTTAAAAATATACAATGTATGTTATCACAGACCCATATTCTTTAAACTGTCTAGCGCAAGGCAACATTTCTTATCACATTTGGTTCATAGGTAGGTATGAGTAAGGAAACAGGCTGGCTGAGGATCATCTTCTCTTTCAGCCGTGAGCCGTCATAAGTTTCAAACAAGAAAAGCTCTGTTTGTCTTAGTAAAGAGCTGATACCGTGCTAACCCATGTTGGTATGTTCTTGAGAGAGGCTCAAGATTTTGCTGGTGAGAAGTCAAAGCTCATCTGTGCAAACAGTGCTTGCTACCCCCAGCTCTTGCAGGACTGCGGTGCCATTCCCTGCAAGCATTTCACTGCTGTGCAGTTGGGGATAAAGAGGCACTTCCATCTGACCTCGTGGTGCGAGAGCGCTAGCATCTGGGACCATTCGTGGTGGAATTCCAGCATTTCAATAAATTTGTGACTTATTTTCCGTTACTGCCTTTAGCAATCTCTTGTCAAGTGTATTCTCACTGTAGTCATTTTTGTGGTTAGTGACAGCAGAAATAGTTTTAAAAAACATCTTGAACAGTATTATTGACAAGACAGTTGATTCATAGCAAAGAATTAACACGTGCAATAGGAAAGAGGAATTGTTTGATTGGTGGTTCATTTTTTTCAGTCTAAGCTCAACATCTAACATTTTTAAACCTTTTAAAATTCAGTTTTAGAAATACTAGGTTTCATCCCTTACTCTCCAGTTCTGCTCTCAGAAAACTTCAAGTATGATTATTTAAATGTGAAAAAACATGCTTTAAACTTTACTAGGATACTTATATTTGTAAAAGTATTTTCTATCTTAGCGACAGTTGTAGCATCTCTCTGTGCTGTTTAAAGGGAGTTCAGTTTTGTAAATATCCTTTTGATTTATGTTTTGCTGGAACCTGTTAGCTTTATATAACAAGTTTGTCTGAAAAATAGTGTAAGCCTTTGTGCTAAGAAGCATTTTAAAGTTTAAGCATTTTCAAGTCCCTGTTGAAGTATGGGAGTATATACTATAAACAAGGAAACATGGAATTTTTTTTTTTTGTAGCCATGACATAAGAAGCTGGAGCAACTGATTCCCTCTTAGTCTACTAGAAGATGGCTCAGATAAAGAAAATTAATTTTCTGTTGTGTTCCAATGAAAATTATCCATGATGCTGTATTATCAGAAATAATAGGAAAAGTTTTCTCTATACAACTTCAATTTAGTTTGCAAGTTGATTTTTTAATTTTTTTTTCCTTTTAATATACACATCTGGTATTTAATTCTGAAGTGCGTCCATCCCTGCTTAGTTCTGGAATTTTTACTTGGTTAAGCTCTCTGCTTATTTTGGTTTTGTGTTTTGTTTTATTTTGTTTTGTTTCCCATATCACTGCATAGTAGTGTTGTATGAGACCAGAGCAAAAGGTAGATACTTGTAATCTTCTATCTTTTCCCTTCCACTGCACTTACGATTTTCTTGGATCACAGCTGGATTGATCTTGATGCATTTTATAGATATACAATGTGAGCTGTTGGCTTTTAGCGTGCATGTTGACCGCATTCTGCTGTGCTACATAATAACCCACTTGGATTTAAGTTCTGTGGTGTTCTGGCTAGCTGGGTGTAAGAAGGTCATATCAGGATATTTTCACTTCCTTTTGGAGTATTTCTTCTCTTCCTGAAGCCTTGAATGATTTGGTTGAGAGCATGCCAATGATTATGCTCAGATTATGGCAAGGAAAGGCAGGAGTTTGTAGCCATTGTGAGTAAAGAAATGGAAAAAATTGCTGCTTTTCAGAAACCCTTTATTTCCACCAAAGCATTTCCACTCTGATATTAGTCTTAAGACTGCTAACCTCTGAGAAAAATTACCCAACAGTCACTGAAAGCAACTAGAGGGAAAAATCAGTGAATAATGATACCAAGTCACGAAGGCAAAAAAAAATAATTGTCCTTCATCCTGCTAGGGAGATAGCAACATGACTTTTCAGCTTGGCATCATTTTTTGCATCAGTTCTCAGATTATCTCATTTTCTAGAATGTTAAAAAGTAATTTCTGTCCTAGGGCATTTTCTAGTTGAGTGATTTTAAATTTGATGTGTATAATGATGAAATCTAGACTGATCAGATAGATAGACTGATTTTTTTATTTTTTTTTTCTTTGTGCTATGATTCACATTCTCCTGAAAGAAAATAGACTTTTTAATGTGTAAGTAAGAGCACAATGACAATATATCCACTCAGAAGTACATTAATTTGTCTGCAGTGTTTGGCAGTTTTCTCTGATTTTTTGACAGAATGTTTTTATTTTGTTTTTCAAAGATAGCTTGCTAACTGGCAAGGGAAAACACAAATTCAAAGCATGGATTCAAAAGAAACTTAAAAATGTTTAGACAAAGGCATCTACAATTCACATTTGAACACTGACAGGTAGTAATTTCCTCCAACTCACAGGATTCACTGGTGTGATGAGCATTCAGTGCTTTATTTTTTTTTTAATCCTATATTAGTAGACTGAATTTATGAAAGGTGTAAGCCATGTTGCACAATGACCAAAGTCACCAGTCTCCATGTTCTCAAAATATTCTCATTTGGATGGAGAATAGACATGACACTGTTGAACACATACTACACTGACATCTCTGCCACAAATTTTCTGATATATTTCTACCAACTTCCACATTTTCCTCATGAGCTTCAACTCTGATATTATAAAATACACCTCTCATTCAAGGATTCATTTAAAATAACTAAGTATAATCCATAATAGAGTGGATCTAGATGAGGATGGTCATACTATATCTTTTTTTAACCAGGTAGTGATGGGTTGACCTTAACTAGTGCTACCTGTTGCACAATTTAGCTACATCTTTGGATTAGGTCATAATGTTGAAGGAACTAATGCTTGAAGTGATTTGTGTGATTACATAAGATAGAAGAGAATTTAAGAACTTAAGAATGAAAAAAACAGATTTGATTTGCTTCTTCCCATTAAGCAAGTGTTACAGATATTAATGTCTTGGGAAATCTGAAAAGAATATTTAGAAGTTGTTAGGAAATATATCACATTGTAGGAATGATGACAGTTTGGATACTCAATTAGCATCATACTCGTTTAAAAGGAGCTGTAAGATTCTTACTGAATCTACCTGGCTTTTCATTTAGCCTAAGAGTAGTAAAATTATTTGGAAATAGTTGAAGTATGTTAGTTAATATAGGAAAGGCAGTCTAGTTAACAGTGTGAAGTCAAATGAAAAATCACTCTAGAAGTGACTTAGGGTCTTGCTAAGAATTTTAATGTGTATTTCCCACAACAATAGCTGTACCTGGTTTACCATGCTGGATTCAAGAAGGCTACAGAGTGGAAAGCTTGGAGCAGCAGGATATCAGCCTGCAAATCTGGGATTCAGTATAATTGAGCAAGTACAAAGCTTGTGCAAAACCAACTGAAACATCATACTGGATTCTTCCTATCAACCTAGAGGAGTTTTGTGCAGAGGAAAACCTACATGTCCATGAGCAGTTTGGGAGAATATTGTGAAGAACGCATTTTTCTTTAGGTTAAAGAGTCCATGTTTATTCACTTTTTGCATGAAATTAATCTCTGTTCCTTTTTAAGCTTCTGGGGTTTGTTTCAGAAACTAACAGACACATTCATTTTAACAATGCTTTCTTTGTGAAATCTGAGTTAATTATACATTACTGTAAATTCCTTATAAATGAATATAAACATCTACTATCTAAAAAAAAAAAAATTAATGTCAAGAAGTAAAGGGCCCTGGAGGCTTATAGATAAAGTTAGATGTTAGGAAACAAAAGCTGTAGTGGGATTTTCAGGAGGATATGTTTTTTAATACCAAAGGAATATAGGCCTAGAGGGGAACCCAAGGACTGTAGGGACTTGAATGGACTTAAGTGATGATGGAAGAACTACATCCAAAAGACGGTCTAGAGATCACTGGAGACAAGCTGAAACATTTTGTAGGTGTTGTTTCATTTCCATCAAGCTGCTAAAGTTGCTCTGTCTCTGCACATCTGTACAGGACTAGTAGCTGACCTCAGACAGTTTTCTGTATGTGACTGTATTTCTAAGGCTTTTTCTCTCTTCTGTGAGAAACTGCAAAGTGCTAAGAGTTCTGCCGATGAGAGGACTACTCTCCAAACTTTGAACAAAATATTTTATTCTGGTGGCTGTCAGCTGAAAGGGGCACGTATTCCTGGTCTCTGCTATTTTACTTCCAAAAGTTGTGTCTATTGCATTGTGTTATTCATTTGGAAACACATTACAAAGTGTTGGTTCAGTATATTTTCAGGCTTGACACCGCATTATAAAGGTATTTTCCAGTATGAATTATTGAGTACAAAACCAGCAAAGGAAGTTTTATGTAATGGGTTGTACAAAGCATTTCATTGGTTTTGAAAACCCTGTGGCTACTGAATCTGGAACCACTTTCAAATATATATTTCTTGGTCTTTGGGGGATATTTATCTACTTTTAATAAGAAGTCTTTTTTTCTTTCTTTTTTTTTTTTTTTAATTATTTGGTCTCATTCCAGAAAGTCAGTATTTTGCTCTTCAAAGGTTAAAGATTAAAGACAAAATACTGGAGGCAAAATTATACAAAGGCTCTTTTGTAGCCCTGAAAAATAAAAGGCTTTATTTAAGCAGTACTGAAAAAGTTTTAGAAGTTGAAACTATTTTCAATATACAGCTGTATTTGAAATAAGCTGATATTTAGCCAGCCAGAACTGAATGCAGCAGGAACTCTTACTGCAGCCTCCTTGGCCTTCCACAGTAAGGCCAGAGCACTGTGGCCCCTGAGCTTGCAGATGGTAATTGTACCGTGCTGTCATATTTTTGTCCACTTTGGATGTCTGTGACTAAATTCCTTTTAATAAGATAATACTAAATAATTCTTCAGTAACATTATCGCAAATAAAGCAAAAAATGAATTTGAAGATTGTCCCATTTGCTGGTCCAGCAAAGAATCCACTGTGAACCATGATTTTGCAAGCAGCATTTTTGTAGGTACATCTTTGCGAGCAGATGCATCTTCCCTTGCTACCAGTCAGCTGCAGTCCAGCCCTGAACCCAAATCCACAGTGTTATGTTCATGCAGCTAAAAGATCCAGAGCTCAGGAGGTTTTATTTGCTGAGGCTGAGTGCTGTACTTACTGAAGGACATAGTTTGTTCTCTGCTGCTGGCTTGATTCCAGCTAGCTGAGAACAGCAGCACAGGCTTCCACATGCCAACACTCAGTGGAATCAATTTCCTCAAGTGAAAAAGTTTTCCAGTTGCAAAGAATGATTCCATTTGTCACGATTTTGAAAATAAGCTTTTGTAGGAGGCCAAGCCAATGCTCCCAGTCCCACTTCCCTCACTGAGTAACTTTCACCGACATCCCAATTGCTTCCTTTTGTGATGTTGCTTAATATGTTTTCAAAGATCACAACAGAGACAGGTAGTCTTATGCAATATCAGCACAAAATACTTTTAAACCAATCAGTTATTGCCTTAGGAATCATTTAGCTTTTTGTACGTTTTAATCAGATGCACTGTTCTGTGTTGCACTCCTATGTTGTTTGCAGGTCTTTAAAGTATCCTTACAGCATCGTTGGTTTTAATATAGGCCATACAAGATATTTAAGCAATATTTTTATTTTTTTATTTTTATTTTTGCAAGACATCCAGGTATATAAAATATACTAAACTTTTTTAAATCTAAAAAATAAAGTTAATCTTATTTCAATCTTCATCTTAAACTTCTCTATCCTCTGTCATTTTCAGGATGGAAGTAGTCTAATTTCTTTTCTGCTAATAACTTTTTTCTGAGTTTTCATATCTTTTCCAGTTGTACATACTTTTTGCAAGTTATTTCTACTTGGTTTGTTATCCTCCTTAATTGCATTCAGACCTGCTTTGTTTCAGTCTGTTCTTGCAAAATACAGGGCAATTGATAAGGACACTTGAAATGCTGTAGCAGTAAGTGTGAAATGAAACAAAAATAACACCTTGACCACATGCTGGTGGGGAGAAGTAGTCTGCAGCAAATGTTTTAAGTCCTGTTCAATGCAAACTGCAAATTCGTCCTTTCCCATTTTTGCAAAAAAAACTTATTTGTATTTCTTTCTTACAATTACCACCATTTGTAGAGGATGCAATTGTTATCAGCTACACAGATAAAATATCCTAACTGAATTTACTCTTTTAGAATCATAGAGTTGTCAGGATTGGAAGAGACCTTAGAGATCGTCCAGTTCCAACCCCCCTGCCATGGGCAGGGACACCCCCCACTAGATCAGGTTGCTCAGAGCCCCATCTAACCTAGCCTTAAAAACTTCCAGGGATGGGGCTTCCACCACCTCTCTGGGCAAGCTGTTCCAGTGGCTCACCGCCCTCCTGATGAAGAACTTCTTCCTAACTTCTAATGTAAATCTACCCTCCTCTAGTTT
>VWZK01004512.1:0-19416 GCA_013396935.1 Baryphthengus martii
TAAATTTGCAATGACACCAAACTGGGTGGTCGTGTCGATCTGCTAGAGGGTAGGAAGGGTTTACAGCGGGACATAGACAGGTTAGAACATTGGGCCAAGGTTAACTGTATGAGGTTCAACAAGGCCAGGTGCCAGGTCCTGCACTTGGGTCACAACAACTCCATGACAAGCTACAGATTTGGGGATGTGAGGTTGGAGAGCTGCAAGTTGGAAAGGGACCTGCGAGTGTTGGTTGATGGTTGATTAAATATGAGTCAGCAGCCCAGGTGGCCAAGAGGCCAATGGCATCCTGGCTTGTATTAGAAACACTGTGGCCAGCAGGGGTAGAGAGAGGATTGTGCCCCTGGACTCAGCACTGGTGAGGCCACACCTTGAATATTGCGTTCAGTTCTGAGCCCCTCACTACAAGAAGGACATAGAAGTGCTGGAGTGTGGCCAGAGAAGGGCAACGAGGCTCATGACGGGTCTAGAGCACAAGCCCTACAAGGAGCGGCTGAGGCAGCTGGGGTTGTTCAGTCTGGAGAAGAGGAGCTGAGGGGAGAGCTTCGCACTCTCTACCACTACCTGAAAGGGGGTTGGAGTGAGGAGGGGAACAGCCTCTTGTCCCTGATAGTGTGTGACAGGACCAGAGGGAATGGCTGTAAGCTGTGCCAGCGGAGGTTTAGACTGAACATTAGGAAACATTTCTTCACTGACAGGATTATTAAACATTGGAATATTTTGCCGAGGGCAGCGGTAGAGTCACCATCCTTGGAGGGATTTGAATGTGGACCTGGTACTGAAGGACATGGTTTAGTGGTGAGCTTGCAGTGTTTGGTTCAAGGTTGGACTAGATGATCTTGAGGGTCTCTTCCAACCACTGACATTAAGGGAAAGGAAGGGAGAGAAGGAAGGGAAGGGCCAGGAAAATGTTCCTGCTTAAACTAACATGCTGTAAATTTAGGGTATGTGATACTTAGAACACAAAATTTGGAATACCGTTGCCTGATTTATGGCAGATCCAGATGAAAATACAGCAACTGTAAGACCTTCTGTACGGATGGGAATGCATACCATTAATCCTTGTTCCAATTAAGTGAAACATAAAGGTAGAATTGCCACTCCTCTGCTGTACCCATAGGTTTTATCAGAAGCAGTTGTGCTAATGGCCTGTTCCTGAAAACTGTGAATGCCAGCCTCTGACCAACTCCCTAACCAGCTTTTGTTTGCTCTGATTATAGCAAGAAGATAAATGTTAGTTGCTCTCTAGGATGATATGCTCAGTAAGTTTGACTTGCATTTAAATTACTTTAAAATAATAGTATTTGCTGGGATTAATGTGATCTACTGTTCCATTTTCTTTTTCAGTATTCTATGAATAATATTAAATTCTTTTCTGTGGTTGTGCCACCTTTTCCATTAGCTATGTAGAGCGTGCATCTTTTTGAAAAATGTCACTGTATAAAGAGTGTTACTAAGAACCTAACTAAGCCAGAGCGAGCAAAAAAATGTGGAAATGTACCTTGCTGGTGAAACAAATTGTGTGTAAAAATGATGTCAGATGATGAAAAGAGAGAGCTGAGAGGAAAGAGTGTGGTCTCAGGTTTTGATCTCTTTTTTCCAAAAAAAAAAAAAATTGATTGCACTCTTATAATTTAGAACTGCTTGACAATTCTTTGGAGTAAGCATAGGAGAAAAAAACATGCTCCGTAATTCTGGATGAAAAATAATTTTGTAAAGACAAGAAGGAAGATCTCACACTTGAGGAAGGGAAAACCTGGTAGCTACTAGCCCGCTGCATCAGTCAGCACACATACTCGACTAACTGGGACTTTGCAGTTAACCAAAGCTGTTACCTGTTGCCTGAAACAGTGACAGGATGGGCTGTCAGGGAAAAGAAAAAGTAAACATCTATATATTGGTCATTAATATGAATGAGCAATTCTTGCATGAGTTTTTGAGCCATCCAAGTAATTGAAAGTGAGAGCCAAAGAAGATGTGCCTCTCTGAAGTCTATCCATCTCTTTAAGACCTTCTCTTATTGAGGGTTTTTTTTTCCTGACAGCCTGTAGCACTGCTGCTTCAGTTTAGGGACAGCTAATTGGAAACTTTTCTGGAAACATGTGCAACACTGTGCTCCAAAACCATCCAGGCTGTGCATCAGCTCCCCCAGCGCTCACCTCACCACTGTCACTTCTCTTTCCTGTTTGTTTTTCCAGACGTGCTGCTGTCCTCTGAATCCAATACTGTAGAAAATTGTTTTCAGCCAAACAGCAGCAGTTAAGTTGTTAACTCACTATTATCTCAGCCGGCTGTCAGGAGCTATAAATGCCTCTTTATAACCCAGCTGGGAGTATTTTAGTGCCAGCTTTATGAAACTGGGTGTGGGCTGGCTCAAGGTTTTTTTGAGAGGTCAGGAAGGAGGCTGGCAACCCCTAAATAAGGTCTTCCTTTTCATATTCTGAAGTAGCAGCACAAAGGACAAAGCATTCTGCAAAAGGATGTAGACACTGCATCATTTAACTTGTTATGTGCGGTTTGAGTGCCTCTGCCCAGAATATAATGCAAAAGGAGAGTATAGGCACATGACAGCTTATCTACAGGACAATTAACCAGCTGAAGGTGTGACTTCAAAATTACTTAAACTTTATTTAATTCTTGTTTTAACCCTGCTTTCAAGTTAAAGTAGCCCTATATTATTGCAATTTAAATTTATCCCTGAAATCAATTTACGTAAAATGATTTACCAGTTACTCTTAGTAGCTCACCGAAAAATTAACTAATAGCATTTTAGATAGTTCATTTTTTTAAGAAATTAATTCAGGTTAATTTTCCAGAGGTTTGTTATATAGGCAGCCCTAAGAATGGGATGTTCAAATGCCAGAAAGCCAAGTAGAGCATCAGCACTGATTTGGTACCAACAACAAGGACAGGACTAAGAACCTTGGACTCAGACCCATTTCTCTGGGGCATTGGATACCTCAGTTGTGGTCCAGAGGGAACCATGCCCAAGGTAGAGGCCATGTCCTAAGGTTTTTAGTGGTTCAGTTTTCATTTCACTATAGAAAGCCTATTAATTGACAGTCAACCTAATTCTATACGGGAGAAGACTTGACTTTCAGCACTTGCTTCAGTAAGTGTTCATATGGAGTCATATGTCATTAATATTTTTTTATTTATTAGAACACAAATTCAGGTCACTCCTAGTAAAATGTCCCAACTATCCCTCCTATGCACCAGATAATCCTTGAAAACTGGAATCGCTCTGTCAGGTGGTGCTGAGAGCACATCCTCAACAGTGTACCTGGAGCTGTGTGGATTAAAGCACACTCCCAGAAAGCCATCAGAGATCAATTGAAGCTGAACCTGGGTCTCTCATATTCCGCACAAAAGCTCCCCTGGATGGGAGGTGATCACATACTGCTTCTTTCTCCAGCTAAATTTAGATACCCCTCCAGTAGCGGTGTGAACACCCACTAAATCAGGTCATGCAAGAAAGAAATAACTGTAGGTTCTACTTCTGAAAAAGGTATTACTGTCAGAGACATACTCTATAAAGTTTTTCTGAAATTATAGGAGAGGGAAAATACAATATATCATCAGGGACTGAAAACATTCATATCTTAAACCCCCCTAGCAATTTTCAGGTAAGATTACTAAATGCAACTTCTGGTCTCCCTTAGAAATCAATGACCTTTGAAAAATTAGTGAAGAAACAGAAATAGAAGACAATTCAAGATAAATCTATTGACCAAAAAAAAAAAATAATAATAATTCACACCATCTCACAAAGGTGAAATAGTGAAGGGTGCTGCTGCATGAGAGATACTAAGTCAAGGTTAAAATGTCTCACGTTTGCCACAAATCACATGTAAGAAAAACTTCTGACCAAAGGGTTTTTGTCCATGTGACAGGTGAGAGAGACAGAGAAAAACTGGGACTTAAATTTTCCCAAGTATTTTGCCTCACTACCTCAAGGCTCCATGTAAATAACTATTAGTGAGTTTGTACAGGTACAGCCAGCAGGTCTGTGGGCGGCATGGATGGATCTGGTTCTGTCAGATGGTGGGGGCACTGAGTTAAACAGTGTAGGTGCAAACTACAACCTGCCACTGCCTGAGGACAGAGCAGGCTCATGGTTTTAACACCAAAACATGCACTTAGCATATACATGAACAGGTGAATGGATTTTGGTAGCTGCATGCCTGAGAACAGAATATTTTTATTTTCCTGAAGAAACAGAAATCAAGATTCCTATCTATAATTTAGATGGTACTGAATTAAGCTATCTATAATTACAGGAGGACTTTAAAAATAAATCAGCAGTAATGCATCTGCTTAACCTGGCTCATATTTTCTACATGACTTGTGATCCAAGGTACTTGATTCTGAATAGTCAATCTCAAAGGATTCAGACAGGCCAACTTCTTTTTAAGAAAAGTCTGCTGGCCCACTTTGTGAACACCAGGTCAATGCAGAGTTCAGGAGGTCGTACCCCCCAAATTAGAAGTAGTTAAATATAAAATAATTAAGAAAAAAAAATCAGCCTGTATATTTAAAATGCTATGTTGTTGCTTACCCTTAACCCTAAACATTCTTCCTGTCAGAAATATCATCTCACCAGCCATTCCTGAAAACTAGTTTCTCCATTTCTAGCAATAATCATACTATGAAATTTCGAGACTCATCTCATTTGGCGCTGATAATTAGCCACCTATGTGACAATCTCGTTTGACTGCTGATGTTCTAAAATTTTCCAGTCTTCTTCTAAAATACAAAAGCAGTTTAGGAGAGAATAGAATGCCTGGCCTAATAACATCTCTGTTGTTACTCTTGTGGGACACCAAACATTCACTGCTCCCTCCCTTTCTATCATAGTCTTCTGCAGGTTCTTCTATCACATTGAGTATCTTTTTATCTAAAAAAAGTAGTAAATTTCAAAAGCATTCAAAACTCAAAAGAGAGCCGAAGGTCCATGTACTGTCACATAATAATGCAAGAATGGCTTTCAGCTATCAAGGATAATGCCTCTAATGTCATATAAAATGAACATTTAGAAAAAAAGTTAAGTGACTGCAAAGTGCAGGTTTTCCTATTGATTTTTTTTGCAGACCTTGGAGAAGATATTTGCATTTCTTGAAATATAGACATATTTTTTTTAAAAAAGCTACATAAGTCCTGGCAGAAAGTATTGTAGGTTTTATTTTCTTAGGGAAGCTATAAAATAATAATTGGATACATTAAAAGTCTAGTTAATTAAGGAATTCCTTTGAATTTCAAATAGAGTGTAAAACTTCTATAGAAGCAGTAAAAAAAACAAAAAAAAATACATGAAAAATCATGTCAGATATTTGTGCCATCATTTTATTTATCTCTATTTGATGCATCTTTTCCTAGTTACTGCTTTACTTCCTTTTTTTTTTTATGTATGTGTATGGTGGTGTACAGGTGACAAGAGTCTACAGAAGTGTCTGTTCAACTGAAAAATAGTATTTGTTACTTGGGAATAAATATGCACAGCGTGAAGAAATTAAAAACATTTGTAAAACTTTCCCATTGCATTTATCCCTATTCTGTAGTGCTTAGCCATAAAACCTAACTTTCCTAAAACTTCATGCTTTGCACAGAATGATTCTGTACATAGCACTGCAAAAATCGGAATAAATACTGTCATATTCTTATTTCGCTGTTTCGCCCAGTTCAAATGGTCTCGTATAAAAGTCCAAAGGACTGCAACCATTCCCATACCTCATTTTCTCAACAGGCAGTGTTTTCACATTGTTGTGTTGTTATAATAAGCGTTAGAAGTGGAAGAAAATTGAAATACGTACTCAGATGTTTGCCAAAAGATTAGATGTTCTGGACTGCTGCCAAGGAAAAGAATTCCCGGTAAATCATCCATTCAAAGAGCAACCAAAAGAGGAGAATGCTGTTTCGTTTGGTGAGATTCATAAAACTCAAGAGTACCTAAATTAGATGCCTTTTCATATAGTTTTCTGTGAATGCTTGATTTCACTGTAATGTCTGGAAATTATTCGTTAAGAGTCTCAGGGTTCTCTGAGATACTGTTAGTGTCTAAAGCATCACTTGTCAGAAAGAAATGACCTTTCCACAGAGGAGACAATCTTCTCTTATGTCTTTTTAAATGCTGATGAACTTATGTGTGACCTAAAACAAGTGCAAAATTTATTGTACAAAACCTCCCGGTATATATGCACCATCAGGTAACTTCACATTCTCTGATGAATAAACAATTGAAGTCGTAATTGTTTGTGCATTCCTGCAAATGTCAACAAAATCAAACATCTGTCATGCCAGATAAAGAAACGTGACTCTGTTAATTTCCTTAGGACTCTACTCAGCTTTGAAAAGGTCACTCAGATTTTAACAAGCAGCGCGCAGTTTACTGGCTTCTAGTAAATGACCACATAGTGACAATAAAGTTATGACCATATTTGGTTATCCTTCAAACGACATATTTGATTAAGATAATACATCACATTTAGCACAATCTGTTTGATGTTACTTTTGGATATCCTCTAACCCTTTCAATTACAACTGATGTTAATGTAAAATCATTTTTAACAAAGTAATGCTCATAACCCCCAGTCCCATCCCACCAAAATAAGCAGAGCAAGCCAGAACGATCGCCTTGAAAGCCACCAGTTTAAGACAACAAACAACACACAAAGGCAGCATTTACTTTTCTGCCATCTTCAGTGGCAATAAACAAAATGTATACGCAGTTCAATTGTGGATGGAAGCCATCAGTGACACACAGGTATTTCTCATCTGCCAAGAGCACAAGGACTAAGCACCCTTTTGATTACATTTTGGCTTCCTACACCAGTCTCCTTCATCCAGTCCTAAATCCTGTCAGAAATTACTCATGGCAAGTGCTGCTTGTTATCCCCACTGACCTACACCAAAAGGCTGTTAGGACAGCCCAGGAATGTCTCATTTTGCACAGAGCTATTTTGCTGAACACTAATCCTTCAAAACTGTTCTCAATATCCTTTGTTATTCTCCTATTGGCCTGTATCCAGAACAATTGCCAATTTCAATGAGAGAGAGATATTTAGGGGTGAATTCGGACACAGTATGGAAGAGAAGATCATGCCTGTTTCACCAGCTGGTGCTGAAGCATGGATACAACCTCTTGGTCATTCATTTTTTTGCTTGATGACTATTGTAACCTAATACCAGAATGTAGTGCATTGAGTTTCATTTGGTCATAAAAACTCTGACAAAGTATTAGTATTCTTGATACTCATATGTTGGTTCTGTTCCTCCTTAAAAGAAGGAAACTGATCCTGAAAGATACTATTATATGTGAGATCAAAATAATCAACGTATTTCACAGGCTGCTTGGCAGGTTAGAGTCAGCACAGATGCACAAATAGGTTGTTCATGTCTCTGGACAGCTGGTGGGAGTTGGCCCAAGTCTCTTTCCTCTGTTCTTCTCCCAAATATTTGGCTCCTGAGCCAGTTCTGTGAGCTGACTCCAGAAATTCATTTACAATCTATGAGGGTGATTTGGGATGAGAAAACAATATTGTAAGAAGGTATGTGCTTTGAGTAAAGGTGAATTAGAGGTGCTGTAGATGTCTAAATTATGGAAGACCTTTTACAAAGGAGGAGAAAGGATATGGGCTGTTCTTCCTTTCCATTCATTTCTGGCACGAGACAGCCACAAGGTCCAGTGAGGATTATTACACTACTTAGAGAATGATAATTTTGATCTCAAAAGAATTACAAAACACTTCACGAAGTGTCAGTTTGTTTCACACCTGCCAGTAACGGGAAATACGGATTACGGCCCTCTGTGCCAAGGTTGATCACTGCTCCCTTGAGAGAGGACAAGTGGGTCTGTGTATCCAGTTAATTTCTGAAGGACTCCCTTGGGGAAATGAGGTTGAATTTCAACTGATATTCAGCTGATTGAATAACCAGGCTTTGCACTAGATTGTTACTAGGTTCCCTCATTGCCTATTCCACCTGTTTCAGAGTTTGATTTGGGCTGTCCTTTCCTAGTGAAAATAGATAGTAGATATGGACATGCAATCAGAAGTCACTTCCAAGGCAGGACACGGCATCTCTGTGAGGTGCTGGATCTCACTGTCTAGGATCACCCATTCCCATATTTAGCTCGTAAGCCTACGTTTGCCATATTTAGCATTCTTCATACAGACCCATCCTCTGGTATTTTGCTCAACACAATTGCAGAGATAGACAGCAGCACGAGGGATCCAGGCATTCAGTTATGGATTGGGGAAAAAAATGATGCATACAGATTACACCTCTTTTTCCTGGAGTCTGAAAAATCAGCCAAATAGAATCTGAAATAATTTCCATAGCACAAGTGAAAAAATACCCTCAGAATAAGACCGGATTTAGTCTGCAATATTTGTTCAAAATCCATATCACTGCAATACAATTACATTTTCAGAACAGCATCATGGATGATGATCCCCGTACATGTGCAAAATTTTAATAGATGGGAAAGATTCTGAGTGGACAGAGACAGAACTGATGACTTGAGTCAAGGCTAATGGTTAAAGTACAGATAAGAATTAGATCCCAGTTATCACCAAGGCTAATAGCTTTTACTGGAAAGTTAGAAAAATGGAAGAGATAACTATCAGTTATAGGTGACACGCAAGAGAATGTGGGCAACAACTTATGTCTCATGGTAAATACAGTCATACAGGGGAAAACATGTTATTTGAAGGTGCGCTCCTGGCCTTTTTGATTCTCGGTTATGGTTTGGATGCACAGTGCTGTAGTTAGAAAGAAAGACCAGCAAACTGTCCACTGTTTATGTGATATGGTATTCTGCTCCTCTCCAATGTCTGGATGACTTGAAAGCCCAAAATCTTAATTCAATATCTAACTGAAACATTCAGTTCTAGTACTTCTGACAACCACCTGTGGAGCGGGAAGTAAATAGACAGCATTTCCTATTCCTGTAATGGATTAAGAATACCCTAAACAAACAGAAGGAAATATATTTTTGCAGATTGAATAACTCCATTGCAGAGGAATAAAAGCTGTGGAAAAGTTACAAAAATATTAGAGAAATTCGGAAAGGCCAGATCCATCTGTATGAAATAAATGCGATGGCCAAAATACAGTGTGAACTCAACTATAATACAGAAAGATGTGGGGAGGTATCCTGGGAAAGGAACTGTATATAACTCTGTATTTAGTACCTCTCTATAGCTCTGTAATTCCCTGTTTCTGATGTTCTTGTGTGATCTGCTGCTGGTGACCTCAGAGACAGGATACTGCATTAAGTCTCTTGGTCCGAGCCACTAAGGGTGTTCCCTATGCAAGCAGATTGGAGTATTGTCTTAAACAACTGGTCCTTTATGATGCACTTTTAAAGATACAATTATGTTTCAGACCTGGCAAGTTCATGATTAATCTTGATCATGAAGATCTATTTCTCTTTGTTTTATACTTTTAATCATAATTAAGGCCATTTTTCTACTCTGGGCCATATAGCTATTTCATTTACTTACGCTGTAATGATTAAATCTAATTTGCTACTCTCTGAAATCTTAATCCTGCCGAAGACTAATGGGTATAGTACACAGTTCAGTTAAGAAGCAGATTCACCACATAACCTCCATTAAGTAATTCCATTTATTTCAATAAAACTAGCTGGCACATGAAAGAAAGTATATACGGTGGTCTTTAGTCTCCAGAAAATAATACCATTTTTAATACAAGCATTGAAGAGATGTTTTGACCTCTTCCTGAATGTATGATTTCTCACAGCAAGGATTCATGAAAAAAAATTGAAAACAAATCTAGCTCATAAAACCTGTATTCTAAAAAGAGCCACCCAGATTTTGTGCTTGATCTTATTTTACAAGTACAGTATTATCCTTTTCAAATACGTGAAATGTCAGCTTGGTAATACAGGGGAAAGGGCTTCCAGATCCACAGTGAACATGATTTCTCTAAAAACCAATGAAAGAAAAGCCTATTACTAATAAAATATTCTCACTTTAATCACGTTTCCTTCATTACTCCCATATTTTAGGTGATATAAAAGGAGGAACAATTATTGCCTTGTTCACTTTGATTTATTTGGCTCAGTGCTCCTTACCTAGGTAATGTAAAATAAACTGTGCTACATGGGTCATTTATGATGTGATTTAATAAGATGCTTTTTATTTTTAGCCTGCAGGGAAACATATTAGTTTGCAAGCACCTGGCAAAAAACCATTTCTTTCGTTGATTTTCTATTTTCGCTCAGTAGACTTCAGCCTAGAAGGTAATTTAAAGCTACAAAGCACAGGTTGTCATAATGGCAATGTACTAAAACAGGACTTCAAAACTCACATAAGGAAATGGTGCCTGGATGTCAAAATAAGGAAGGTCATAACTACAGGCTTGACCAGTTCCTAATTTCCTATTGGTATTTCTGTGCAAATTAAAACTTGTTCCTTTTCATTGTCTGAAGTAGGTTAATGTTTTTTTCTTAGCAAATGTGCTATCTGCAAACAAAATTATATATGTGTAACAGAGACAGACCTGGAGGTAAAAAAAACACAGAGCTAGGAAATTGGTTTTCTGCATACACTCTGAACAACATGAGCAAGTTTGCCACACTCAAACTTACAAAAACCTTAGAGGAATATGGGTCCCATTTCTATGGCTTTAACATTTTTTGAGGATTTACTTATGCCCATTCTGTGGCAATAACATTAGCTCAACACTATGGATGGCAAAAAGATCTAGTATTTCAAAATCCTAGGCAGGGATGTTCCATAGAAGAGTTGATGCTGACCACAAAGCATTACAGCTAAGATCTCACACATCTTTCCATTCTAAGTGCCTGCTTTTTGTCAGTCAGAATTTTCAGACACTCTCATTTGAAACACTGTCCACATTTAGACATAACTGGAAAGAGATTCATGGGTGAGAAGAGCAATAAAAAACACCAACACGTTGCACTCTTTTGTTCTCTTTCTAAAAAAAACCAAAAACTTCAAACTCCACAAAGTAGTCTTCAGCTCTTTCCTTTTTTTTTCTTTTTGTCTGCTTCTTTGTCTCAGTTGTCAATGGTTGAGACTTAGCATATCTAGCACTGGATTGTTCGTTACGTTAATCCCCCCTTGCATGCCTATATTATTTGTATGTATTATACAGTCCCCTTCAGAGTTAAACAAACACACATATATGATATCTTTCGCTGTTGCCTGAAAAAAATCTCAACTAACAAAACAAAAAGTCCCACCAAGTACCTATCTGAAGATAAGTCCTAAAATCAAGCTTATGTAGCCACCTGAGTTTTAGAAATGTGGTACCCAACCACATGAAGGAGTCTGAAGAAGTGGTGAAGGGTTCCTTGGAAGTCTTTTGGGGTGAACCCAACCAACAATACAAACCTGTGAGAACAGCACTGTTGCTTACCTATCAGTCCCCCCACGTAATTTAGGTGAGGATGGCAGAAGTACGCATCATTTTAGCTGTAGTTTGTGAGATAGCCTTGGTTGTCTTAATGTGTAATGAGAAGAGGTACGGTGTTAGAAAATACTAATGGCTTAAAATCATCTTTAATTTCCCCATAGGTGAGAATCTCTGTAACTATGCCTGTATAGTTGTACAAGCAGCACAGATTAGGGATGCCATGGTTTGCAAGGGCATAAATACGAGTACCATCAACATTTAACCTACAGTCTTTGGTGTTGGTACATTGGTAGAGCTGACGGAGGTATCATGGCTGGTACTACAGTAGCATACAGCCCCATTTCTCACAAAACAGACTGTGCAGACCTCTACAGCTATACCTCTGCACAGCCTTCATGAGGAATGTTCCTCTCAAATATTACACTACCTCTTCGACTGACAGTATGACAGTGGAATTCCAGACCTGTCATCACCATTGGGCACAAGCTGGAACATAGGAAGTTCCATTCAAATATGAGAAAAAAACCTCTTTACCATGAGAGTAACAAAGCACTGGAACAGGCTGCCCAGGGAGAATGTGGATTCCCCTTCTCTGGAGACATTCAAAACCTGCCTGGACGCGGTCCTGAGTAATGTGCTCTAGGCCATCCTACTTTAGCAGGGGAGTTGGATCGGGTGATCCGTAGAGGTACCTTCCAACTCTAATAATTCTGTGATTCTGAGATCCTAGAGATCAGGAATTGTCTCCTCCATGTTGCACACACTTTATCCACACGTGTAGAACCAGGCAGTGTTTGATTGCAGACACGGTGCCAGCAAGGACCCAGAAGGATCCTTCCACAACATGTAAGAATTGCTCTGTTACCCTGAGCAGAAATTAAAATTCTATGTTTCCGATGCTATTCCTCTTATTTTTTTTAGGTCAAAAATATACAAGTCTCAAAAGCACACCAACACACTCTTTAGTATACAGGTAAAAGAATAAATAATTTCCAGCTAAAATTGTTTTCTCAGGGGGCAAGGCTCTTGAGGCAATTTTTGTTTCTGCTACTGCAATGATAACATCTAATGCTGTATCTTCTGGCAGTGTTTATGCATGTGAAGTAAAGCACTTACCTAATGGGATATGTGGTTAGTACATCAATATAGTCACATAATCCATAAACATTTCTCTTTCATAAGCTCTTATCACATTATCACTGATTATTTAGGAAAAATGTTAGTATTATATGACATCTTTCCCTATATTATCTTTAGAGTTAAGTGCAGTTAAAATATGCTGAGGAACAGGGATATAAGGCGGGGAGCAATCTGAGGCAAGACTGGAAATGGAATAATTGGAAGCACTTCAAAGCTCTTACAACTTGCAACTCTATTTCACAAACTGCAGCCTGCATATATCTGGTTCAGGCTTGGGTGGGAAGGAACCGTCGCAAGGTGCCAAGAACTGGGTTTGCCAATCCAATCAATTTGCCATGCTGAAGAGCTAAAGCAGCATGGTTCACTACTCAAAGAGCAGTGTGCATGAGACAAAGCTAAAATAAAGTAAATTTGCTAGGACACTTTTTTATGCTGTGGAAACAGATGTGCTGAAAGTGCGTATGTGGCTCAAGAGATTCCATAAAGAAAATCTATTTACGGACTCAAAATGCTAATAAATGCTCAGTAAAAACATCTCTTGCTACAATTCACCGAGAATCACACTGATTCCTCTGTCAGATCACGCTTCATTACTCACTGAAATTAGCAGAATTAATTTGGCCGGGAGCTGGGAGTGGAGGAATCCATTCAGGACCCAATTAATATGTTGATGTTGCTCTCACATAGTCAACAAAAGGTTATGTTTTGCTATTTTGCTGTATTCTATAGCTAACTTAACAGCAGGAGAAGACTTAAGAGAGCTGAGACAAATGGTTATAAGAAATTATTTATGGTTAGATTTTGTCTCGTCTCAATTCTGCAACCACAGTAACTTTTACTTTAACAAAGCAAGAGGAAACAATCTTTGTATCTGGTTTAAAGGTTAGTATTGTACTTTTGGAGAATCTAATCTTATCCTGGGCTCCCTGCCGAGCTGTATTAACTGATAACATTTCCTTCTGCATCTTTTTAAAGACACCATCACGCCATGTGCCATCCGCTGAACCACTAAGTTTTGCTCTTTCTTTTTTCTTGGATTATATACATTTCACCAGTCTTGGACTTCAGTCTTACATAAAGAAATGGCTTGTCCTTAGCAAGGAGCCTGCCTAAAGCCTGTAGCAGCACACATTGCATGGAAGGCACAAAACACAACGAGAAGAACACGCTCTGCAGCACCCATGAGCGTTCACTGTTTTTCATCATGATGTTAGGTTAGAGAACAAGGACATCTGTCTCACAAACAACAGCAGCTAGTGGAGTGTGTCAGAACTAGGAGAGCTATTAGCAAATGCGCTTTTTAAAAGTGAAGGGAGAAATGCTTGTAAAAGACGGAGCACAAAGTATGTAATTTAGATGTCAGAATGTGTCAAACATATCACTGTCAAACTTGATCTATTGCTATTGCACATAAAATTTATCCACCGAATTTCTCCCTGCAGGCAATTAGTAGCCTGCATTAAATGCTGGGACCATGTCCAATCACCCTTCTGGAATGAGACAGCAAAATGGCCTGGATGTCTGCCTTCACAAAGCCAGGGACCTCTGGGGGTTTTGTTGCTAAACTAGAGTTGTACAAACTTGTTCTTCTCTCGTTTTAGCAAAAGTGAAGGAAATACAATGTTATGACTGGCTCTGATTATACACTGATGTTGCTGCTTCAATGAAAGTTCATAAAAATTATTGTCATAACTCTTTATTTACAAAGACTGTAAAAAGCAAAATAAAGATGATATAAAGCCAACTCATGTCCAACGAATAAAACTGTTCAATCTCTGCAGATTTCTACCAGTTAACATGAGGCTGAACACATCTAACATTTATTGGCTGCTGGTTAGGAACTGGCAGACCTGCTGTCTTTGTTGCCAACAGCTGCAGACCAAATTCTTACATCCTGCTTTGGTGGCAATGACTAGATCTCTTCTGAAGGCCACTTCCAGTTCCCTTACCTATACTGACACAATGGTTTATTTTTGCAGCTTAAATACGGGTTAATTTCCTCATGAAGAAATAATATATTCACAATTTCAGTTATAAATCCCTGGCCAAAGTATTTCAGCTGCATATAGCACAGGAGGTACTGTAAATATTATTCACTGTCATCTTAGGCTGTAGTTACACAGGGTGGAACCTTCCTATCCCCATTTCTGAGCACTCAAAAATTCAGTCTATTGTTACAGAATCTCAGAGTTTAAGGTAGAATTAAAAAGGAGACATTAGCACTCTATCACTAAAACTAACGTTTCGTTGTTACAAAGGGAACTCTTGCAAGCATTTTTCTGTCTGTTCTCACAACGACCTTTGTTCTGGCAGAACAAGAAAAATCAACAGCATGAAAGGTTTCATGCTGGAGGAAGATGCAAAACAGATATTCCTCTAACATATCTAAGGAAAAGCTATTTTTCATGTGTGCACAGACTTATTTATCACTCTTATGCTTTTAGGGTCTTTTATTCCTCCACTTAAAAATTAGCTAGCTTACTGTGGTGTCATTTCCATATTCATACCATTGATAGTGTCAAATTGATCTTACAAGTACCTGCTGAAAACGTTAAGTGTAGACATGTTTGTCTCTAACAAGTCAGTATATCAGAAGTTCTTAGTGCATTTTGTAACATTCCAAAAGCTAACCCTCAGAAGCATAGAGCCTTATTTCCCTTAGAAAGACCAACACATTTCCTAGAAAGTTTGACCCTTTTTTTTTTTTTAGTATCACTAAAATCACCAGAAATCATCATATGAAGAGAAGCATATAACACTTTGTAATCTTCGTGCAACACAAAGCGAGGAAGAAACTGATGAACATATGCACTAGACCCCTATGTTTGATGGAGTAAGGGTGAACAAGCAGGAGTAAATTTTTGTGAGGCATGGGAACTTATATTATGCTCCAGTAAATCATTGATATGATTTTGTGCTGACTTCTCCTCAGCTGCTGAATTACTCCTGTTAACAGAATACACCAAATTATATGAGCTATGTAGCTGGCCCTTCTCACTGCATTGCCTGAAGAAATGAGTCCTCCATCTCCTGCCCAAGCAGAGGACCCAGTAGATGTAGGAGGTTAATCTGATCACACTGCCAGTGTCTAGAACAAGTGACATGGTCTCCTGTGAGCCCAGGACATCCTACTGGTTTTGACCGCTTTACAGGACTTGCAGCAAACATGGAAATTGTTTTTGGAGGTTATGTCTTGAGACTGGGTCAAGATTCAGGCTTTCCTGATTAGTATAATGGAAACATCCCAAGATGGAGAGTCTGCTTCCGTCTCCAGGCTAAGATCAAATCTAATTCTCAGAGTTTATTAGCAACAGCTAAAGATCTGAACGATGTAACCTGATCTGGAGATAAAAGTGCCTTTCAAGCTAACACTCGTAAAATTGATATGATTGCATTTTTCCCGTTTTTAATTCCATCTAGTAATACCCCACCAAAAGGCTGCTGGAAGCAGTTCCTGCTGGCAAAATGGGGTAGCTTGCATTGCCATCGCAGAGCTGCAGAGCTGAAGGAGAAAACTATTTCCCAGCCCTGTGCAAGTATGTGGGTGCTGAACCGCTAAACGTCTCGCACTTGTTGCCATCACATTTGTATGGCTTTCCTCAGAATGAAAGAGCAGAAGCTTTATCTTAAACTTGCTACAGATGGGAGAGAATTTAGCATAAGCATATACTGAGCAGAAGTGATTTGTCCTTTCTTTGGTACACTAAGTGTTCTGCAAGTCTCATAAATAATTTTTAAAGCTACCTACTGTGATAAAATATGCAGCTCGGCTCTGACTGGAATGCTGTGATATACTGATATTGAGAGTTCCGTGCCTTATAACACATTTTCATTCTCTTACCTGATATCTTCCCACCTCCCTTCTAATTCCTGTGAAAATTTTGAATTTGTTTATTGTGTAACATCCATCAGGGAGTTTGCAATATGTAGATTATTACCAGCAGGATGGCAGCATTTAAATTAACATACGAAATACCTTGTATATAGACAGAGAGTAATATGCTCATCTTCTCTGAGAACATTAAAACAGTGAACTTGACCATCTTATCTTGTTCAGTCATTTTATTAGTGTGAGGTGTTGGTTTTTTGGTTTTTTTTTTGTGGAAAGCTAGAGTGTAATGTTAGTCTCTGTGAGATTGTATCTTGACTTTCCTTCATTTTCCAGAAATTTATTGCAAACTAGAATAAATTCTAAGTATAAAACCCACCTGCCTCAAACATAACATTGTGTCAGATAATATCGCCTTAGTAAATATTGTTTTTTCCTGAAAAAAAAACAAACGAAAAAAAACAGTGTATATATATAATCCTGACAAAACTCAGAGTGCAGACAATCCCAGATCTACGAACTTGTGGGGTAAAAAAATAATTGGAATTGAATCCATACTTCATACCCGATTAAAATGAGTAAGAAAATAGATGGATCAAAACACCCTACGTGTTTCTATACACATTGTTCACTCCCTAATCCTGTCAGTGTGCCTATTTTAATTTTCTTAGTCAATAGTGCCCTCTGCAGCACACTTTCATTTTCTGCAAGGTTCTAAGTACAATGCACCCTTTGACTTGCCCTTAATGCATCACAGGCAAGGGCCATTGTGCCAAAAATGTACCGTTCCAGAAACCCTGCATAGCTCTCATGTTGCTTTGCAAGTGTATGCTGGGGGTCTGAATGTTTCCCAGGCTGCAGACAGCGCCAAAAAAAGGATCTGTGAGAGAGGCGGCATTGGTAAGGATGTCAAAAGCTAGGCACGTGTAAAGAAGTAAAGCCTGCTCATTAATGCAGTCATAACAATATAATTTGAAAAACTGCTACGTATGGTTCTTTCTAGTAGTAATAACATGCTTTTGTATGGTGTTTTTCAGCCAAGGGTTTCATTTAATAAGCATTAACTATTTATTCCTGTGAGATTTGGATAGGACATGATACAAATTATTAACACCATTTAGGGTATAATTGATTCTTTTTTTTAAAAAATCTGCTTTTGTTTTATTAAGGATTTTTTAAAATCTCACTGTATGCTGCAATGTTTATTTTATCTGCTAAATCTGAAATTCTTTTTAAAGAAGACCTTTTCGTCATGACAGCAGTTTCTAGGTCAGATATTTTCTCTTCTGAAATTCTCCCTTGTCTGCTGTACATAATTTGTCATACAATGTACAGTCTTTTATTCAAAGAGAACTTTTAATCTTTTATGGAGACTTGATAGTGCCTGATTCATAATAGAATAAGTTCAGCCAGAGAATAAAGACATGCTGGGATGAGAAAAATAAGAGCTAGACAAACATCTGTCAGGAATACTTTAGCTATAATTGGGGCCAGAACATTGACTAGGTGACCTCATGAGGTCATCTTTGTTTCCAGTCCCATTTTTTATTATTTTATGAAAAAAAAAATTCTTGATAAGACATCTTTTCTTCTCTATTGTGTCATTCTGCCACAGCAAAGATTAACACGAGCGTCTGTACTGAAGAGCTGTCATTATACATACGTGAAAATGGATTATAAGTGGACTGCTGCACAGACCTAGGAAACAGACCTCATCTGAAAAGCAAAATAAATCAGGTCACATTGAACTATATGCTGCAATATTTTGACTGCTTCCAGTACTTGGTTAAAATGTAGTTTGGACATCTATATATTTAAGTACCACCTGTAGTTAAGACATTAAATCTAAAAGTTGACCTTCAGCTCTAGGATTCCTTCTGCTACAACAGCAAGTTTGGAAGTGCTTGGAGGTCATTATTCTCTTGAATGTTTCCGCATATGTCAGAGGAGGGGGAGCCAAACACTTAACCTCTCCTTGTATTCTTGGGACATTTCATCCAACTCCCAGCTTAAAATGCATCACAGCACTTTGGTATTTCCGTGTTTGTTTCATAGGCAGGTAAGAAATCTGCTAAGTCTGTGACCTTTTTACGGGAATGCAGACAAGGAGTGATGATGGACCTGCTGTGGAAGAAATCCTCACCTGGATACAGTCCTCCAGAGCAGAAAAGCAAACAAGATTTTTCTCTTCTGACTCAGCAGAGGAAGGGAAGGCAACATACATCTGACCAAGGAAAGGTCCTCTGTGGAAAGATCCCACATCTGCAGTAGCATAGCCCAAGGCTGGAGCTGAAGAGCAGGTCTGGGCAAGCCACAGGCTTCATTGAGAGCAGAGGCAGGAGATAAGCTGCTGATGAGGAGGAGAAGACGTGACACTTCAGGACATGGTTTAGTGGTCACAATAATATTTGGTAGATGGTTGGACTTGATCTTAGAGGTCTTTTCCAACCTTAATAATTGTATGACTCTCTAAGCTGAGGCCAGTTGTGCCCCGTACATTGAATTCATCTACATTGCAGTACATGCAAAATTTGAGAAGAGCAGAGATTGACTGAGCCCTTCAACCAAAACGCACACAGACCATGAAGGACAAAGCACTAAGCTTAAAACCAGAGGAATTGTTGGTCTGGAGTTTTGTAGGAGGTTCATGGCAGCTCTGAACAGAATATAGCCCAAGACATAGCACTGGTACCTGAAATGACTCAGTACAAGTATTTTTGCCCTCAGGTGTTTCAGCCACCTGCCACAGCTGCAGTGTGTTTGCAGTGCTGGATAGGCCAGGGTCTTTTTAGGGTCCTTTACAAGAGGGGAACCCAAAGAAGAACAGGCAGAGACAGGATGAATAGGATTTGAATATAGAATCATAGAATAACTTAAATTGGAATGGACCTTAAAGATCATGTCGCTTTAACCCCCACTGCCATGAGCAGGGACACCTCCCACTAGTAGTCAGACATTGGAATAGGCTGCCCAGGGAGGTGGTTGAGTCACCATCCCTGGATGTGTGTAGAGGTAGTTTAGATGTGGTGTTGGGGGACATGGTT
>VWZK01004514.1:12075-24283 GCA_013396935.1 Baryphthengus martii
CTGGTCCTCTGGGCAGCTGGGGGTCTGCGAGCCCCCTCCCCACTCAGCTGCATCCCCGAGGCTCTGCTGTACCCGGCCCCAAGCTGCTCCAGGACACCCCAAAGCTCCCTGCAGCAACACAGCCCCCGAGGGAGGGCAGCTGGGAGGCTGCTTGGCCAGGCAGAGCCCCTCGCAAGTTGGAGGGGGGGCCTGGCCAGCAGACCCCTCTCTCTCTGCAGAGACTCCCCCGGCAGCTGGCACAGCAGGGTGAGCAGCTGGACACGCTCCACAGGCACCTCGGGGTCGGCACCGGCAGCTGCTGGGCCCAGTTCCATCGTGCTGCTGGGTCTGTGGCGTGGTGGGGCCGCCCGCCTGTGTCTGGTCTGGCCGCGCTGCCAGGAGAGGGTGCCTAAATCCAGCTGCTGCTGGCCAGTGGAGCCCATCCCGTGCTGGGCAGCCTGGGAGGGTGCCGTGGTTTGGGCTGCGCCGGTGCTGGCAGTGAGGCGAATGGCTGGGAGCACTTGGTGTGCTGTGGTTCCTCAGCGTGGACGTGGCCTCGGCCTCGCCACGTGCTCCTGTGAGCAGCGGCCACGACTGTGGTGGCACCAGCAGATCTGGGTCCCGCTGAGCTGGACAGGAGACCCGGGAGCCAGCGGGACGAGCCCAGCTCGGCATCATGCCATGCTGTGCTGTGCCACACCACTTTGAGCTGCGTTGCCCGGCCCTGCCTGCACAGACCGGTTCTGCCCGAGCTCTGCCCACCTGCACAGGCTTCTTGGGCTGCAGGGGCTGCAGCTCTTGGGCAGAACCAGAGGGTCCCAAGCTGGATCCCTGGCACTGCCGTGGGGAGCCGGGCCAGGACCTTTGCAGCGGCTCCTGGGGAGCAGGGCCGCGTGGGGCTTGTGGTCGGTGGGAGGGAGGGAGGAGCTGCCGAGGACTACTCCCCTGGAAGCGTTGGATGTGCCTCCAGCAGGTTTGTCTGGAAGAAGCAGGTCTTGTTCTAACAGGTCCCCTGGCAGCCAGCACAGGCTGCAGCAGCTCCCCAGGCAGGGACAGCTCTGCAGGGCACAGGGCCCCTCTTGCTGCCCCTCTGCTGCCGGCACTGGGGCTGGAGCATCGCTCTGGTGCTGGGGCACTGGACCCCTCACAGGGGGATGCCCTGGGGGAGGTCTGTGTCCCCCCTCTGTGCTGCTGCAGGAGAGTCAGAGTGGTAGCTGGGCCAGGGACAAACTGAGCCCCTGGGGACTGGGGAGATGCTGGGGCTGGGACTCGTGGAGCAACAGGGGAGTGGGAGAGGAGCAGGGTCCAGCCCACAGCACCGCCGGCACTGGTACCCTGAGTCCTAGTGGTGGCTGGCACCGAGGAGGGGCTCACAGGAGCCCTGGGGCTGTCCCAGCAGGGGGTCGGGGAAGGTCGGGGCATCCCCAGGGCGCGGGGTGTCGGGGTGAGGGAGTTGGTAGCGTGAGTCAGCCCAACGTGTCCCGCTGACACAGCCGGGCCCATCTGATTCAGAGCGGCTGTGGGAGAGAGAGGAAAGGCTTCCGGGGCCACGCCACCCACGCGGGACCGGTGCTCCATGACTCAGCCTCTGTCCTGGTGTCCAGCACCGGTGTCCACTGGGGCTGCCCACGGGCCACAGCGGGCAGCCAGTCCCAGCACTCAGCTTTCCCTGCTGTGAGCGGAGCCGTGTGCGGTCAGGCAAGCGCACACGTGGCTTCAGTGCCCAGGGCAGGGCTGCTGTGGCTGTCCCTGGGGCCGGGACAAGGCAGTGGCCGCCTTCGGGCGCTATTATAGCCAGGCAGGTTTCCCTGTGGTGCTGCTGATCATGTGAGGGAGAGCAGGATCCAGCCCTGGCAGCTCCTCTGAGGGTGCAAGGCTGGGGCAACGGTGCTGAGCAGAGGGGCCAGGCGTGAGCCATGGCGCAGGGGTTCTGGGGGGCTTTGGGTGCTGACCCACGCCAGGCTGATGCCTGTCGCTCTCCCTTCCCAGACTCGTCCGAGCGGGTTGTGCAGCGGTTCGAGGTGCCCGGTGTGACCAACTACACGGCCCTGCTGCTGAGCCTGGACGGCGGGACCCTCTACCTGGGGGCACGCGAGCTGCTCCTCGCCATCAACACCAGCCACTTACAGCCTGGGGCAGCTGCTCGCAGGGTGAGCTCGCGGACAGGACTATGGAGGGAAGGGGAACAGCCAGCTCCGGTTCTGGGGTCCCCTACACGGTGCTCGGGGTCTGTGTGAGCCACCGCACGTTCGGGAGCCGGTGGGACAGCGCAGGGGTGGCTTTCCTGGCTGTGCTGAGCACAGCTGGTGGCTGCCTGCAGGACATGGTTGCTGGCGAGGGCAAGCTCTGCCAGCAGCCAGTGCTGGGGGCTCCCAGTGACTGTCCCCTCTCCGCAGCTGCCGTGGGGTGCGGATGAGGAGAAGAAGAGGCAGTGCGTATTCAAGGGCAAGGACCCCCAGGTGAGCCCTGCAGCTGGCGGAGGAGCGGGCAGTGCCCTGAGCTGGGGCATTGTGAGGGCAGGAGAGGCTGAGCCGGGTCCTCTTGCCCCTGCAGAGAGACTGTCACAACTACATCAAGATGCTGCTGCAGCTGAACAGCACCCACCTCTACACCTGCGGGACCTGCGCCTTCAGCCCGGCCTGCGCCTACATTGTGAGCACGGGGAGCAGGGACAGGGCTGAGGGTGCGGCTGCCCCTCTGCCTTGGGAGTCCTGAGCACTGGGGCGAGTGCTGCTGGCTCATGACCCTGTCCCATTGCAGAACGTGCAGAGCTTCAGCCTGGAGCGGGACGCATCAGGGAAGGTGCTGCTGGAGGATGGGAAGGGACGGTGCCCCTTTGACCCCGAGTACCGCTCCACGGCCGTCATGGTCGGTAAGGCTCCGTGACCCTCGTCCTCCAGCAGCTTGGCCGTGCTGAGCCGGGGCCAGGTCGGCACGGCACAGACCCCGGCGGGGGAGCCGGGCAGTGCTGGGTGGCGTGTGCCAGGTCCCAGCAGCTGCGTCTCTTTGGCAGATGGCGAGCTCTACGCCGGGACCGTCAGCAACTTCCAGGGCAATGAGCCGACCATCTACCGCAGCCAGGAGAGCCGCATCGCCCTCAAGACCGAGAATTCCCTCAACTGGCTACAGGGTCCGGCACAGCGGGTGTGGGGGCTCATCCCCCAGGGAGGTGGGAGGGGTGGGGACGGGGATGGCCTCGGCAACAGGGCGATGCTGAGGGTGCGTCTGTCCCCAGACCCGGTCTTCGTGGGCTCAGCCTACCTGCGGGAGAGCCTGCCCGCCAGCAACCCCGAGGGCGACGACGACAAGGTCTACTTCTTCTTCAGCGAGACTGGCAAGGAGTTCGACTACTTCGAGAACACCATCGTCTCCCGCATCGCCCGTGTGTGCAAGGTGGGCACGAGACAGTGGGGGTGGGCGAGGGGGTGTGGGATATGGGACCACCCTGCACATCAATGTCCCCTGGTGCCTGGACATGCCAGGAGGGGACCAGTGCCCGTGGGACACACCTCTGGGGCAGTTACAGCTCTGAAGTGCCCAGTCCACTGGCCACGCTGGTGGCAAGGACCCTTCCCCATCTCCTCTGCCCCCTCGCCAAAGGGGACATGAGCCCCATCCTCCTCTTGGGTTGGGTTTCTTGTTCCCTGGGCACCTTGGATGCTGTTTTTCCTGTGCCTCCCCGACACTGGGATGGACGGAGCACTGCTCCGCTCGCCCCGTGGCTACGGCCTTGTGCCCTGACCCCCGTGCTGCGCAGGGCGACCAGGGTGGGGAGCGAGTGCTGCAGCGGCGCTGGACGACCTTCCTGAAGGCGCAGCTGCTCTGCTCGCACCCCGAGGACGGCTTCCCCTTCAACGTGCTGCAGGACGTCTTCGTGCTCACCCCGGGTGAGCTGCGCTGGAGGGAGACTCTCTTCTACGGCGTCTTCACCTCGCAGTGGTGAGTGGCGGGCGAGGGACCCGGGAGCCGGATCGGCTCTAGCTGTGCGGAGCCCTCCGGGGCAGTGCAGGGGGATCGATGGGGCCAGGGTCCCTGATCTTGTGGGATTTGTCTCTCCTGTGGCAGGAACAAGGGGGGCCTGGGCAGCTCGGCCGTGTGTGCCTTCCCCATGCGGAGCGTGCAGCGAGCCTTTGGTGGGCTCTACAAGGAGGTGAACCGCGAGACACAGCAGTGGTACACGGACACTGGCCCCGTGCCGGAGCCCCGCCCGGGCACGGTAGGTGCCTCCTCAGCCGGGTGCAGGATGTGAGGTGACCCCTCGAGCTCTCCCAGTCGTAGCGATTCCCGTGGCACAGCTGCCCCCTCCGCAGCTCCGCACCCCGTGCGAGCCCCTTCCTCTCTCCCCAGTGCATCACCAGCCACACGCGGCACCTGAAGATCAACTCGTCCCTCCAGATGCCGGATCGAGTGCTGAACTTCATCAAGGACCATTTCCTAATGGACAGCCCCGTGCGCAGCCAGCCGCTGCTGCTGCAGAGCCGCCTGCGCTACCAGCAGATTGGCGTCCACCGCGCGCAGGGCCTCCACAGCACCTACGACGTCCTCTTCCTGGGCACAGGTGGGTGCCACTGTGGGTGGCCGGCGGCGCGGGTGCCGGTGTGCTGAGCGCCCCCCGGCCCCACTCAGCCCAGCCTTTTGTGTTTGCAGACGACGGCCGGTTGCACAAGGCCGTGCGTGTGAACCACGGTGTGCACATCATCGAGGAGATCCGGATCTTCCCCAGCGAGCAGCCCCTTCTCCAGCTGCTGCTGGACCATGACCAGGCAGGAATGGGGCAGGGACACAATGGGGATGGGGCAATGGGGAGTTTGGTCTGTTCTGCCAAGGAACAGCAACAGGACAAGAGGAACAAGGTGCCCCGGGGGAGGTTTAGGTTGGACCTGAGAAACAGTTTCTTGCCCTGCAGGGTTGTCCAGGCCTGTGCCAGGCTGCCCAGGGCAGGGCTGGAGTCCCCCTGATCCCTGGAGGGGTTTCCAAGGCGTGGAGCTGTGGTGCTGAGGGACAGGGCTCAGTGGTGCCCTGGCAGGGATGGGGCAATAGTTAGACTCTGTGATCTTCAAGGTCTTTTCTAAACAAACCTGTTCTAGGATTCTGTGATGCTCTGGGCTCAGCCTGCATTGGGCAGGTCCTGTTTGTGGGCTGGTGTTCTGGGACCCCAGGGGGGCTGGGCTGTGCAGGAGGCAGCCCTGCTCCACAGCACTGGGGCTGGGAACACCCTCTGACCCCACTGTGTGCCCTCCTGCAGGGCCTGGTCTATGCAGCCACATACAGGGTGGTGGCCCAGGTGCCCTTTGCCAACTGCAGCCTGTACCGCAGCTGTGGTGAGTGCGTCCTGGCACGGGACCCCTTCTGCGCCTGGAGCCGGGGCGCCTGCCGCAGGGTCCCCCCGCACCCTCCGGCGCACCCTCAGTAAGTGCTGCGCACCCTCCCCGTCCCCCTGCGGCACTCTCTGCCACCCCCTGGCCCTGACCCCCTTCTGTCCCCAGGCTCTGGGTGCAGGACATTGAGGACGCTGACACGGAGCGGCTCTGCCAGCTGGCCAACATCTCCCAGCCCCGTCCCCGCGTCCTCCTGCCCCCAGGTGAGCTCCTGCAAGTGCTTCCCTGGGGTGGGGGCTGCTGCCAGCCCAGGGTGTCCTGGGTGGCTCCTGAGCTCCTATTTGGCACACCGCTCCCCCCATCTTGCCCTTGGTCTCACTGATGTCCCTGCGGGTTGTCTCCCCATCAGCCTCAGGCGCCCCGTGCCAGCGGATCCAGTTGCCTCCAAACGCGGTGCGGCCGCTGCCGTGCCGACCACTCTCCAACCTGGCGTCGCGGCGCTGGCTGCACAACGGGGCCGCCGTCAACACCTCCTACCTGGTGCTACCTGACGGGGCCCTCATCCTGGTGGGCAGCCCCGAGCGGGCGGGCACCTACGAGTGCTGGTCGCTGGAGGAAGGGTTCCGCAAGCTGATGGCCAGCTACTGCGTGGACGTGCAGGAGCCGGCCCATGAGCCGCCGGACCCCGGCAGGAAGGCAGTCGCCGGCCACGACAGCCTGGAGACGGTCAGCACATCCCGGAGCACCTCGGCGGTGGGCAGTGCTGCGACTCGGCTGGATGGCAAGACCTACTGGACTGAGTTCCTGGTGATGTGCGTGCTCTTTGCCGCCACTGTCCTCGTGCTGGCCCTTTTCCTGCTGCACCGGCACCGCGACGGCATGAAAGCCTTGCTGGAGCCTGGCGACCCTGGCCGGCACCAGAAGCCACCCCGTAAGCCAGTGGAGAGCCTGCCGCTGAACGGCAGCAGCCTGCCCAGCGCTGCACCTGAGCACAAGGGCTACCAGGCTCTACAGGACAACTACATCGTCAGCACCCCTGTGCATGAGCCCCCTGGCCCCCCACGCTCCTTCTCCGAGTCGGAGAAGAGGCCCCTCCACGTCCGGGACAGCTTCGTGGAGGTGTCACCTGCCTGCCAAAGACCCCGAGTGCGCCTGGGCTCTGAGATCCAGGACTCGGTGGTGTGATGGGGACAAGAGCTGAGCCCTCGCCCGCCACCGCCTCTGCTCTGCTGAGCCTCGCCGGACCGTGGCACCGCCACCACTGGGCTCCCTGTTGTCTGTGTGTGCATGCCCGGAGCCCGCACCCTGCTGCGACACCCGGCCAGCCTGGCTGGCACCGACCCCACAGTCCTGTCAGGATTCAACTACCCCGGGAGCTCCCCGGGCATCCCCTCAGCTGCCAGGACGGTGCTGGCGGCTCCGGGTGCAAGGGACGCCGTGGGCCTTCCAGGGATGTGCAGGACTTTTTCCCCAGCCCGGCATCCCCGCCGCGGCAATGGACACGGCTCCAGATGCTGGCGTGACCCCGTGGGGCCTCGGCCCCCTCTATGCAGAGGGCAGGAGGGGGCGGCCGCAGCCCCCTTGCGCCCCGACTCACTGTGACGTCCCGCTGCAGGACCCGGAGCCATGCGTGCGGCCCCCCTCAGCGGCATGTGCTGTGTGTCTGTGCTTGGTTCGTTTTTAATACGTGGAAAAAAATGTGAATTGTGTTCCTGGGGGGGAGCAGGGGAGCGGTGCCCGCCCCGCACTGGGCTGGGCAGTGACTCACCCCCTGTGCCCCATGTGCGTGTGCAGAAGCGTCTGTGGTTTTTTTTATATAAAGTCCAGGTGTCTCCTTTGGACGCGTGTGTGGTGCTGCAGGCAGGCTGGGATCCTGCCCGGGACCATCCCGGCAGCACCTCAGAGAGGAACCGCATCCAGCTCTTGCTATGGTCAGGGGAAGAATTGTGCCTCGCTTGGGCAGGGATGGACAGAGGGACAGACAGGGCAGGAGGGTTCTGTAGGGCTCCTGCAAAGATCCCGTGTGCTTGGCCGAGCATTGGCCGGGGGCTGATGGGTCCCTGCAAGGAGGTGGCCCTTGGGCCAGGGTCAGAGGGTCACTGAATCGTTTCGGTTGGAGGAGACCTTTGAGATTATCAAGTCCCACCTAGGGGGGTCTCCGTGACCCCACTGTCAGGGGGCCCTGCACCCACGGCAGGGATCTCGGGCCACTCTTGGCCGTTCTGGGGCTGTGTGTGGAAGTGGCTGGTGCCACGGTGGGGATGGAGCGATGGGGTGACGCTGTCCCAACACCACAAGGTGACTGGGAGGAAGAAAAGTGTTTGCCTGGGGCTAGGAATGGATCAGCCTCGGCAGGAGAGAGGCTCTGGCCACCCCCTTCCCTGGGGTCACAGAGTTGTGATGCACGTGGGACCACGCTGCCAACCTAGGGAGCGGGTCCTTGTCCCCATCTCGCTTTGCCAGCGGGACCCAACTCTGTGGGGGCCAGGACTGGGACCTGCTGGTGAGCCCTCATGCCTGGGAAGCGCCAGCAGCATGAGTACAGGGCTGGGGGAAGTGGTGAACCCCAGGCTGAGCTGGCGTGTCGAGGCAGGCTCCCCCCCAGGGACTGGCACTGCCTGGCTCCCGGCTGGACCAGCGCACCGAGCTTCCTGCCCAGCCTGTTCTGGGACATCAAAAAAGCCACCGGAGGCGTTGGCTGGTGCTGTGCCAGCAGACACGGCCCCCAGGGCCGCAGGGGCACAGGCCGTGGCGGGCAGATACTGTCAGCACCGCGGGGCACCGAGCTGGAAGGGCCGGCACCGCTAGGAGCGAGGAGCCGGTGCGTGAGAAACAACCACGACGGCACCTCTGAGACACACCAAGAGTCTGAGACACCCTGAGACTGCCGCCAACCACGGAGCCCCGAGACTGCTAGCAAGCGCAGCACCCCGAGACAGCAGCCAGCCAGAGACAGCCGCCAGCTCCAGAGCACTAAGAGCACCCTGAGACAGCCGCCAGCCAGAGACAGCCGGCAGCTCCAGAACACCAAGAACACCCCAAGACAGCCACCAGTCAGAGACAATCACCAGCCCCAGAATACCGAGAACAACCCAAAACAGCCGCCAGCCCTGGCACCCCAAGACAGCCATCAGCCAAAGACAGCCACCAGCTCCAGAACACCAAGACCAGCCCAAAACAGCAGCCAGCCCTGGCACCTTGAGACACCCCAAGACAGTCGGCAGCCCTGGCACCGCAAGACACCCCAAGACAGCCAGTGGCTGCTCCACCCTGGCAGGGGTGCTCCCACGTGGTGAGCTGGGCCCCGGCCTATGCCGCAGCCAGAGCGGCGGGGGCGCGGGGTTTGCCATGGCGGTGGGAAGGCAGCCGGGGGCTGGTGGCAGAGCCCAGGCAGGGCCGTTGCCCGCGGCTGGCAGCGAGCCAGGGCAGAGCCCCATGGCTGAGCAGACACAAAAGCTCCGGCGCTGCCGTGGCAAAGGTAGCGCTGCCTGCCCTGGATTTCCCTTTGTGCCTCTCGCTCCGGAGCTGCTGAGCTCTTTGTGCCGCTGGGAACAACTCTCGGCATCGGAGGAGGGAGGTGGCCCACGGAAAGGGCCATCACAGAGCGGGACGTGGGACCTGTCACCACTGTCACCCAACGGGATGTGGGAGACATGGCTGGCGCAGGGCGAGGGGCCTGGCAGGAGGCTGCGTCCCCAGCAGCCTGTGTGGCACCCATCCCGCGGCGCTGCCGGAGCGGCCCCCGCCGCCCTGCAGCCAGACAAAGGCAGCACAGAGCAGAGGGTGAAACCAGAGCCCTTTATTTGTGTCCTCGCAGGAGCAGAGGGAGGAAGAGGCCGGGGCAGAGCAGCTGCTGAGACAGAGCCAGAGGAGGGGGCAGAGCAAAAGGAAAGGAAAAGGAGAGCGGAATCCCCAGTGCCCCTGGGGCTGGAAGGTGCCCTGTGCCCTGGGCAGCCCTGGGGGGACGGCTCTGCTGCCAGCGTGGCACAGCTCCAGCACCACGTTCGGGTTATTGCTCAGAGAAACTGATCCAACTTAGGGTTACCGCTTAGAAAAATGGATCCAGGTTTGAGTTATTGCTCAGAAAAGTATATCTACTTTTGGGTTATTGCTCAGAAAAGTAGATCCCCCTTTGGATTATTGCTCCAATGGATCTGTGTTCCCAGGAACCCCCAGGAAGCCGGGCAGGGGCTTGGTGGTGGGAGGCAGCTCCCTGCCCGCTCGTGAAGGCACGAAGGGGTCCTGAAGGCAGAGAGAGGCTGTGCTGGGTGCCCTCAGTTTGCGTAAGGAGTTAAAATCTGGTCCTGGAAGAGCAGAGCAGCCACCGGCAGAGCAGCTTCCCAGGGCCCCACCTCTGCTCCCCTCTCCTCAGCTCAGAATGGGAGCAGGAGGGGGCCCTGCCCAAGGCACGGTGCGGCTGGCGGGAGTGGGGCCTCTTCTCGCGCAAGAGGAAACGGCTGAGACCACGAAGAGCTGCGGCAGCCGGAGCAGCAGCTGCTGCGGAGCCGCAGGGCATTCATAGCACGATCTTGAAGGAGCTGCAAGAGACATGGCAGGTTCTGCGTCTCCTGGCGGGGTCACGCATGAGGGGTTTGCGAGCGGCCGGGGACGCAGTGCTGCCCTGTGCCGCGGAGGCTCGGCAGGGCCGGCACAGGACCCGGCTCCTTGGGAGACCTCATATGGGGTGTCTTTGCCCCGCCGCCACCAAGAGCTTTGCCCTGGCACCAGCACAGCCACTGGGGTGGGTGAACCCTCTAGACCCACCCCCTAAGAGAAGTGGTACCTGGCGAAGTCTGGGGAGCGGGAGACGACGTGCTGGAACTCGGAAAGGTTGATGGTGCCGTCCTTGTCGATGTCGGACTCCTCCAGGATCTGGAGGGGCGGGAAAGGTGAGTGGTGAGCTCTGGGTGGCCCGGACCGTGCTGTAGCCCGTGCCGTGCCAGGCAGTGCTCACGTTTCGGATGAGTTGCTCCATCTCCGCGTTGCTCAGCCGCGAGTCCTCGCCGTGCCCTGTCAGACAGTCCACCAGCTTCTCCAGGTCCCTTCTATCCAGAGTTCCATCGTCATCGAAGTCTTTGAGGAGAGAAAAGTTAACATTTTGACAGCGACACCAGCGAGCCACGAGCACCCAGCGCTGAGTGACCCCAGGACCTCTTGGTGCCCATCATCGCACCGAACCAGCAGCTCCCACAGGGAATTCCTGAAGCCATCCTCGTGGTGGGGCTCTGCTTGGCCTCCTGACCACGGTTCATCCCCACACCCCTCCCCGAGGTGCAGGGGCCCCAGGGCATGGCCTCCAACCCCCGGCCGTACCGAAGATGCGGAAGGCGTAGTGGGATTTGATGTCCGAGGTGGCAGAGTCGCTGAAGACGCTCAGCATATCCAGGAAGTCTTCAAAGGACATGCTGTCGTCCCCATGCTCAGAGGTAGAGAACACCCGGCAAATGCGGTGCTGGAAGGGGTTTGCCTGCCACCAAAGGGATCGGCTCAGGGCAGTGCCAGGCTGGCCACCCCAGCACATGCCCCACTCTGCCACTGGCCCAGTCCTGTGCCTCCCCAGGACAGCGGCCCAGCGCAGCCCGGATCCCCAGGATCCTCTGTGCCACAGCAGGGACAAGGAAGCTGTTTGTTGGCAGAGCTGAGGTGCTGTAAGCAAACAGCTTGCCCAGGTAAGTGCTGGAGAGGCACAGCGAGGGCAGAGCCGTGGCACCGTGGTGGGTAAACAAGGCCCTGCCCCAACACGCCTGGAGCGGGGAGCGGCAGCGCGTCCCTGGCAGAGGCCGGGCACCGTACCCGCAGCTCTGGCAGCGTCAGGATCTGGCTCTTGGGAACCCGTGCAGCGCAGGCATTCGCTCTCTCCTCCTTTGGCAGCAGTTCACTGAACCTCTTGTAGGCACTTGAAGAGGCAAGAACAAGAGGCGCTCTGTGGCGTGAGGGGCGCGGGAGGCAGCCCTCTGGGCACGGGCAGCGCGGGCAGCTCTTCCCAGACGCACACGGCCCGTTTCCCACAGCTCCCTGCCAGCTGTGCCCAGAGCCGGCCCGGGTGGGCCTGCCAAGGCAACACCCCCGCATCTGCTCCGGGAACTCCCAACAGCTGGCACGGGGGAGAGGAGCTGGCCCTGCTGCCTGTCCCCCCTGGACCGCTGGGACTTCAGAGGGGAAAGAGCTGCCTCTGAGCTGGCCCCACAGCCAGCACCCTGCTCCCTCTGGCCAGCACCCTGCGTTCTGCATCCAGCACCCCACTCTCCCACAGCGTGTCACCAGCCAGGCCCATGCCCTGTGCCACTGCCAGCACGCACAGCCCTTTGCCTACGGCACAGCCCTTTGCCCACGGCCCAGCCTGGGCTCAGCACCTCCCGTCACCCATTCGGCATCGAGCGGCTCCTCAGCATGGGGGGAAGCCCCGGAGCAGGGCTGGGGGCCTCTCCCTGCCACGGCAGAGGCAACGCCCCTCCCCATGGGGACCGAGGGGAGCAAACCCCTACCCTGGCAGGGCCCCCACACCACCCTACCCCACGGCGGTACTTACAGCAAGATCTCCTGCTTGCTCAGGAACGTCAGCTCCTGCGAGGAGAGGGCAGCTCAGCACCGAGCACCGAGCTGCGGTGCCTGGCCCGGTGGGGGCCTTTGGCCTCGATGCACCTTCCTCCCCGTGGTAACACCGCCCCGCGACCCGTGCCTGCCCCACGGCCGAGCCCCGAGCTCCCTCCCTCCATGAGACTCCCTCGATGCCGGTGTCGGTGCCGCTGGTGCCCCCCACCTGGTACTCGCCGAGCGCTTCCCGCGGCAACAGGCTGGCCGATCCCCCCATGGCGCTGGCGCCGCTTCCGCCTCGCACGTCACTCCAGCCGCTCCCATAGCAACACCCCGCCTCCGGGCGAGCACGCCCCGCCCACAAGCCGCGGCCCTCA
>VWZK01004515.1:0-71293 GCA_013396935.1 Baryphthengus martii
ACTTTGTGTCACTTGAAATATCTCTGATATAACTTGGGCTTGTTGAACCTCATGAGGTTCCCTTGTGCCCACTTCTAGAGCTTCAGCACGATGGTGAACTAAACAGACTGGCCCAGGCATTTGCATGTTCTCATGTAGGCTGAGGAGGAAGACATTAGGTTTTTAATTGATATGAATAGAGGCAAAAAGCTTACTGCATGGATTTAGAGCTTTTACATGAACGAGTATTTTGCTAAGGTTTTGCTTTCAAACATTTTCACTCCTGTTTTAAATCTATTTAAATGTCAAAAACAAAACCATGGTTAAAAGATATGATACAAAATTCTTAGAAAGTGGTGGTGTCCTGCTTCTTCCTAAACCACTTGGTACAGCCAGGAGAAAAGATGGTCAAGAGACAAAAACATTTCTTCGAGTAAAAGTCTCTAGTTAAGTCACAGAAAAATAATCTGAAAAATTCAACTTACTTCAAATGATGTAACTGTAGTACACTGTGTTGAAAGCATGAATTTGTTCTAAATCTTAGTTCTGTAATTATCTGCTGTTGAGTAGTAATAAATGTGAATGAATAAATACCATCCTGATTACAGACTCCTGGTGCTACAATTTTACTCCTTTGATCAAATTAATCTTACTGAGAAAAACATTTTCTCATACTATGTTCTCTGCAAAAGCCTTATACATATACTACAATGCTTTTACCTGGGCATCATCTCATTACTATTTGTTAAGTGCCTGGACAGGATGACTGGAATCCGTCCAGACGCTGTTACAAGCGTCGCCAAGCAGTTTCTGAAATAAATCACTGGCTCAATGAATGATAAAACTTACTACTCTTTGAATTTAAAACACAATTATTCATATTTCCTATTTTTATTTTTGTTATAAAGTAACAACGTATTGTCCATTTAAAAATCTGAACACAAGAAGAAATGATTAATTGCAGTTTATACAGTTTTCATTTGGATCCAGTATCCTGATGCCTTTTGAAACCTGAAGTAAATGTCACTGGCCTTGTTTCTGGATGAACCAAAGGAAGTCAAACTTTATGATCTGAACACTATATAAATTTGGCATTTAAGTTTCAATAACATTAAATATATATACATTTATATAGGTAACTTTTTATCTTGATAAGCAATTACAGAGTTGGGGCAAGTTACTTTCCATTTATTATGTTTTCTGAAATCCTTTCTTTGTGCTAACAAAAGGCACAAATTATCCATAAACTAATTCCAGAATAAGTGTTAATTACAGAAGTATGAGAGCATGTCTCAGTGATGTCTCCAAATATGAGATTATGCAGAGGTAGGAACTGCATGGACCTTCTTCTGTGAATACTGCTAGCACAAATCAAGAACTTGGAAAACCACAGAATCAGTTAATATTATCTAAGGGTAAATATAAATGAAAATTGATTAAAGACCATGTTTAGTCAAATTGCCTCATTTTCTTACAAATTATTGCTCAATATTCTGCATTAAATATACATACTCTCTGCAAATCCAGAAATATCTTCCCATTTACCTTTCAAAGACGCTAATGAGCTTGTGTTGAGGGAAAATCTTTATAGACTTGCAAGATGCCTACCTGAGAAGAAATGCAAATTTATTGCCACATACAGAGTTCAAGACTTTTTTCCTGTTAAAAATATCTTTTTTATGAATCAGAACTATCATGAGCTTTGCATTTAAATGTGTGTAAATGGCAATTAATAGCAGGCAACTGCTGAGTTTAAATTGATTACTGTGTCTCATTTTGTGATAGTCTCAAATTTATCTGTATAAGAACATAAGTTCTGTAAGAAATAAATTGACTTTGTGAACAGTAAGATGTCAGGAACTTAAGCAGCTGGATGCTAGAGGCACATGCCAAATTCTCAGTACTACAAATGTTGGCAGCAGATTTTTTTCATAAAGACTGGCGTTTATTTAAGTGCAGAAGCAGATCATTATTTTTCACTTCATTCCTGATGTTCAGATCAAAAGGTTCTTTAAAGATACAAAAAGAAAAACAGATTTCAGAGCAAATGTTGTTCAGAAAGAAAAAGACCATGCCTAAACATTTTGAAAAGCAATGAAAAAAGAGCTATAGAGTTGATTACTAATTTTTCATCATACTCCACTCATTTTCACAGCTACCCTTTTTGGAATCACATGGGTGCTTCTTCTCACTCTACTTAACTCATTAGTGATGAAAATTTGAAAGAACAGCTAAAAACTCAACTAAAATAAACAATCCCTTTTACTGCAGTTTTCACTCAATTTTTTAACAGCTGATTAATATGGGCCAAAGCAATTGGTACTTACCAGAAAAAAAAAAAAAAAGTCTTCAGATAAGAAGCAGAGAAAAAGGTTCATAAAGAAAAAAAATAATAATAATTTGCTTCCTTTTCCATGACAACAAGGTAGTCCAAATACCTTGCAACTACTCGGAAACTAGGAATGTAAACCTCTTAGTATTTTGATCAAGGTACAGCGCGTAAGAGCGGTAGTCAGAAAGGAACATTTCTTCCATATAAGCCTATACTGCCAGGACTTGAGTATTCAGATTGGCATGAAAAATGGGTGGTTTAGACCTAACAGTTGACACACTCATGCTCGCTAAAACAAGCATAAAACATGTTATATTTTAGTGTTATTATTGCAGTCGATAATTGTTTTTTTTTTTTATTTTCTCATACATATAATTAGATTGCCATCACCTAAATATAAATTTAGGTTCTGCTTATTATGCTCCCATCCCTTTGGCAGTTTAAGTAGGATTAAACATACCTATTTTTCTTTCCCTGATTTTTGATGCATACAACTTATATAAAACTCTTTCTTACATAGTTATACTGCATTCTATAATAGGGCGTCACAAATCAAATCCCAAACTGCTACCAGCAGTGCTTTCTAATTATAACTTTCTTGCTAAGAATAAGACATAACAAAAAAGAAGCACTAACTGAAGAGTAGGTCCTTATTTTTGTTTTGGTTTAAATGAGAAATAAGTGGTTATGAAAGACTCTGGTGACATCTTATTTTCAAATCAATGCAGTTCAATTACCTTTCAAAAATACTTATCCATAAACAGTTCATCTTCTCACAGAGTACTGAATTCAGATCATTTAAAATAAGAAAATCCATTGTAAAAAAGCACATAAAGGAGGAATATTACAATGTTCAAAAACTGCAAGAATGGAAAAAAATGGGGGGAAAAAATGGTGTGAAAAGAAACCACAGTAACCATATCTGAATGAAATAAAAATTTTCAGAGGTTGATCAAACACACATACAAAATACTACAGTGAGGATACATTATGGGAAAACCAGACTGGTTTTCTTCAATACTTTCTGAAGTAATGAAAGACTGAGAAAAATAATTCATCCTCAAAAAAATCTAAGGCTCATTTCTCAAACAAATACCATCTTAGTGAGCATAATATTTCTCTGCTCACATGAAATTGTATCTCTGAGAAGATAGTTTTCATAGAAATGAAGCATTAAAACAGTTACTGGAACAAAACTGCAAACATTATTACAATGGCTAGAAGTTGCAACTGACCAAATTAAGCAGTGATAATCATCAAGATCTTTCACAAACTTTTCAGCTACGACGAAATGTGGAAAGATAGGTCTCTGACACTACCATAAGAGATTTGTACTTTATTACCTTATTTTAAAAAAAACAGAAAACAAAAGACTAGTCTTTTCTTCAGTTGTGGCCAATAATAGTAGTTACAAGAGTCTTCAAAGTTCTGTTAAAATGTGTATGTGTATACATTGCTGCTTCTGTGATGTGACTTCATGTGATGAAACAAACATAATCAAGGGTATACACCTATTGTTACTGCATTATGCATGAACAGTTTTGGTAATCCACTGGAACAAAAGTCTATATCTAGCTTGCTTAAAGTTTTATTTCAGTTTTTACTACACTAGGAAACTTTCCTTGTCATTTTCTCACTTTGCTCAGGTATAAGCAATTCAGACATGCCTCAAAAGCTGTAGTTTAGAAGCCTGGGAGTTCTTTATTTCTGCATGATTTGTACTTCTGACAAATTGTTAGTTAATAGCATTCTACTTTTATCAGGAAATCAATCCACTTTTTTTATACATACAAGATTTATTAGCCAGTAGAAAGCCACTGTATCACATTATTTCTTAAGAATTTCTTAAGAAAGCAAAACAGAAAGTATGGAATTTCTGACTTCAGTGCACTCATTTTTATCAGCTGATACCTTTCAATTAATCAACATGACACAAAACGTTTTATGTTACTAAACTTAACCTTTAAACAGCAGTTATGTATGAGAATCATAAAGCTGACATTCATGGTTGGTCATCTATGCAGCAGGTTAACTTTTTGTGATCTGGACTATAAAGACAGAAAGGGGCTTCTGGGAAACGATGTAATATGTCACTTATAATAACGTACATTTCTTACTAACAGGATACAGGAGCTGCAAAAAATCATGCTTAAATAACATCCCTTCAAGTATGAAAATCTCATTCCAAATCTAATTCATTAGCTTCTACAACTCAGAAGTCAACTTTGTAAAACAGAAGTAATTTTAAATACAAATTAAAATTACAAAGGACCTTATGCATGAATTAACATTTCATAGAGATGCTCAAATCCAGAGCTGGCCTTTTTTAATTCCTCAATGGATATAACAACTGCATTTTTGCAGGAGACCACCTCCAAACATGCTACTGTAATCAGGAAAACAAAAAATATAAAAGATAGAAAGTTGCTTTTTATGATAAAGCTAACATATGTAGAAATGAAACCGTCAGTAGCACTCACTAAGGACATTGTTTGTGCGTAAAACAGTGCCTGGTAAAACACACGTTATTTTTGTGTAGCAGGGTTAACACACACAAACTACCCAAAGCAAACCGAGCACGGATATTTCAAAAAGTAAGTTCAGAAAGAAGTGACAGTATCTAAATACAATCATAGTAGCTACATAAAAAATTGCTACTTTCCAGAAATATAATTTCCTACAAGATGACAAAAATAAATGTAAAGCATTTAGAGGCTCACAGATCTCCATTGCCATATGGTATCACAGCATTAGATGAGCATAAAATAATAGCTACCTATTGTAAAGTTAATGGAGCAATTTATCTCTTAAAATGAATTTTTGAATCCCTTATGAAATCATTCAAAAATTTCCAAGAGCTAAATAGCTTAAGTAAGCAGAATGCCTCAGTTGCACTTGGCTTTACTATTGTTCTAGTGCTTATACACCATGTGTTTTGAAAGCACTGTAGTCTTAAGAAAATACCGCTATCATAAATGCCAGACAAGGGAAATTTTTATTAACCCTACCTAACAAAATTTTAAGCCTTAAACAGTCAGTTTGAATGTCATTCTATTGGTACTGCTTTTCTTGAAGGGGTAGAAATATAGCTTTAATACAAATTAACAGAGTTAGAATAGCTGATGAAGTTGAACTGTGCACTCCTGTAACTGAAAAGCAATACACAGTGAACATTGGACATCCCAAGGCATATCACACCAGCCTGACGGAGTATTTGCTCTCAACTGGAAAGTGATAGTTAAGAACTGTGGGAAAAAAGGAAAAATATTAACGTACATATATAATTCAGCCTGAAATGTAGATGCTGCTTCATAGAATACATCCTTCTCCACGGAATCACAGGGAAAGAAAACAGAAGAACACATCTGGAAAGGATGGCTTGCCTTTCACTTGGCAAAGATGCTGCTTTTCAGTGTTTGCTCTGTGTTTTGGTAGTAAACACACCTGATTTAGAACATCTCGTGATGTAGATCAGTTTTAGATCTGTATTTACACTGAACACATCCACTGTACCAGCTCTGGAGTAATACTTCAGTTAGGGAGTTTCTTTTCCCTTCTAGCTCTGCCTGCAGCTGCTTCAGCTGGAGATACTTCTATTAAGATGTTCTGAGTGAACTGACACTTAGGAAATTTTCTCATCTGTTGGTCCTAAGCTCCTGCCCATCTTTAACTTTTTCATTAATTAATGGGTATTTCATTCAGCATCTCTAGTTCCTCTTCACGTGTAATCTTCAGAAGAAACCAGATCACTGATTTTTCTTAGCAGGCTCTTCTTTGGATTTCCCAGTTTCCTACAACAAAAAGGCCCTCTGGACCAGGGAGAAAATAAAAACATTCTTTTCGCATATTCTAGAAACAAGCCTAGCACAAAAGCATACGATGCCATATATAGGATATGACACCTTAACTATTTGTCCTCCCCACAATACCTTTGTTATGCAAGATCCGTTTCAGCTGCATATAAGCTAGCTGTCTGCAAGTAATTCTTCTTAGCTACTCTGCCCATTTTCCTCTTGACAATCCCCTTTCCAACATCAATCCTTATTACTGAATTGACTGGTTGTAAGTATGCACATAGTAAATAAAATATAATATTAAAAAAAGTACTTATTTCTGTATATTGATTTTGAAATGTGTCTCATAATTGCTGATTTTTAAACTGGTAGTCTTACAATCATAAATTTATTGGTTTTATTTTCACATCTATTAGGTCAAAGTGTTTTGTTGTGTCTTTCAATTAAAACATTGTAGTGTAAAAACAAGATACAGTCTAAGCATCCCATGTAACACTAAAGTAAGAAACACTTAAACAGAAACAAAAGATGGGTAATTTGCCACTGCCAACTGTAACCAAAATGGGGGTTATTTTTCATAGTATAACTGGTTACTTTAAGCAATTTTTGGTATGAATCTTATACCAACTCTGCTCTTTCCTAAATTGCTATAGTATTATATGTTCAATAACAGGAAAGACTGCTATTAGAATACAACACTAGTGTCTTTTTGTGACCTGTAACTGGTGATTGATTGTCTAATTCACAGCACATTCTTTCCATCTTACACAACTGCAGAGATTTTACATCTGGAAAATTTCTTTATGCTATTGCAACATAAATTAACCTGAGTTACCATGTATTCTTTGTTTCAGAAAAATATCTATCTTACACGATCAAATCGAAGAAATTATTAAAAAAAAATCAAACAGCTTTAGATCAAGCAAGCCTAGTACAAAGACGTCATGGGGTTAAAGAAGATAGAAAACCAACTTTGGAGTTGATCTGCAACAGTAAAATGAAGGACATTGTCCTTAAAATTACACGTCTAGAATAAAAATATTTTTAAAACTTCAGAGCAAAGCTAAATCACAAGTGTTCTATAAATTATATATGTATTGCAAGAGTATATGACTTTTTTTTTTTAATCTAAGATAATATTCAACCAAGTGTTTATGCACACAGCTGTGTTAATTTGTTTTCTCCTTAGCTTGACTGGATTGCAACAGTTCTGAATTTGAATAGCAGTAAAAGAACAGTATAAGATTTGTATCTGCATTGCTGTCAGCCCAGCCACTCCCCTCCGGTACAAATGTCAGAGCTTACAGCTGGCATTTAAAGTCATTTCCAGCAACTCAAGGGGAACTATGTTTTGAAGATACCTGAATAATAATAGTTCAACTGAGAGTATTTCACTTACAGTCCTAATGAGCCCGTTACTTAAAAATACTTCACGCAAGTGGAAACTGGAATATTTTAACACCTCTTAAGTCATACAGGCTCAGGTTGATAATGCACACGCAACTTCTCTACTCCATCTACAAACACTAAGGCCCATTAGGTTCCCAACTAGATATGTAAATTTATGAGAAAGAATTCCAAAATTTGTAACATTTATTCTATAACCATTCACCTTTCTTTTAATTTGCAGAAAAAAAAAACAACTGCTGCTATTTATAGTGAATATTAATAAGCAACATCAACTATTTCTGATGACATGGCAATCTCTGCTCTTACACTGCAAATATAGCAATGAAAAGAGATCAGTATCTTCTTTCCTAACAAATGCTACCCAGTCGTGGGATATGAAATTATGTCCAGACTCTGAGACAGAAAGTTACCTTTGAAGGTTCAAGTGAAAACATAGACATATTTTTCTTCATTTTACAATTTGATAAGCTCAATAATTTTACAGACAGCGTGGCCTGTACAAGTATGTAAAACACATTGTTATTTTAGACACAATGGGATCTCAGCCTTCTCAAGAAATATAGTTAGTTCAATCTTTAAGTACAATGTTATAAATTAATGTAGAGATATAGCTGAATTTTATTGTAAGCAGTATGAGCCATATTTTCCTAAATTTTAAAACCTAGTGTGTTCTATTTTAGTACTATACATTTCATAAATTTTTACTCTATCCAGTAAGACCTTTCATATTACAATGGTTTTGTTTATAAAGAGTACAGAAAGCAGCTGCATGCAAGTTACTCACTACAGTAGGCAAGAAATAAATTTGTTCCGAGCAACTCTGCTATAAAAAAAGATATAAATTACAATTAATTCTGACAGATTTTAATCATCATTCCCATATTTTTACCCTTTCATTAAACTGATATCATTGCAATACAAGCTGTCCTATTGAATCATTTATCAAGCAACAGAATACTTGAACTAGCATCAAAGTGTTTTGTACTCTAGAGTGAGTGGGTACACACATTTAGGACTATTTAAGCACACAATTACATTTACTACGAGCTATAAACTTCATGAGACTTTTTTAATGAGTTACAGATACCTGGGAAAAGAATTACAATCAGTGGTGGAAATGCAAATCAGGCAGTCATAACAGTGCTGTTACTTGATTGTTTTTTTCCTTACCGAAACTGTCACTATATATTTTGAAAGTTTAAGAACATTGAATCACTCCAAATATGAATTATAATATATTTATTTCATATAACAGAAAAATCAATTGTATATTTACACTGTCTTGAATCTAAAAATCTGAAATACCTTCACAGAGATTATTGAAGTAAATTCTTAATAATGTCACTTATACTTGAAAGCATTTTCATCCCTATCTTAATGAAGAAACAGGAACACTAAAGCAGATTTTAACCCTAAACAGATCACTGAACTGGTTCACAAGTTATTCACAAGACCTTTATTTCCTTCCCAAGAACATCAACAAGTACTTCTACAAAACATTGATCCAACATATTAAAATGAAATATGTACATAAATGCTTACAATCTGTTTGACATAAATAGTCCCAGTGATAGACTCAGAGCTTCTAGGACTCTCAGCTCCTTTAAGTCTGGTGGGCACAGAAGAAGGCTTTGTACCAAGGCAGTTTCTCCAAGAAAAGCCCACTAAGAAGGGATGATCTGAGAGAACCTAATTTCAGTTTTGTGGGGTTCTAATTCCCAGCACAGTCTCACCTTGCCTGGGAGTCTGAGGAAGAAATGCAAGTCCCGCTGACCGCTTGCGAGAAGCTCCAAGCCCATGGCTCAGTGAAGCTACTAACAGGTCTGGCAAGCAACAAAAGCACCAGCTGCTGTGCAGGACAAGGAATGACTGACAAGGGAAACATATCATATAGCTACATCCTAAGAATGAGAATATTTTCACAGAATCGCAGAATATCTTTGGTTGGAAGAGACCTTCAGGATCATCTAGTCCAACGCTCGACCAAACACTGCAAGCTCACCACTAAACCATGTCCCTAAGCACCAGGTCTANATAAGAAAGTCTTCTTTAGGAGTTTATCTACTGGATAAAAATCAACTGACTCAAACTGAATAAGCCAGAAGCATATACTTTAATGGATAAGGGTGAGTAAGGGTGATTAAATACATCTATACACATACACACAGCCCTTTACGTATTTATGCTTTCTTACAGCTATATTTAAATTTAACATGCAGTCAGACTCTAGTTCTGAAAAAGAAAAAAATTGAGTCCTGAAAAAGATACCTATTCCTGACAACACACAACCGTTTTAATTACCACTGTATCATTATCCTGGAAGCTGTCTTTTTGTAGTCAGTATATTTCATTATTTGAAATCCACTTTTCACATTAACTCCATAGTCATGTGGTAGTATTTCTTATCTTCTAAGAAAAAAACAACAACAAACATTTATGTATATGTATAACAGTTACAGCATGGCTGCTGTCATGTTAGCTTGAAAAATTTACCATCAGAAAATTTAAAAGTTACTTTATTTTGAAGAATGCCAGCTACATTGTTCAGTCATTGCTTTTTTGCTTTAGTGTCTTATACCTTGATAAATCTTCTACTTGTTAAATATATGTTACCAAATATCCTGCATGAGAATATAAGGCATGGCCAGGTAATGTTAATGGGAAAAAAAAAAGTTAATCAAGAAGTGTTACTCGTTTACACTGCTTTTTGATGGAGTATCTGATGTGCAAGACAGGTATTCAGACAGGTATTCAGAATTCCCCCAGACAAAGCTGTTAGAGAAGACTTTTGATCCACAAGCCTTTGCAAGACAGCCATTCCTTGTGAAAGTACGTACAGTGTTCCTATGTTTCTTTTCTCATAGTCAGATTTTAGGAATGCAACAGATGATATCACTGATGCAAAACTCAGAAGAGTATAGGTATGATCTGAGAGTCTACAATCATTTAAAACGTTTCTTAGTGAAGCTGATTATTTCAATCAAGTCTTTTACCACTGTCACCTAGTTTAGAAACTTGCTAGCAAAGAACTTACTCCTGACTCCCAATCTTGGACTTTTAAGCAATGCTTAAAAAGCATTGGTCTGGGCCAAGAAAGATGCTGATGGATGCCTAAGATGTCAGTATTTACCAGTGGGGATAGTTAAACATGCAGTGCTCGCACACATAAATCGGACGGTCCCCAGAGTTCCCCAGTAAGAAGTTCAGTAAATCAGATGTAATCCTCTTGTCTTACCTCCTATGCTCACAAATCAGTCATTCATTTTACTTCAGACAGCCACATGGTTAAAAAAAAAAACAAAACAGAAACAGCTGGAATACTGGAATAGAGCTAGTCAAGCATTTAGTAGAGTTACACTTATTTAACCAGCACATTTTAAAGAGCCAGCATTCATCTATTTTTAAAGTTATTGTGTCAATGAGTATCTTATAATTTCTTGTCAATGGTAAATCACCAACTCCACTTCTACACAAAAAAAAAAAAACAAACACCCCACACCCTCCCAAAAAAAAACCACAAACCCAAAAACAACAACAGAACAAACACAATACAACAGCTTTTTTGGTATTTCCAAAAAACATTATTTCAGTTATGGGCAGAAAATGAGAATGGAAAATTTCAGCCAAGCATCAAGTTACTCTGGAAATCTAAAAAAAAAAATAAAATAAAATTTCAAATTATATAAAACTGCAGTCATTGTACAATTCCAAGTTTATTTACAGTCATAATTGTTGTTTTTTAAAAAGCTCAGCTAAAAGATACTGAAATTGAAACAATAAAGTAATTTTATAGTGCTAATGGATCACATCAGACATAACCGACAGTTTTCAAGATAATAATTCACTTTATTGATATAAACAGGTTCACATTATCAAGGTTAAGCAGTGTGTATAAAATTCCAACAGGAAGGTGTATAGTTAACTATATGGTATTTCTTTGAATGCTTGTTATAGGAAATATGGATCAATAGTTTTATAAGAACTAGAGAAAAAAGGAAAGTGTTAAAGGCAAAGATGGAACGAGCGCATTCAGAGTTATAAAAGTACATATTAATATTTGAAAATACCTCAGCAGCCACTAAGACTTTAGTATGTTATTTTTATATTTAAGATATGGAATTGTTTATTGTAGCAAGTAAACCACCAAATACTACATCTGCAGACTTAACAAGATGCCATCCTTTATAAAAAGACACCTCTTGAGATGTAAACTATTACAAATTTCACATTATTTTGTGAAAATTACTTTTCCCTAATGTGTAAATATTGTCTACTACGTTCCACACTTAAGCATTTATTTCTAGTTGTTTGTACATCTATATCATTTTGTTATCCTATAAAATGTTTTCTCTCCAACTTGATGGTTCCCAAACTGCATTACACTGACAGAACTACAAATTGAAATTCTTTATCTTTTTTACTCTAAGAACTACCAGATGTCAATTTTGGTATTAATGGCTTTTACAAGACACTTTGAGCTCTGCTGACTGGAGAAGTGTTTTTAAAGCTCTGAAGTACTATCAAATTAGTTGTCCTTAAGTATTAGCAGATACACCAAAACAAAATCCTGATCCAAAAACCACTTAAACTGTGTGAACTACTATATATACACACACACTGCATCTGTTTGTGCTGGCTAAAATTAGATTCACTTTACCCTGTGCATAGCAAAACTACACAGCAGTTGTGAACTTTTTTCCCCACTTGCTCAAGCACACCTAGGGACTCAGACAGAGCTGAGGTTCAAAAGTGGCTTCACACAATCACTTCTCAGCAACCTTTCGACATATTTGAGCCATTTTTTACACAAGCATCTCTCAGAGCACAGTTCAGTATTACAGCATGGAAAGAACTTTGTTCAAGCTTCTGCATTTATGTTGATAGCGTTAACTAGTTACAATTAGTTCAAATTTACACACTTCACAATTGAATCTTCATTATTTGAGCATATAGCATTTTTTATGCAGTCAATTTATTCTTTAAAGTAACTGATAACTTTTTACAACAAATGATGATTTTTCTCTCAGCCATATACATTTCAAGATCTAATTACTTCAATGGATTTATTCTGGACTTAGATTTAGCTTAATCCAGAGTTTGGCCATCTCTTACACATAGATTAAACAGCCCATATCAGAGTCTACTTTTTTTTTTTTCATTTACTGCCTGATACATCAAAGCACAGAACCTGAAAGGGGTAGCATTTTTATATTTAAAACAGTCCTGTCACTTCGTACACAACATGCACACACAACAGGCTTTTTGCAAGTCCTTATCCCCCTTACATTTATTTTATATATTGAACATTTATTTTATGTGTTGAATAGAGAAAAGCTTAAGTTCAAAGTGTCTTCATTCAATACATTTTCAAAAATTGTAAATGGGATTTTCCAAGAGCTTTCTCTCATTCAATCTATATTGCGCTTTGAACGAGACAGGAAGTTTCTAACTTTTCTCCAGGTAGTACACTGATTTCCATAAACTGCGTGCTTACAAGTGTATTGTGCAACTCTCACACTATTAGAATACTCAAGTGATTTATTCTGTTTGTGGTTAAGACACGCTATTATCAAGTAAAGACAGAGTAGTTCAACTTCCATTAAGTAATGGAACTTTTCCTACTGATTCAATAAGAATTGGATAAAGTATTTAGATTGCCTGCACGAAGTCCAAGTTCCAATCATTGCTAAGCCAACACATCTAAACAAGTTTTCAGGACCTTAAAAAGTACAAGTTAGATAGTCAAACTTTACTCTCTTTGTAGTAAGTGGATTTCTTATGCTTCTGTCATATTAATTAATGTAAGTGTAATCAGTGCTACACTAAAAGACTTTTAGAGCAAGAGGACTCACAGGAGGGTGAACACCTCACTTACATCCAACTAACTGTACCCTCATACAATTTAGCTAGTTCTGTTTAGACAGGGAGCAACCAAGCTGTGCTTACTAATGTAAAACTGACAAAAGTAGATTAGCACTATTTTCCTTTCTGTTCTGTCCAACATCAACAAAAGGTATGTCTGTGTTCTTTGAAAGGTCACTCCAGCAGCTGGAGAGAACTAAAGCTTAATGCTGAAAGACAAATAGGTCAAAATCTGCCTTCCTCCCAAGTCAGACTAGAAAATGTCAAAGTGACAAAAATTCGCTATACTGGCATTACACATCAGAGTTTCCTTGGTATCTGATATTCCAGTTTTTGGGAAGCTTTGACACAAATTACAACATAGCTGCAGATATCAAAAACTACTTCTATTCAGAATTCTTTATGCAATAAACAATCTCTTCTTGAGAAGTAATACAGAATAGTATTACACCACTATCACCTCTCATCAATACTGCCTCCATCAAACAAATTTAATCTCCAAAAAGCTCAACTAACTTGCATATTCTAATTAATATCATGCTGAAAATAGTTAATGATGCTAAATTACAGCAATCTTTTTAAAAGGGTCAAATTTGTCGATCTCTATTTAAGCTATAAACATCCAGCATGAAAATGAATTGGTTTTGAAGTAACACTAATTCTGAAAGGTCCCACTTAAGAAAATTATTTTCTTGCATAATTTTTTATGTTTAATCAAGCCACCCAGTAAAGGATCGTAACTGATAGCAAATTGCAATGTTGTATCTCTCTTGCTAGGGCACTGAGCAGAAACCTTTCATTTGCTTCCTTCAAGAGTTTTCCCAGAGAAGACCTCCCTTCAGACAGTCTTCACAAGGGCCTATATGGGTACACAATAGAGTACATCTTTAAAACTTCGTTTCCTCACTGTTAAGAGATATTTTTATTAATGTGCAATTTCATGCTATCAGAGATGTGTTGCCACAACAAATTCACACTGTATAGATTAGCACCAGCAATTGCTGAGCGCAAATTCTCAATTTCCTTGAGAATGCTAGTTCACTAGAGTGCTAGTTCATATGCCTACACTTCCAATGTCTCAAAACATCACTCCACTACCTGCTGAAATTAGAAAAGGTAATCCAACGAAAAGATCAAGCAGCTATACCAAATAATCTGCAAAACAATATTAATTTACCAGCAAAATTACACTTTTGCTGATGCTCTTCAGTTAATAATGTCATATTTTAAATGGCATTAAAAGTGTGTTGATAACTACATTAATACTTGTATTATACATTCCCCATTTTATCCAGGTACAGAATTAAATAAATCTAACAATGTTTCTGTGAAAAAAAACAACAAACCAACATACAGTTATTTGTGTTTGGATAAAGTCAGTCATAGATCTGATGGATTAGCCACTCTGCTTGCTGTCACACAGAATACGTAGCAAAGAAATAAAATCACAGATTTCCACACAAAAAAAGTCAGGGCTGTTTTTTTATTCTGCACAATGGTTTCTTTAAGATCCTACAGTTGAAATGTTGTACTTCAACACAAAAAAAAAAAAAAAAAAAAAAAAAAAANGGCTTTAAAGAAAAAAAAAAGAAGGAAAAAAGAAAACAAATTAACAAAAAGCCCATACACCAACAAGTGCTGATATACTCGTATAAAGTTTCCCTTGACAGTATTTGATCAGCACACAAGCTTCTCAACCTGAAAGAGTATCTATAAAAATTCACAAAAGATAACTTAGAAGCTCGCTCGTAAATAAGCAAGTCCAGCACACTAAAAGAAAAAGCAGTTTGAACCAAGACAAGGTTACAGGACAGAACATGAACTGTGCAAGAGGATCTCGTTAGGACAGTACTAACAATAGGCAACCTTGATAGGGGATGACAGGGGATTGGATAGTGGGAGGAGATGGCCAAACAAGACCTGTCAGTATAATCATTGGTAGGAGCTGTAATCTAATCTACCAAATATCTTCGGGATACTATACCACAAATCTAATATGCATGGAATGTGAACTGAAATAAGATCATCCCTACACAGATCCAGTTATTCTTTTTGTCAGAAGGAGAGTATTTAAACACAAAAAGATTCTTACGTCTGCATAAAACCTTTTCAGGAAGCTGATAAATCATTTTTCCTTATTTAAAGAAAAAGAAGTCTCAATAAGACCACAGTGCAACATAGAACTGTAAAAATAGGCAGAGTGCCTCTGACAACATTACAAGCGCTTCAAGAACACCAAACTCTGAAGCGTATTTCTTGACCAAAACCAGCAAGAAATAAAAAAATCGCATAAACAAGAAAAGATATACTGATACACGGCAGATCAAACATATAAACGTGACAGTTGTAGTTCATTTGAATACACAATGCCATTATCTATCACATTATATCACCCTATCAAATCTGAGCGAGATAAAAGAAATTAAATGGCAGCAAATAGTAATCACATGACACTTTTCCAGGAAGTATTAGGAGCATGTCCTTCTATGAACTGACAAACAACTTTTATCTACCATGTACACTGGTATCGGACAATTTGTTCTCAAAGAACGACCATCTGAAAATTACCAGAATCTGCTACTTATGAGGCAATAGGAAGTTTCTCAATATGTGATTATTAGTTTTAGTAACTATATTCATTACAGTTTTATTGTTAATACTGATGCATTTCAATACTGATGCATTTCAGGTTCTTTCAAGGGTCATTACAAAGTCTTTAACTTTTCTCCAAATTCTCACCTATTTTTCAAATAGTCACTGGGTATAAAGGCAAAATGTAGACTTAATAAGAAAATCCAGTAATGATAGTTGCTAATTCTACAGTGCATTAAAAAAAATAAATTTAAAATGCCCGGTAATATACACAAACAGAACTATAAACAGTCAAATTCAGTATTATGTTTGTGAAATAAAGGTCTATTTATGAAATGCGATCTGTCAATTTCTTAAACACCGAAAGGTAACTCTGCATCATACTATAATGAAACCACTGAAAAGTATTTATCATTCCACTATTCCTTAACTAAGCCACTGTGCTAAATATAAAAATGTTCATATTGTCAACATAGTTGCAAAACACTGTTATTCTTTCTGGTAATTTTGTTATATTTTCAGAAAAGCTGGCTGTTGTAAGAAAATTTTTTTAAAGTTTTTGATGAGAGAACAGAGGATCAGAGATGAACAAAGGATGGGTGTAAGAACGAAAAGTCTAATGTGAGTTACCAAAAAAAAAAAAAAACATCACATTTTAGGCTTGTAGAGAGGTTAAAAAAAAAAACGACCTTACAATAAACAGCAGAGCAATGCTAGAAAGGAAATTAATCATCTGCATTTCAGAACATGGTAAGGACGTTGTGCAATATGTAGCATGGAGTTTATGTGGAATGAGGAAGACAGAAGAGAAATAAATAAAAAGCTTCATTCAGAGAATATTATCTATTCTGTATACCCGAAGGCAAGATCCTGAAAAAAAACATAGTGTTAACATGTAATTAAAGATTGTATCACAAACTGTATGGATACAAGACCATACTGAGGTTACCTGTGCAATCTTAAATCAAAGCCTCTCAGACCATTTTAGGAGCTTCTGTAAACAATGTAAATAGATGCAAATACTCCAGATGGATGCTGAATGTGAGCTTTACTGCTCGGTAATCTGAAATCGTAAATACACAGAACATGCGAACACATTATGCTATTTTTCAAAAACTGAGAGAATGAATAAATTTTAGTACTTTCCTTAAGTTACAGCAGCCAGCTTCTGCCACCTTTTTATCATACACAACAGCTAAATGTGTCTCAACTGAAAAAGCTGATAGAATGTAGCAACAGCAGCAAGATATTCCACTTCTCACAGAAACTATTAATGTTCCCTTGTATGCGCCAAGTAGAATTAACTGTCATAAATCATAAATCATCTCTACTGCAAGTAGAAGGCATGTTTCTTGTTTGCTGTCCAATTCGTCTGCTGTACATACAACTTCAAATACTAGAGTTTTATCATTCATGTGTGTATTACTTCTGACAACCTCACTAAATTGTATTTTTCACTAAATATATAAAATCTATTCTATTCTAAAACTTATTCAACCAAAGTTGTTCCGAGTTTTTAAATAAAGAAAATAACCACATTGGGGTTTTTTTGTTGGTTTTTTTTTTTAAATACAAACAGAATAGACAATTCTTCTTATATGAAATGTGACCATGGGACAAGGTCATACCTTCCTAAGGAGAATGCTCTCACTTTGTTATTAAAAAAAAACCAAACCAAACCAAAACTTTGGCCTTTAAATTCTGCTTCAAGTGTTAGACCACTTACACGCTTCCACATGGAATGGACATTTTCTTACAGAAATATTTCAGGGAAGTTTGGCCAAAGAAATACAGCTGATTTAAAAAAAAAAATATAGTCTCTCCACACTAGAAAAAGAACTGGACAATATTAGTATCTATTCTAAATTGTGAAGAGAGAAATGATATACTTGTTATTTAGATACAGCAAACAACTTGAAAATGGACAACAACTTATTATGAAAAGCTAAAGAAACAAAAATCCTTTGAATATAATTAAAGTTCTTTTATAATTATGGTTAAATAAAGAGTAAGGTTCACCCAGTAAAGGAGAGAAGAACACTTGGGAGTCTTTTGTTGTGTTTTTTTTTAATACAGCAACAGGTTCTTAAAGTGGTAAGGGGCACTGGTAAAGTTATATCTTGTTCCCTTTGGAAGAACATTTCAGGGGAAAACATTTAAAAGTGTTTTTCATTAAACTCAGTTACTCTTTTTCTCCAAAAAATACTGAAGTGAAATATTAATTTTAACACTGCTAACATTGAAAATACATGCTTAACTACTCCAAAGTTTTGAAAGAAGGCAACCCCTAGTGAACAATTGACACATAGCATTTTTTTCAAAAATGTTTTCAACCATGGTGGTAGTACAGGATTTAAACTCGTGCAGTGTAAACAGCACTGCTGAAATAATAAGAAAATAAGATTTTTACTTTCCTCTCCTGGCGACAGGATTATGATTGCATTTTATCTTCAGCCTCACTTCATAGAATTCTTTTAAAAAAATACAATCTAATTTAAAATTTAATTTGTACAGAAAGTATTCCAGTTGTAGAAAAAGAAAATGAGATGGTTCAATTGGCACCTAGAGTTCAAATGAAAATGCTGAATAACAGTTGAACATTGCTATATGTTATACTCTGTAATATTTTGGAAGAAATGGCCATCAATAATTCAAGTCTCTGTTTTAGCAATACTTTCATGTTCTCAAAGCTAGTATCAAACAGAATAAGTAATAATAAAAGTAAATGCACTAAGTATAAGCTAGCTAGTCTAAGGAAAAAGCCTGTTATTAGACTTAATCATAAATATCTTGCGCCACTTCTATGAAGTAAATATACATCTGTGTCCTGTATCAGACGACTTTGCCCGTCCTCCAGGTATGCCCAGAGGGCAATGTAGGCTATAATGAACCATCTGTTCACTCCTGGCAAGTAGCAAACTTCTAATGAAGACAGATGTGGGTCACCCTGTACAAGAAGGCTGCAGGGTGCTAATGAATCCACCTAATGGTCACTACCTGCCACTGCCGACTGATTGATGAGCAAAAAGGTTAAGCTTCAAAAGCAAAAGACAAGTATTTCAGGTAACCATTAGCCTTACTAGGATATCTCTGTTACACTCCTTAATACACAAATACACTTTAATGTTGTCTTCTTCCACTAAAAAAAACAAAACAAAAAACCAAAACACACACACACAAAAAAACACCAACAAAAAAAAACCAACAACAAAAAAGAGCATCTATATTAGTTATCTTTGAAAAACCTGAAATGACCTGAAAAGCTGAAACAGAAATCTTATGAGAAAGTCATTGCTTTTATTTCCCAAAGAAATAAAACTTCCCAGTATTTATAGTAATTTCTAGACACGTGACCTCTGACACTAACAGTAAAAACAAAGATCTTAAAGGAAGTAGCTACTGTAGAGTTGCAAAGCTCTACAGATGTTCATACTTTCTAAATATGGTGATCTGGCAATATTATAGGAAGGAACTTTTTATAGTGAACTCCAGTCATGCAGACCACAAGCTAATGGATTTTTTTCTTTTTTTAGAATAACAATTACCACAGAAACTAGTGAGATTTGATGCATTCTGCCAATTTCCACATGAAGATGATGATGGCATCTCAAAAGCCAGCTAATTATGGGCGAAGTATTGATGCAAATGCAATCATTCATTACTTCAGGTAGCAAGAAAATGTCAGAGTTGCAATAGGGAAACTCCAGAGAAGGAAGTTTCTCTAGAGAAAAAAAAATAAATAAAAACACCAAACCACACAAACAAAACCAAACCAACAAAGCATCCTATAGTGAAAAATGTTATGACTTTGAGCTAGTGTAGGGTGAAACCTGCAGAGAGTATTACCATCTGCCAGAATTCACCAAGGTTTCGTTAATAAACAGCTGCAGCAAAGCAAAGTCACAGCACTATTCAAAAGTATAAAGAAGTAATAAAATTATACATAAAGTTAAAAAAAGAAATAAGCATTTTCATGTAACAGCTTTTGAAGGAGAAATGGATCTCTCGCTTTTAGAATCCATTTATATTCAAAACATAATGCAAGAATCCACCAACTTAACTTCTGATTTAACCCTACTAACAGTAGAGAGAAAACCCAAATACTAAGTCCTACAAATCACCTGCTGGGAAAGATTCTTTACCAGATATACCAAGTAAGAGTATATTTAAAAAACCAATTGCGTTGTAACATTAAATCAATATGTTGCATCAGTAGCTGGCCTCATAAAAATGAGAAAGACATCCTTATTAGAAGACAACGTTTTATACCTTGCCATGCTCATCTGTTGAATACACTCTGCAACCTCATTAAGCCTCTGCATTCTTAACTGTAAATTGAACATCAAGATCTCACTCAGCACATTCATTTTGCATGGCTCAATACATTCATACAGGGGAGGATGGTGGGATGGGGAAACACTGGGGTTTTAGGGAAAAAAATGTATTTGAGAAGTAAAGAATATTGTTACATCCTTATCCTAGGCTAAAAATAAACATGAATTTTTGGCTTGATGGTAAGTCATGTAATTTTTAGCCAAGTCATAACACTGTAAAAACTCTCCAAGTTTCAAGAAGTAGATGGTAACACCAAAAACTTTTAATACTCGGCATTGTAGATAATCTTTCAAGTTCCCTTCCAAGCCCTAACAGTCTATGATTGTAAGATAAAAAAAAACCCAGTCTTCTCAACTTAAGTCACAACTATTTCTGAACAGAATTGGAAATAGTTGTTGTGAATCTTGTGCATATATTGAACCTTTTCTATCCATATTTCAAAAACACAAAACTAATGAGTCAGTGACAGTCAAAACTTACTGTGTATATAAGCAATGATTTCTAGTACTTATAAGAAAATTTATGCCTACTCTGTGAGAGTATAAATTGCAGCTTTGCCTAATATATGCCAAGAGAGACTCCAGTGTAAGTTACCTTTTCAAACAGATTTAAATTCACAGATGATTTACTGCTGTTCCCAGAACTGAAATGATTAAGCATCCTCAGTCTTTTGCCTGAGGCAACAGAAGCTCTTCAAGATCCAGTAACTCCAATTCATATGATCCTAAGAATTCTCATTTTCAAGAAGCTACTAACATTACATACAAGATGAAACTAACTATATATGGTTGATTGATTCACGACAGACAATTTACTGATTTACTGTATGAGAACAAAACTAACAGTAATGAGGTTAGGGGGAAAAAAACCCACCAAAACAAAAGAAACCTTTGGAAGCGATGGGTACCAAATACAGGTGAAGTGTAGCAAACCCACAGTTAATTGTGTATTCATGGGATTATTCACAATGTCATTGGCAAATAAAAGCTATCACAGTCTAGAAATGCACCCTTAGCATTTAAAAAGAAAATCCAATGTAAATATCGTAATATTCTGTGTACAGAACATTCTTCTGGGGACTGTCTTCCCCGCCCCTCCCACAACCCCGTTAGATCACTTGCCTGTTGAGGACACGCAATTTATTAATGAGAAAGACTTGCAATTCTGTTAAAATCTGTTTGTTAGATACACAATGTGTGTTCTATTTTTATCCATAGTACCCACTTGCCTTTAAAAGTGTAATTACAATTGAGAAACTACAGCATAACTTTAAAAACTTGTAGTCCATTCAGAGAAGATATTCCTACTTTATTAAAGATGACAGTGTGTGGAGTCCTAATAGTGCCTAATAAGTAAATACTCCCATCATCACACTTTTAAAAAAAGGCTTTTTGGACAGAATCTCATTTCCATATATATATGTGCTTCATTCATGCGTCATTCTATTTGCAGAAAAGACAGATATCCTGAGGAAAAAAAAATTGCTGTTGCATACTTAAACAGTGCAGCATAGACATTAAACAAGCACTTAAGGTTTGGACTGCTTAGGGAAAACTGTGGTTAGTATTCACAGGTTCAGTTTACCTTGCAAACTGGTTTAAATGTGTAATTCTAAGGTAAAACGTGTCGATATTCTAAAACAGAAGACTAATACAAAGGTAATATGTATGAAACTTCTGACACATGTGTTCACACATCATCTGAAAAAAAAGTGGTGTTCAAAGTGTGCAGCTAGTGATCAACTAGTTACATGTGTGATGGTGGAGGAGAAAATGTTCTTCCCAAATCTTTCTTCATTTCCTTACATTCTGTCTTCCATTCACGTAGAACAAGTTGTTACACTTTTCCTACCCTCCTTTGTCAAATACACCTATCTTCACAGATCCAGAGGAATACAGCAGATTATCAGCTATCAAAATAACATAGTACATATACATGCTACTACTTTTTTCAACTATTCTGTTTTGAGAAAATGAATCTGATACTTACCAGACTGGGAAAAGACGTATCTCTAACACAGAGAAAGTAGTGTTGTTTTACTTAGTATGGCAAGTGAGCATATTTTTAGCCTCAGGATGTCGCCAGTTTCAAAGAACAATGTATATGTTGCAAGTTTAATACATACCTATGTGTAAACACAGTAATAAAATGGGAACTGAATCAACAACAAACTTCAAGTTTTTAATCTTTTTCCATTAAGGCATTAGAACTAATCAAATACAAAGTCAGAGTTTGCTTTTGGTTTTGCTGTTGACAAAGTATACCCCCGAAACTGAAATGGTCTTTGTTCTCAAAAATAAAAGGAATCTATTCTACTAAAACCTTCCAGAAATCTGAGTAGGAAAAAATCCAGCCAAAACCTGCATGGGGAACGGAGGTTGATTAAATTTACAAGTCTTTGATAACAACTCTTTCAAAAGAAGCATATTTACATAAATCTGTGCTAGGCCAAAACTCTTCTCATCAAGCTCACCTCTAGGCTTTTAAACATGGTATAAGTCTTTAAAGAAAGATTATTTAACAAGGGTAAACTGTCTATATCTTATTTAATATATCTTTAGAAAAGCCTACCCTATTTTTATTGAAGCTTAAAAAAGTCAAGGCAATACATTGGCAACTATTTCACCTTAAAAAACTGAAGTCAGGCAGTTACTACTAGCTGGCAACCCTGCTAGGATGCTACCGGTTCACGCTGCAATGGAATGCAGCCCATCTTTGTTCCCTTAAATTTCTATTATTTTTCTATATTATGTCACAAGAACTTATTTCATGGCATTGTATAGTCCCTTGTCTCATACAATTATGCAGCACTCTGTTTCAACAGGTATTCATGTTGCACATCTGCAGTTAACTTTAATGTAAGTATCATTATTAAAAATTTCAGAAACATAGCAGATATTTTGTAAGAGTTGTACAGATTTTTAGAACTGCAAAATACACTAGAATATATTCATAAATAATTTTTTTAGTGTCCTATTTACTTTTTTTAAAAAAAGAATAACCTTCTTTGTACTGGGTACATACCAAAGAAAAATATCTGTTCTCCATTCTTTTTAAATACGTTGAGTTTTCTTTTCAGGACACAGAGTGCCAGACAAAGCAAGAAGATGACTGGACAGAAGACACTGTAAAGCTTTCTATAGTTTGTGTGGGCTTGCTTGATTTTATTAACTTTTCACATAAAAGCAAAATGAAATTTACAAGTCCCTCCAGACTTTCAGAGAATTTTTCCTGCACTTTCAGGAAGACTGTTACAACTTCACCTTTGATAACTTTTCCCCTCCCCAACAGTCCTATCCTATTTTGCATCTGCTTTGGTTAAAATACTCAGTTCCTTATAAAATGTGATTTTTTTTTTTAACCTTAAAAAAGCAGTTCATGATTATCATACCAATTTATAATTAGCAGTAATCACATTCTAAAATTAGGGACCAATCCCACAAACTTCATTGTCTTCTTTTGCGTCTTACTCACAAAACCATAAAAACTTCTGCATCAATAAAAGAAGGCAGGGGAGAATAATTGTTGACCATAAAGGGAAAAAAAAAAAAATGCATCATATAGACATTAGAGTAAAACCAAACATTGTAACCTCTGCAAATCCTAATTAAAGCACAGCTTAAAATAAATAAAAAAATCCAAATACTGTAAGACAGGAAAACTCTCAATTTAGAAAACCTTTGTCTTTCCCAGAAGGGACACTATGACAAATACACAGTTACAGCTAAACATTTTAACATTTCTGAGTCTAAATTAGAATGGGTCTTAGAATTAGTCTTAAATTAAATTAAGAACACTACCCTAGAGCAGGCTGTCTTTAGAGAAAACAATGGACATAGTAACACTTGTAGGCAATATAAGTCAGTTCATCCTTCATGATGATTTTGAACTTGTTACAGAATCACACAGATTGGTAGGGGGTGGCAAGGACCTCTAGAACTCATCTAGTCCAATCCCTCTTGCCAGACAGGATCACCTAGAGCAGGCTGCACAGGATCACATCCAGGTGAGTTTTGAAAGTTTCCAGAGAAGGAGACTCCACCACCTCTCCGGGCAGCCTATTCCAGTGCTCTGTCATCCTCACAGTAAAGAAGTTTCTCCTCATGTTGAGGTGTTCTAGTTTGTGCCCATTGCCACCGGTTCTATTAGTCACTCAAGCAAATTTGGTTAAGAACTTGCAGACTCATTGACATGAAATTGGCACCAGTTTTGTGAAAGAGAGTACTGTGGAAAGATATTGCTCTGATTAATAGACTGCATTGTGATCTCAAATTTTATCAGAAATCCACAGGAAAGCAAGTACTATGGATGTCTTTGCAATAGAAAAAGCATAAATTAGCATGTAATCTTTCCTGGACATTAGTAAACGCAGTCCCAAAGATCAGGGTTATGTTTGGTTGCAAGACTAAGGTTTCTAGTTGCTGCATTTAGTCCCAAAGCACAGGATTGAGTTCAATTAAGTGTTTACCAGATTATTTCCCACACATCCGCTTTAAAACTATGTGTATCATTCTAGCTAAGAACAAAAAGATGGTTTTTTTACATGGTCAGTTGTGCTTTTCATACTGAGAACTGAGATCTCTTTAAGGTAATTAAAACACAAAGCTCATCAACTTAAATTACTGAGATCTAGTCTCAACTTTAATTCTCACTTAAGGCATCTTTTACCTAACAATTTTATTTTTATAATAATTCTTATGCATTAACACTTAACAGAAACCTGAAGATAATATTATCATCAGACATTTTATGTGATTTGAAAATATGAAGCAACATTCATTCATCAAGTCTTTACTGAACTTTAAGCAAGAGAGAACAAAAAAATCAACACCCCTCACTCCCCCCACCCCCCACAAAAAAACCCTGACCAAACAAAACATTCTCTGCCTCTACCAACATGCAAAACCGTATAAAAGGAGATGATTACTATTACTTCCTGCCTTGGAACATCAGTTTCCCCCTCCTTCCTGAATCTATCTAGATTTCTGTGTTGTTTTTTACTCAGTAAAATGAGTGCTAGGTCCTCTCAACTCTTCTCTTTTGTATATCTTTTTGTGTATCCCCTGTATGCCCGTTTCTTTCTATAGAAGTTAAAACAATTGCCTGTAGCTTGAGCTTTCTCTCTGCATGCATGACTAAAGGCTCCAGAATTCTGCCGTGTTATACAAAACATCCGAGATAAACCCTTTATTCAGTTTAAAACAAACCTTAACCCAAAAATAAAAGCATAGGCAATTTATTTTAAATATATTTTGATGTATATTTATTAAATCTTAAAGAATTCTGAGAAAAGTTATGATCATGAGTCATTTGATTTCAATTTTGATTTCAATTTTGACATACCATTCCAAAAGTGTGTGAAAATATCCATCTTCACAATTTTACAAGATAGGTATAACAGCTTATGAACAGGCTGCCCGGGGAGGTGGTTGAGTCACCATCCCTGGATGTATTTAAAAGTCGTGTAGATGAGGTGCTTAGGGATTTGGTTTAGGAGTGATAAAGATAAGAGTAGGGTTAAAGGTTGGACCTCATGATCTTATGGGTCTTTTCCAACCTAGATGATTCTATGATGATTCTTACGCTGTTAAGTTATTTCACAGGATTTACAGTGTAGCAGGAGAGTGGGGAGGGGAAAGCTCATGAATCTTCATTCTTAACTAGTTGTTTTCATTTTTCAATATAAATTGCAGTGGTTTTTCATCCTGCATATCAAAGCCTTACACCTGTAATCCAGGTATAAATTAGTTTTAAATAGTAAGAAAAACCTGAAGTGCCATTGCCTCCTTTTTTTCCTGTAATTCTATTACTTCACAGTGCTGTGAGATGAAGAGGTCATATTTTTTCTTTCCTTCTTTTCTGTTGTTGATGTTTTCATAATGCAGAACCATTTCCCTCTAGAAAGTTAAAGGAAAGATTTATGAGTATTCATTTTTAAATGCTTATCTAAATATGGTTAGTGAAAGTCTATTCTCCTTTTACAAACAGCTGCCGTTTGCAGTAACTAATGAAAACCTTGATTTCTCACTAATGGGAGGAGTTCCACGATGTTGTACAATTACGCTGTAAACCCATAGAAGCAACACAAATCATGTTTCAATAATGGCAAAAATCAGAGTAGTTATTATCACAGGATGATTTTAACAACCACTCCGTGCAAATAATAATAATAATAAAAAAAGGCATACAAGAAGGTAACATAACATTTTTGAGATATGTTACCCTAATATACATAGAACAAAGCTTCAAGCGAGTTACAATGCTCTAACTCAGAGACTTAACACTGAAATTAGCCAAAATAGACCTAGCTGTATTACAAATTTTGAAAACTCTCCCGGTAGCAGCAACTCTCTAGATTAACTTTTGGAAAAAAGACTTCAAAGGAAATCACTTTAAATACACAAATAGTTTTTATGACCACTTCAAAAGATAAGTCTGGCCAAGACATTGGAAAGGATTTAAACCATGACAGATGCTTGCACAGCTAATTAGGAACAACCAGGCTACAGATAACGCATGTTGAAGCTTATTTTTCAAATTTCTCTTTCCAACTTGTAATGAATTTGCAGCAGCTGTCTGAAAACTTAGGCCCTTATCAGTTGATTACTTAAGTATATGGCCATAAGTAGTCTTTATTTTTAACTTTATTAAAAAGTTCCATAGACTCAGGCCTCTGAAATACATGTAGAAACCCCTCTGTTCAGGCACAAACATCAACACTCATCTATCATCACATAAACCAAAAGCACCTACAAGGCTCAAGAGACTATATCAGACATAGGTGAATTAGGCATTTAAGGTCAGCATCATGAAGATGCAAACTAACAAAGCTCTGCACTCATAGATTTGGAATTTACAGGCCGGAGTCACATGCTTAAGTGCCTTTTAAAACTAACACCAAGTATTACTTGCCTACAAACACAACTGACATCAGGCAGCATATTGATCATACTGCTTCTTAAGGCAGTAGGGGCACTGAAAGACATGCTAAAATCTTGTCTTTCCCAAACTTTTCATACTAACTTCCTATTCACTTTAAGCTTGAGAATAGGATTCGCGTGAACTCTTTCATTTGTTGTTGTTTTTAAAAGAAATTAAAGCCAGTCATTTATACTCACTAAACATAGAGAGGAAGCAATGGCCATACTCACATTTTCTAGTATCTTAATGAGCTCTTGTACAGTAGTAAAAATATATAGACTACAGTATCCTAATGAACACCTCTATGGGAAGTTATAAACACAAGGGAGATGCCTTCCTCTTAACACGCTCAACTAGGAAAAATACTTCCTTACACACTTTTTGACAATGAACCATTCTGAAGTAAAGAGAAGGGGCTAAATTAAGGATTAATTAAATAAGGATTAATCTTACCATTTGTCTTGCACACCTCTCAGGATCTTAAATTCCACTGTCACTTTGACTTTCATATTCCCAAATAATTTGCCCTTTTTCATCAGAAACAAGCCCAGCAGAGCACCTCTTCTAACTTTGACTTGCCCAGGGATCTACTTGACTGTATCCCATAGGATATGGCTCTAAATGGCCAAGTGGCTCAGTAAGGCTGAGCTGACTGGTATTCAAGAACACTCTCATCAAAGCACATTATAATGCTCAAAAAGGCTATCAATTGTGGCCAAAGACCAGCCTGGATGACACAAAAGCTCAGCCATGTTCCTGAAAGTAAATAATATTTTTTGCAGGCCATCAGGTATAAAGTAAATAGGCTATGAGTAAAATATACCTTTAAAAATGTGTTCACTGTTCTGTAATCACAGCAAAATTAGTAACAGTAACAATTACGCTTCCAGTGAAAAGCCGAGATGTCTGCATGTGTGAAAGGAAAGTCTTCATCAAGTGCAAGAGCTCAAGAACAGCAAATGACCCTGACTGCTGCAAATAGAAAGGCTAAAAACAGAATGAAAAAAAACCCCACAATCAAAATATATTAGCACAATGGAGATAAAACCAAAAAATATAACAAACTAATTCTAAAGAATAAACATAATAATAATTTTTTAATAAATAGATTAAAAAATAAAATAAAATATCCCAGCATATTGTTATTTACTGAGTTCCATCATATTGCCCAGGTTCTGATCCTTCTTGAAGTTTAAACTCACAGCTTTTTCCAGTTAAATGTATTCCTTTATATTTCAGGGCAGAATAAATAACATCCTAATGTAAAGTGAAGGAAAAAAAATAATCGAAGAATATTCCAATTTCTTGGCCACATTCTTGCCCTATCTACAGCTAAAATATATAATAGCTACTAGTCAAAAAGAAAGTACAAACATTACTTACATGCTTGTAAAGAATCTTATATATGGTGGGATTTTTGCCCGTTATACCATAATTACAGCATAAAATACACAGTGGTTTAAATTTTATTATATTGCAAAGGCCTTCGAGCAGGTTTCCACCTCATTTCCTCACTCATACAATCTCCAATCTCAACCCCCTCAGTCTCAACTTCTCTGCAAACAGTTGTGAAACTAACAATTCCTTAGTAACATCAGTTTGTTTCACTACCAACATTGTGATGGGTAATGCTGAAACGACACAAAACAATAGCTTCAGTTAGCAGCTAAGAGAGCTTTGAGGATTCACAACTCTAGTGCAGTCCAGCAGGTAGTGAGCTTGTGATTCCAGACAGCATATTTAGTATATTTCATTGTAGAAACAATTAAAAAAAAAAGTTCTCTTCCTTATTCAAGTTAGATTTTTTTCATATTAATTCCTGTACAGAGCTGTTTAAGTCATACACAACACACCAAGCAGAGCACAGATGTCCCTCCCGGAGAGGCAATGATCACTGCCAAAGTACTGATTAATAATTTGCTATTTTTATGCATTCTGGTCTATATAGTTTGAAGCTAAATGTAACAAAATTCAAGTCATCATTGTCTACATCAAGCAGTTAAGCTAGGCAAAGGTCAAACCGTACTCAATGGAGCACTCATCTGTCCAATTACACTTTCTGCACACATCTACATAGTCATAGTTCAGGCTGTCAAGCACACATCCAGTTATGTTCTAGTCAACAGATTTTTAGGGAAGTTAGACCAGAAGCAACAGTTCCATTTAATGTGAGATAGAGCAAAAATTTACAAAACGACTATATTCTCAATGCAAAATTTGTTTTCTGATGCACTTGTGTCATATTTCCCCCTTTCCGCAAGTTGGGGCCTAAATTTGCGGTTTCCAACGTGAATACATTTACATGGTAGACAGGAGTTGTAAATGGCTGAAGGAAACATACCCAAATACATAGAACACATCAACTTTCACTCACCAATGTCTGTACAGATACTCGCTTTTCGCTTCATTACTAACCTTTTAGCTTTGTGTTCATCTCTATACATATACATGAAATTCAGTCTAGACTATTAAAAGTTATCTCGCATTAGTTAAAATTCTGCAAAACCACCACAAACAGTAAACCACTGGAATTCGTAGCACAGCTTATAGGGGTTAGTATGAAAATCGGTAGGTATACAACTTTAATCTAGAAGGTTCAGTGAAAACTCTCAAAATTAAAAATATTTTTAGGATAAAAAAAGTGAAGATCAGAGACTCCCGATAAAGAAGAAAAACCAGAGACTCCTTTACAGAAGGCTGTGCTACTATCCAATGAGATCTAGACAGGCTGGAGAGCTAGGCAAAGGTCAGACTCATGAAGTTCAATACGGACAAGTGTAGAGTCCTGCATCTGAGAAGGAATAACAACAGGAACCAGTACATATTAGGGTCATTCTGCTGGAAATCAGCTCCATGGAGAAAGACCTTGGAGTCCTAGTGGATAGTAAGTATGACAGCAGTGTGTCCTTGTGTCCAAGAAAGCCAATGGTGCCTTGGGTTGCATTAAGAAAACTGTGTCCAGCAGGTCTGGGGAGGTTCACCTCCCCCTGTACTCTACCCTGGTGAGACCACACCTGGAATACTGTGTCCAGTTTTGGGCTCCCCAGTTCAAGAGAGACAGAGATTTACTGGAGAGAGTCCAGCGGAGAGCTACGAGGATAATTAAAGGAACTTCTCTCCTATGAAGAAAGACNTACGAGGATAATTAAAGGATTTGAACTTCTCTCCTATGAAGAAAGACTGAGAGAACTGGGGCTGTTTAGTCTTGAGAAGGCTGAGAGGGGATCTTATTAATGTCTATAAATATCTGAGGGGCGGGTGTCAAGTGGAAGGAGCCAGTCTCTTTTCTGTGGCACCTAGTAATAGGACAAGGGATAACGTGTATAAGCTAGAACACAGAAGGTCCACCTCAACATGAGGAGAAACTTCTTTACTGTGAGGATGACGGAGCCCTGGAACAGGCTGCCTGGAGAGGTTGTGGAGTCTCCTTCTCTGGAAACTTTCAAAACCCACCTGGATGCATTCCTGTGTGGCCTGTCCTAGGTGATCCTGCTTGGTAGGGGTATTGGATCAAATGATCTCTAGAGGTCCCTTTCCAACCCCTAACATTCTGTGATTCTATGAAGAACTAACCAGAATATGCATGTTCCACAAAAGCTGCTTTTACTAGGGTAGTACACAGAAATATCAATGAAATATACCTTGCAGAAAATATTATCTCACCTACCCAAAATTACTCTCCTAATTGAATCACCTGCTTAAAGAATCAAAACCATGCTAAGTATAAACCACACAAATACTGAAATAACATGGCCTGTAGACTGAATGTGTCTTTAGAGATCACAAAACAGGCAGTTCAGCAAATATAATTTAAAATTTCACTCACTAATTCTATACTCATCAACATAATTCACAGCAATTTTAACATGATTTCTAGCAAATCTGATACACTGAACACAAAGAGAACATTCTCAGAGACACAAACTGGGATTAAGACAGGCTATCCATACTTAGCTTCTGTTTAAAGAGCATTATCTTTGTAGTATTTTGGAAAACAAAGAAACAAAGAAACAAAAACTCAACAACTTTGCTACCATTACCAGAATGTGCACCCAGGATAAGCATGCAGGGTTTTGTAATTCAGTAACTTTAGCACTGAAGTCAATCCATTCTCAGAAATATAAAAAAGTTATACTTTTCCTTCATTATGCACAAGTAAGTTCAGAAAGCTGAAAATATCAGTTAGTATCTTCCTCAGATTAGATGCCTCTTTTTTTTGATACATGTGTATCATCTCTATATCCAGTGTATACGTTCTCACGACAAAAATTCACAGGTTCTTTCTTAAAACGTTACCTTTTCCTGGCAAGAAAGAAGAAAAAACAGAAAAATAAAAATCTTTTCCTTTCTTGTACAATTCCTCCCCTTTACCATTTAAAGCAATTTAAGATGATTATTATTATAAAGGAAGCATGAAAGCTAAACTGGATTTTCAGAGAAAAAGGGTGACAGCACCATCAAGTGGCTCTGTAAGGCACTATTTACTATTGGTTTAATGCACGATAGAAAAAGAAAATTACTATTGTCCGGATGTGCGCAGAATGATTTCTTAAAATTAGTTTAAATTGTAACAGATTAGATCCTGTAGAAATCTAATTTATTTTGAAGTCTATAATAAGGATAAGCATATTGAATTTTTATATGGTTAATTTTCTGAAATTACCTACATTTTATTATGATACTAATAAAGGAATAACATGATATGATTATTAATGGAACAGAACCTTCTCATGGCAGGAAAAGCCTTGTATGTTCTACCCACACTGGTGGAGGTCTTGAAGAGTTGGGTGGCCCTGATCTTCAACATGTTGTCTATGATCCAGGAGAACGTTGAGAAATAGCAGCTTCACATCAGTTAGACTTAATTTTTCTGGTAGCTAAAGATGTGAAATTAACTCCAAACTGAATCCCATACAGAGGGAACATCAGCACAAAAAAAAACCCAACAAAAACAAAAACCCCCCCCCCTCCCCCCCCAAAAAATAACCAAAAATCATCCCAAAAAAAACAAACAAAAAAACCAAGACACAAAGAAAAAAAAAGGTTGGCTTGTGCGTCTAGAGGAATGAGATTAAATTACTAACAATAAACTGCAAAATATAAAGTCCTGCTAAGGAGAACAAAACACGTAGACTGTCATCTTCCTATGAGAGGATTTAATCTGTACATTTTCATATCTCTTTTCTGGGGGCTACATTTCACAAGTAAATAAACTTTACACAGAACCAGAGTAGGACATTTAGAAACACAAATTAAACATATTAAGCATTTTTAATACCATGCTATTAGTTTCTGTGATAATGAAAAGTATGTATTTCCATGAGCGATAATGAAAAGCATGTATTTCCATGAGGTAAAAGTCTTCCATGTTTTACAAATCCAAATTAAAAACAAAAACCAAACCAAGCAAACAAAATCAAACGCAATCTCTCATTTTATGCAGATGTTGCTTTTTGGTAGATGTACCCAACTTAGAGAGTAGTGATCCTTACATGACTGAAAAAAATGTTTCAAAATTATGAGCAACTTCAAACACCACAACCGACTGCACTGAAAAGTGAGGATTTTCTGATGATGAACTGAAATCCTAAACTAAATACTGGAAGTGATCTCTGCTTTTAAAACATTAGTCACACTATGTAGCCCCAAAGAAAATTATTTTTTTCCAATCCCATGCTAATTCAAAAGAGTCTATGTTTCCAAGCAAAAAATAATATGAAAGAAAAAACTTAAACTTGCCTACAGAAATACATCATCCAATCAGATCACTGGCATTTCTAGCCATATTCTAACACCTACAGAAGAATGCTCAGCACAGTTTACTCTGCTGTAAAATTGAACAGCCATTTTTAAAGGCATTTTTAACACAAAGAGATAATAATAATTTGCAGACTTAAATTTATATACATGACTGATTATCCTGAAGTGACATCGGTGCTTGCTACCTCCTAGAAAGCTAAATATACACCTAGTATTACTCTACATTTCAATATTCATAAGATCCTAGGCACCTCACAATCTCTCTATTGAACAGCCAAAAGCCCGTGTGATATTTTATTAGGCGTGATGCAGAAACTGAGAAAAGAGATTTAGAGTTAAGAAAGAAATGGGTTACAGTAATTAGATCATATGGTTTCTCAGTTACGGTATATGCACATAATGATAACTCCATTAAAGTCAATTTTTATGGCACAGTAACTCAATTCTTGAAGGCAAAACAAAAGGAATATATTCCTGAAAGATTTGCTTGAGGAAAGATGGCAGTTTGATCACTTTTTTAAAAAATGACATGCAGTAAGCAGTATTTTCAGCATATGGAATGATATTCTTATCAAGTAAAATAGAATACAATTTGACAATTTGAATGCCTCAAATCAGAACATGAAAACTTAACATATGCTATTTTTTAAAGTAGTGATATCTACTTCTTTCGAAACTCACTAAAGGTTCTTTTTTTTCCCCTTTTGAAGACAGGTATTATCTAAACTCAAAAAGTGATGAAATAGAAACTAATGATAGCTCGCAGCAAATAAAGTGCATGAATTGGCAATGTGATTATACATGCATCTGCATTAATATAATATGCAACATCACCTTCCAAAAGAATAAATATTATAAAAAACAACAAATTGAGATGTTCAGGAATATTTTTAGCAAAAAAAAAAAGTTCATTACTGCACTTATTTGTGCTTAGCATTGTATTTGTCTAAAATGTTCAAACCAGACCACTGAAAATTATATCTAAATGCACAAGCACTTTGTGTTATTAATAAACCACAACTCTAAGGTTCTAAACTACATAAATGTAATTTTATTATTCATCTTCATTTTAAATTACCAAGAAGCATTCATAAAGAATTAACACCTTGTTCTATTTAATTATACTCACACCCTTTTTTTTTTAACATACAGTCAAATAAATTAGACTGAGATAAAGTGTAACTCCTGAAACATTGAAATTCAGTATCTAAATATTTATAAATGTATTTATATAAGTGAATTTATAAGTGACTTACAGCTAACAAAATGTGACAGGAATAAATTGCACTTGAAGTGATTAAGGTTACTGAACTGTAAAGATGACTCAGTTCAGGACACTTTTTCAAACTCAAAACCAATAGCAGTGTTGTCCTCTATATACATCTTTAAAATCGACAGTAAGAACAATATAAATGGACTGTTACTTAACTTACTAACCTGTACATTGTTCAGGTAAAGTATCCTATCTGTAATGGTATTAAAAAGCTTTTTAAAAATACTGACAAAGACTGAAGAATAAATTGATGCACTCTTAATAACTCTAAATCATCTAGCTCTTTATGCCAAGAAGTGTTGACAATACCAACTTCAAGGTCATTGTCAACTTGGTAAGTCATTAGCAAATAAAATATGGCTTAATTGGAGCAAACTCAGCAAGGAGCTGCATTATTTTAAGTGAACACTGCAATATAACTTGAAGAAGAATTACTAATCACCACTCCCGTTGACAATGAAATGGATGAAGAAGGTGCTTTGTAACTTTTTTCTATGACTTTCCCGTAATTAAATATGGAAATAGATTCTGTGAAGAATTAAAAGTCCCTGAGTGCATTAATTCAGGCACTAATGGACTGCCTTCCAGTGTTACAGCACACAGGTAGTTCCCAGCATGTTACCAACATTAGCTAATATATCAGTGTCAGACTCCAGCAGTACCCTTTAGTTTGAATACCCCATTCCGGAAAGCAGATTTGGGTTGATTACGCATGCTGTTTTAAAAGGATGTGCTTTTCATATTCTGAAATTCTACCTGTAATTTTATGTGCATTGATGATAGAGCTAGAATAAGACCTGAAATAGAGTTTCCTGAAGACGCATGCATATGTATTACATACATACAGTCCTCCTGTAGCCTTTGCAGACACCTCTTTAACTTGTGGCATAACAATTGTCAATAGTTTGGCTTTTTAATTTTTATTAATTTTTAATGAAAGAGTTTTGAAAAATAATCTCACGTGCATATTTTTCATCTTTCCCAGCACAATATATCACAAACTCCCTAACACAACTATACCATTTAGGGTTATAACATCTAAACTAAGGGAATTCCTGTCAGCACAAGACCTCTTGATACTGCTGCTCTGTTTGCTCTCTTTTCTCATTTTACATCACAGAATTATTCGCTTCCTCCAGCTCTCCCTCCAAACCACATTTCATAGGCAAGCAGCCCTCAATCTGCAGAGCTCCCCAAGATTCCAGCCCGATATGTTAGTCTGTACACATTTTTAAAGCAACTGCCAGTTATCAAAGCATGGTAAGACTCACCATAAGAGCAAGTGAAAACGGACAGCTGTTTTTCTTAACTAACTCTGTGATATTTATAGAGTGCATATGTTTAAATAGATAAATATTTGCATCCTAACATTGGATTTATTTTTTTAATTGACGACATTGTGGATCTATATCTGTATTAGAAGGCCTAGCTCAGTAATGAAATTTGTTGCTCTTCCTTGCCATTACACACAGGTACCAATTCTCTAAAGCACTTCAGTGTGTCCATAGCTTAAAATATAATAGCAGTCCTATTGTAGTTACATGTTAATAGTTAAATACATAGTTAAGTGCTTTGTTGGACTGAGGCCTACATTTGTTTGAGAGTGAAAATGTGCTTGGGGAATTAATTTACTTAACCAAAACATGTACTCATAGTAAGAAAAAAAAAAAAAAAAGGCAGCAACTTGAGGAAACTTAGACTAGCGGATTAGGCTTTGAAGGCACAACAACTGAGCTCTGATCTAAAAATAGTGGTTGTGTAAAATAGATATTCAACCCAATAGTTACAATATATACTCTGTCACTTCTCTAGGGAAAAGATAAGGCAAAATCAGCTGTTGCAATTGCTGAAAGAACACTCAAAATGGTTTATTATCCACTTAAAAACTTACATATTGTATCTGTTTTTCATGTTGTTTCTTGTTATGCTATTATATTTTAACTGCAAAAGCTTACTCAATTATTAAAGCTTATGTACTGGTTTTATTTAAGCAAATTCATATTAAGCAAATACAAATACATAATCGAGTGTGTTTTGCTAACAAGAAAGCATTGTCAAAAACCCCAGAAGACAGAATTGTTTTCAGACTATTTGAAAGCCTTTTCTCTCCTGAGGATCATAATGCTTCATTTTTATGTTTTCAGTGTGTGTCTCTGATACACTTGGTGACTATTATTGCTCGTATATATCCACACACAGAGCATTAACCGATCCCATTGATCCTGTAATAAGTATTAAAAGAAATGTGCATCTGCAGCAGTTTTCTCCTATGAAGTATAACCTTTCAAACAAGTCTTTAGAACTAGTTGTCATTTAGAATTGTCATTCTCCTATTTCTCTCAGAAATGAGCAAGAGTCAAGTATGATTATCTCTACCCGTAGCAGAATCAGACACATATCAAGAAAAATAAATAATTTTTGTTCTTTATCTCTATTGGTTTTAATAAGGTTCAACGTATGAATCAATAGCCTCCAACAAATCACTCAGATGTTTTCCCCTCTAACCCTTAGTTTTGACTACTTTAAAATTGTGATCTCAAACTGTGATCAGTATTTCTGTGCCATACTTGACTCCATAACCTGACTAAAATGGGGAAATAAGGCTGAGATGCGAAAAAATAATAATAATCATAAAAAACAAAATAAAAATAAATCTATGAACAAAACCCAAGAGGAACTAGACAAGAAACACAGACAAATCAAAACCAAAGAGGACCACACTACACTACTTCTATAATCTATTCATAAGAAAGAAGTTAGAGATGGGGCAATGACTGCTAAGACAATTTACAGTAAGGATTTGACTTAGAAAAGTACTGAGTCACTCAGATACTTTGCTCCAATTATGGATCAGTGACTTAAATAGAAAGTAATAATTTGACTCTTGAAAGATGTCTATATTTTCCCATGAAGGTGTTCGCTCTTCCTCTTAACAGACAGAATCAAAGATCCTCTTTACCCTGAAAAGTCTCATTTTTTTCCAACAAATTCAAGATATAAATATAGTAGGCAAATTAAAATCCTTAAACGGCTTTATGATATTTTTTTTATCCTTTTATGTATGATAACTACCTCAGAAGTAGTCAAACTTCTTTGAATATGGCCAGTGTCGAAAATAAATTACACGAAAGCTGTCTTGGTGAAAGATCAAGGTATCTTACAGTCTCTAGGACTCCAGATGTGACAGAAGTTTCCTGCTTTTTTTACACAGTTTCTTTACGCTCCATGGTACCAGTATTTGATAATACTTCTTCTATAACAACAGTAAGACTTAACATTTACAAAGGAGTGTGATTGAGAGTCCTGTATGGATACAATGAGTTCTGAAATTCTTGGGCACTCACATCAGAATGCAGAACAAAATACACCAGGTAGACTTTTAACAGTGATTAAATGGTCAGCATTCCTTAAAACACAAAAATATTTAAATTCTTATGAAAAGCTGTATTTGAACAACAACAGGTAAATCTAGAATTCAAATACTGTTTCTGAATAAATCATGTAAAAGAAACAAATTTTGCATAAAAACATCAGTTGCACATTCTATGAGTTCTCTTGACCTTTTGTCTCTTCCTTCCTAAAGGACAAAGCATACAGGTAGCTTAAATACTACCTGAAGTCATCCAAATTCAGAAATCAGAAGCTTAATGCAGATTGAAATTCTCACATTCCCAAACACCTTCTCAGAAAACAATTTAATCTCCTTGCTTTAGTTCTCCATTTGTGTACCTACACAAATTACAGATAATTGCACAAATTCTGATTACTTGTAGACTATTGATTTTTGTTCTTCAGTGTCTAAAAATCATGATGCCTTCTATTTCTGCAACATCATTCACAGAAAATGTGATTCCTAACAATAATGTTGTAATACTGCAGTGCTAGCATGAAATACTTAGAAATGGCTCTGCTGCCCTCTAATGCATTTCTTAGAAAAAATAACTATAAGGGAAAATAGTAACCAAAAAGTAGTCATTAATGATCTTACTATTATTTTGGTTAATTATGAACCATAATTTACTCTATGCAATTAGTATTGCTTAAGATTCCCCTTTGTCATAAATGCTATCTATATATTTGTATGATGTTACTACTTCAGAATCACCTGTAATAAGGAAAAATGAACAGTAGCTATTGAGGTCTTTCAAAGGGAAGATGTTTTTATGCGCAGCTTGGGAAGATGTGACAGAAACATTAAAGAACATACTATTTATTACAATATTGTAAAAATTTACATCTCGCAACAGAACACAAGACGTGACTGAATTTGAATCTGTCGTGTCTCAGAATGGTTTTAAAATAGAAAGTTGGCTCATAATTAAAAGGACATCTCTTTTTGCAATGTATGTTTGATGGCAGGTTTACAGCCTTTTAACTCTAAAAGTGATTTAATGATATGAAAATTTTAAAAAATTAATTCTTTGAACAAGCAGAAGCTGAGCTAGAGCTAAAAAAAACGGAGTATGAAAAGACTTCAGAGTAAAAATAAAGTAGTAATCTACACACTTTAAAATTAGCATTTTTTTGCTGTTTTTTGTAACCTGTTCTGTTTGCAGTAGTCTCACAATTGAATTCCAAATACCTTTTGAAAAAAAAAAAAAAATACATCACTATCCTGACCTACAATGCTAATCCTTTAATTAAAGGCAAAAATGTCAAGAATGATGAGCTGCTTTTTCCCATTACTTCCTTCATATTAATTCAACTATATCTGTGATTTTTTTTTTTTTTAAATCACAGAAAAACCAACTGAATTGAAAGAATGTGACAGATTCCAGTACAGCACATATCCCAAGTGCTACCACGTTTTTGTCACTGTTTTATTTTTGCTTCCAAATATAACAGATATTTTGCCAAAACTCAGGAAATCTTATTTTCTTAACTGTCGGTCACTAAAATAATTCAAAGCAATTAAAAAAAAAAAAAAAATCACAGACACTTGAATTCTTTGAATTGATTCTCTCATATCTTCGTTATTCTAGGAAAATAATTACTGCAAAAAAAGTGTAAGCATGCTTCTTTCGCAGCCTTTACACACTAAGCCTCCGTAGTATCACTTGTAGAATTATCACACACTTTTACATTATCTTTCTGTACAAGCAGAAAAAGCAGCAGATATTTCAGAGGTATAGGATTTTTTTCCCTAGTTTTTTAGCTGAAGTCGTGAAGTAGGTACTACATAAGACTTCATTAGATTTGTCATTTTTAGTTACTTGTGTCACACTGTTGCACAAGTATAAACAACTTAAATTGTGGATGGGTATGACTAACAAGATTACCAATATTTCTTCTAAACCAATTTAAAGATGACAAGGTTACCCTTCAGGCTTCTCCATCATATGCCAGAACGCCTAACAGCATCAGGGCATTTGCAACCACTAGATGGTATCAGTATCCTGGTCCTACACACCAGTGACTAATGTTAAAAAAATTTAAATACATCAGTGCCTGAGATATCTACTGCAAATGAAACTCTCAAAACCCATTTCTCTACAAAGTTCAAAAACTTCATTATAAATTTGCATTAGTGGCTAGATTTTTGTTTAGATTTGTTTGCTTTCAGGTGACATACCAGAAGTACATTTCAGCAAATTTTAAAACTGTTTTAAAAAAAACAGTGGATTTTGCTTACTGTGAACACATGCTTGTCTATAGAATCATAGAACGTGCAAATGTTCAATGATTTTTCACTTGGCATCTCTTATCTTTTCAGAATATTGGCGTAATAAAACATTCTCACAAGTGTTCGGTAATATGCCTGATCATTTTTTAAAATGGAATTAACATTACACAGACATTTAAAATTAGCATACCAGCTGACTGTGCTCTTTGCACTCTCTGTTTTTTGCTATTTCTAGCCAATTCTAATCATTTTAGGAGCTTGGTTATAGCTTCCAGTTCCTGGAGTAATTGTGTTGTTCTCTTTGAAGTGCTTCTTTTATTTAGCAGACTCTTGCCACATTTTATGTTCTAAAAGTATATTTATAAAAAGAAAAAAAAAAGAAAAAAACATAACCAAATGCAACACACAGGAAAATATTACCATGAATTAACTATGAATCTGGTAACAACTTTATTATAATAATTCTGATGCCTAGATGCAACTATTAAATAAATCAATCTGTGTCTGACAATACTAAAGCACTATAAGTAATGATTACTTTTATCAAAGTTGTACTCAATTTCAGTTCAGAAAAGTCATCATACAAAGAATCTTTAAAAAAAATGTTACTTCTTATCTGTATCCTCCAATTAATTACTGTTTCTGAAAATTCTGACATATTCTGGTCTGTATTCCAAAGAGTTTCGATAAATTAAAATAATTAATAAAATCGTACAATAAAACCCAAAAGCACAGTTTCGCTATTTAATCTATAATAGTAAAGACCCTGCCAATGATGAAGACCTCAGCAAGCCAGGATCTAAATAGTAATCTGATCAGTATCAGTTCCTGAAGTTCAGTTTAGTGTCCTAAGTATTTTAGTTACAATTGAACATTATGTACAGAAACCTCCAAACTAGAACTGATAGACTGTGTTTTTCTTAATAACTAAGAAGCTATAGCATTGGGTTTTTAAAAATTTTTTTTGTACATTCTGAAGGACTTCTATGGTTTTACAAGTGAGCTCCATGGTAATTCTTAAAAAAGTGGAGATAGCCAGTTGTAGACGTCAGGGAAAAAAAAGTAATCAACTGCCAAGAAAACTAATTTGAAAACAATACTGAATTATTTTTTAAGTAGTATTTTTAATAAATGTGAATTTGGAGATATATCTTGCTTTATTTTTAACCAATGTTATCTCACATCATATTATTTATGCAGGATTATGGCAAATTCAATGGAAAATAGTGTAGCACAGAAATAAAATTAATAGACATACATAACATGATGTACCTCAGTTGAAACGTGAAGATGCTGTTCTGCAAACCTGTTATCTGTCAATTTTTGTAGACGATTGTTTTCACCACTACACTGTGGTGATCCACAGCATCTTTTTCATTTACATCACCAATTTCAAACTACTATGTCTAAAGAAAGAATAAAGGTTCTCATAAGCAACTTTATTACTTAATGAGTTATTTGATCTTTTCCCATTATAATTTAAGCTGGAGGAAGAGTCAGGAAAAAGAAGATAAATGAGGAAGAACAGTGAAGACACTTTATGATATACTGTACTCTACAGAGTCATGGAATTGTCAGGGTTGGAAGGGACCTTAAAGATCATCTAGTTCCAAACCCCCTGCCATGGGCAGGGGCACCTCCCACTAGATCAGGCTGCTCAGAGCCCCATCCAACCTGGCCTTAAAAACTTCCAAGGATGGGGCTTCCACCACCTCTCTGGGCAACCTGTNTGTGCTTGGGATTGCCCCAATCCAGGAGCAGGACCCTGCACTTGGTCTTGTTGAATCTCATGAGGTTGGCACAGGCCCACCTCTCCAGCCTGTCAAGGTCTCTCTGGATGGCATCCCTTCCTTCCCTCCAGCGTGTCAGCCACACCACACAGCTTGGTGTCATCAGCAAACTTGCTGAGGGTGCATTCAATGCCACCGTCCATGTTGTCGACAAAGATGTTAAATAAAACTGGTCCCTGTACGGATCCTTGAGGGACTCCACTTGTCACTGGCGTCCACTTGGACATGGACCCATTGACAGCCACTCTTTGAGTGCAGCCGTCAAGCCAGTTTTTTATCCGAGTGGTCCATCCATCAAACCCGTGTTTTACCAGCTATGTCTGTGCTTTTATCATTTTAGTTCAAAGCTTAATGCAACAAACAGCTTTATCGCCTTCTCCCACTTGGGAACGTACAGAGCCGTCACTCCCTCTTAAAGGACTGCACAGTAAGAAAAAACTCTAGAAGTATGTATACTACATGACACAGCATTGTATAATACAGGTTTTTTTCGTTGTCAATTACCCACATGCTTTAAACAGTCTAATTCTTTCTGTAGTTGCATTGTTCTATGTATTTAGCAGCTGTTGGCACTGATACTACTTCAGAGTCATGCTATGCTCTCATTCTATAAAGTTTACCCTACATATTAAAGCTTAAAATGCCAAATATACATTTTTCTTCGTAACATGAGGACTTAATTAGACACCTAAAGATGGATTCCATTTCAAGTTCTAAGCATCGCTCTTCGAGAATAATAAGTACTGCCTCAGGCAAACAGCATCCCTACTCAGCTTCCAGTAGTGAGAGACACTGTTCACATTTATCTTTGCTAGCAGATAGGAGAAAAAAAAAAAAAAAAAAAAAAAAAGAGTCAAAAATTTTTTTTACAATGCCTAGAAGTACTTAAAGCATTAAGAAGCTCAAACTTCTCCATTCCAAGAACAGGACTGCAACTTCAGCATTTTGTGGCGCAGAGATAAAGGAGTGAGAACTGAAGGTACATCTCTTTCCAAGAGTCATGCCCAATTCTGATTTTTCCACCTGATCCCTGCTTTCTGCTCCCTAGCTAAAATACCAGCAGCCTATGGGAAGTCTCCCTCCCATTTCTTTGCTTTGTCCTTTCATGTTCATCCTGCAGTAGCGGCTGCCCCCGTTCAGCGTCCTGACAGTCACAGGGAACCAGAAACAAGCCATGGTGCTTTTGAACAGCTTCATTCTGTTTATTTCAATAGGTCTTACCTGGTTCTGTGTCCTTGTTAAGGACTAGGGAGTAGTAACAGTAGTGGGAACGTCTCAGTTAAAGAACCCACATCCTACAAAAAGCTGTAGGAGAGACGAGGAGTCAGTACAGACTTTTGAGAGACAGGAAGCATGTCTCGAAAACAGACAGCAAACCTTTTTTTCCAGAGAGCCTCAAAAGAGGCTGAACTAGCCCCTGATTATCGCTAACAATTATTATTACATGTTGTGTTGTTTCCATCTTTGTTTCCCAAAAACTCTCAAGTGACAAATGCTGATCACATAACTTTTTTTGCTCCCATGCCACAGCGACTGAGCTATACGGACAGTTTCTAGCTTTGTGTCCATACATAGCACTGATTTCCAAACTGCTGACACTGGCCTCAATGTTTGCTCTCAAAATACAGCGCTCTGTTCAAATGTGCCCTCTTTCTGCTTGGGCCCCAGGAGCAGCTGGATGACTTGTTTCTTTGCACCAAGCTTGCCACTAAAGAGTACAGGTGGCTTCCTGAAAACACTTGATTCCACATCGTGGTACATCCACTAAAACCATGGAGAAGTGTGGGAAGACAAAGGAATACATTTTCTCTTTCAACTTGTGCATTCAGATGGGAGATGATACATTTGCCACTGCAGAAAAATGGCAAATATAGGTAAAACCTCCAAGCGGACAATCATTCATACCCTGTTGTTGCCATCAACCTACAGCTTTTATTAAAATTGTATTTATTGAGGGCACATTAAGGCTTCAAGTCTCCTATTTAAGTGTACCTCAGCCTTCCTGGGAACGTCTTTCTTACATTCACACAGCCCATATATATGAAACTGGTGCAGATTCCTTGTGACCACAGCTGGCTGTGAAGGCAGTAAATGTAACCTCCAACTTAAAAAATTAATAATACAGTAATAAAATTTAAATTTTTATTTAATTCTGTATAGTTTTTATTTTTCTTAACATTAAACCTCGCTATTTCCTCACTTTCATTGGTACTAACAGACAGAATTTCTTGATACGGTTTTCAACAATAGCCTTGTAGAAAAGACATTTTTTAAAAAAAAGAAACACAGCCACAAGAAAATAAATACTACAGAGGTAGCTGTAGATGGCATATTTCCCCAATTTTCCTCAGGTTATATGCGGTATAACTGAACTCTGCCCATTTCACCATTGCAAACATGATACAGCAAAAAGCTTTCCCATTTCCAGTGTTTTCACCAAAAAAAGAGTATCTGTAAGTAAGGTTTTCAGGCTACTACAGCACTGAGATTAAACATATCCATACGGTACTATCTACTCACATGAAGAAATGCTTCAGTGACCATCCCAGAATTACATACAATAAGGATCACTTTAAAAAGCTGCTACAAGTGGAAATCAATAATGAAACTTCTATCATTAGTGATATTCTTCCTATTTAGCTAAATTATTCATTATTTTTATTCAGGTTACTTTTGTGAAATGCTAGCAGAGCTCTCATGTAAGCAGTCTTAAATATGCACAACGAGGATGAGAGTTCACCAGAGTACGGGCCTCTGATCCAGGACTGAGAGTGACCCCTGTGCCAAAATTGCACTCAGTATACAGAAGTCTATGCTTCTCTAAACATTTCTGGAACAGACTTCATGAAACAAAAAAACTACAAGCTTCTGCTCCCCTCTTTTTCTGGTATTCTCCCTGTTTCAATGTGATGTAGTCACATGTTCCTATCTGATGTTGGAATGAAATTGCTGTAGCATAAAATCGTGTAAGGAAAGGAAGCCAATAAAAAATAGATGTGTTTTATATCTCCAAAGAAAATTTAGAAGGCTCACACAGGCATCCCCATGAAAAAAAAACAAAACAAAACCAAAACCAACACAATTTCACAACATGAAACTAGCAGGGAATCAGTTTGCCAAAATACCAGAATAAAAAGAAATATCTTAAAAAAAAATAAAAAATAAGTATTTTGAGGTGATTCACATGAGAAATCCCAAGCTTAAAATGCAGTATGAAATACAGAGCCAACAGACATGAAAGAATGCTGAAGATCACCAGAAGTATAAATTATAAGTATTTTAAAATAATTTAGATGAAATAGTCCAGATTTCTAATCCTAGGCCAGATGTCTTTCTGTTGGGAATATTCCCGAGAGATGATCATCCTTACCCTAGCATTTCTTTCTACATCCTACTGCAATTTCTGTATCTGTTTAATTTTCCAAGCCTGTCATGTGAAGATATCTAAGCATAGTTTTCCACCAGGGTTCTTTCTGCAGCTCAGACCTCGCTCTGCTCACATTATTATCTTCTAATCTGCCATGAGATTCATTTCCTTTTCCCATTTCCAAATAGCTTTACGGGCAGCAAGTTGAAGCTACTGCTACCAATTGGGTTACCACATGGACAAATAGTATGTACGGTGTTTGTGTGAAGAAGAGGAGACACTGGTCTAGCTGAAGGCAGCTCTGATATAAATTCGTATTTGTTCCAATTGTTTTCCCTAGTTTCAATAATGTCCTCTAATTCTTCATGCATGGTTTCTATTTATCATTATTTTTGTATTTCAGTTGCATCCAAAACCCCAAATCCAGGATTAAGTTCTCAATGCAGTAAGTACAGCTCATGCACATGAATATGAAAACTTCTACAGATAGAGAAAGGCCAATGCCATCACCAGAATAATTTTAAAAATAAGCAAGTCGCATTGATAAGTATGGACCCAGAGTTGCATTTCTTGCTGTCACAGTGTGTCAGAAATAATTGTACAAGATCCAAGACGTGCTATGTGTTGAGAAAGGTGACATGTTACATCACTTACTGAATCTGAATACTGGATTTCTAAACAGTGGGAGAAAAAAACCTAAAGAAGGGGTTTGGGGATTGTTTTTTTAAAGAAGAAGATATTATAAATAAAAGCATTGTATTACAGCTGTGATTCAGAATTTCTGAGCTTTCACGCTATGGAATATAAATACATTACATAGTATAATTCTCCTCTCCAAATGGATGATTATTACAGATAAAATGTTTTGGAACACAAAGTTTTCTTTAGTCTGACTGCTTAGTATTTTCCATTAACACGTATAGCGTGTGCATCTACCTACCTTTGTTATGAATTGAAATGTCTCTTGACAGGAGCTGGTTAAAGCTGGCTTTGTGAAGAATAACCATTTTTGGCCATAGAATCATAGAATGTTAGGGGTTGGAATGGGACCTCTAGAGATCATCTAGTCCAACCCCCGCTGCCAAACAGGATCACCTAGGACAGGCCACACAGGAACGCATCCAGGTGGGTTTTGAAAGTCTTCAGAGAAGGAGACTCCCCAACCTCTCTGGGCAGCCTGTTCCAGGGCTCCGTCACCCTCACAGTAAAGAACTTTCTCCTCATGTTGAGGTGGAACTTCCTATGTTCTAACTTAAATCCATTATTTCTTGTTCTATTGCTGGGCACCACTGAAAAGAGACTGTCTTGTTCCTCTTGACACCCACCCCTAATATATTTATAGATATTAATAAGACCCCCTCTCAGCCGTCTCCTTTCAAGGCTAAACAGCCCCAGTTCACTCAGTCTCTCTTAATAGGAGAGAAGTTCTAGTTCCTTAATCATCCTCGTAGCTCTCCATTAGACTCTCTACAGTAGGTCCCTGTCTCTCTTGAATTGGGGAGCCCAAAACTGGACACAGTATTCTAGGTGTGGTCTTACCAGGGTAGAGTACAGGGGGAGGAGAACTTCCCTAGACCTACTGGACACACTTTGGGAACTGATTCCATTAGCTATCTCAGGAAGCAGAACAAGCACTATGGGCCATGGATATATTTTTAGTAGTTCAATGTTTCTAGTTATACCCTCGGTATTCAGCCATGCATATGAAAAAAAGAATTGCAGGGATTTTTGCTATTTTCTCATCACATTAATGTTATTAGAAAATAAGTCTGCAACTATAAACCATGGGGTCTCTGATAAAAAGTACTGAAGCTGCAATTGTATTTAGCAGCAAAAAAAAAAAAAATATACTTACTGGTGTCCAAAGCTGCGGCAAGCAGACACTTCTCAAAATAAAGCTGCTTAAACCAGCATAATCTACACAACTAGCTGAATTTATTATGTTTTATCTGTTGTTTTCGTTAGGAACTGGTTAAAGCAAACACATACAGCCAATATAAATATGGCACCAGAGTAATCTCATCTGTAATTTTCCTCTACTAATGAGCTGGAGAAACAGTGAAACTGTTTTTCACTTGACCGCTGAGAAACTTTTTTCAAGTTAAGTTCCATTGTCTTAACCATCAGATAAAACATACTAAAAAGGTGGGTTTTAAATATCGCTGTATTTAGCATGTTAGAATTTATTAAAACATTTTTTTTTCCTTATTATGTTAAAAGCATAGTAATTCCAAAAGAAAAATAGATCTGTTCTGGCAAATACAACTATTACCAAGTTCTATTAGGCACAAAGAGGTTAAATAAGACCCACTGAACTATACCATGGAGGCTACACAAATGAAATATTTAAGACTTCAGCAAGGTTGAATATTGCATTGCTGGGGAGGAGGAAGTCAGTCTTGTCTCATTTATAATGAAATTAAGTTAAAAGCAACAGTGATGAAATCAATGTGTAATTCCAAATTAATTGTTATAAAAGAGACCAGAATGTAGCATCAGCAGTTGCTACAAACTGGTAACCGGACACTAAGTTGTCATGATTGACATGCAGTCAGGAAAAGTGGTCAATAGAAGTTAGCTTTCCCCTGACAACTGTTCAGCAGCTTGTGGGAACTGAGCACACAGTGTTCCTGCTCCAGCTGCCAGTGAACAGCTGCCTGGCTTAGAAAAAAGCAGCATCACAAACCGACAGTGAGACAAATCAGCAGATTCAGCAGTTTTGTCTGTATTCTGCATCGGTCAAAGCCCTGTGGTTGCAGTTAGTATCACACCAGCCCCGAACAAACAAGCCCTCCTGAAATTTTAGTGTTAGCCTCACCTTGGGACCATAGTGGTAGAGTCACATAACTTCTGGTTGGCTTTAAGAGCAAGTTGTGCTTGCCCATGTCTGTTTGCAACATATGTTGTGAGTATGTGTGATGCATGGACCATTCTTTCCCTTCAAAGCCATGCATCAGCTTCCATCAAGCAATCAGTGAAGTATATAGAGCATTTTTTTCATTAACCCCTCTGCTAAATGGGCGTTCTCAAAGTCCTAGATAATTAAATCTGGCTCCTTTTAAGTCTCAAAGTTACCAAACTGAGGCCTTAGTAAATTCAGCAAAAGAGGCCTTTTCCTAGCAACTTCTTACCACTGGAACAGCTTAAACCTGAGAGCAAGACAGGAAACAGAAGGAAAAAGACTCAAGCTTCTAACTCCTCAGTGTTCTGGGCACGCAGTGGTATCACTTCAATGACACCCAAAATCCCACCCACGTTCAGAAGCAAAATGGATTGCTGAGCCCGAGTGGATGTCAGATGAGTTTCTGCTACATTCACCAGCTGCAGGTTTGCCAGGCTGCTGCTTTTGGCAGCCCATGTATTTGAGTCACACATTCTGTGATCATTCACACCATCTCTCTACAGGTTGCTATTGGAACAGAATACCTGTGCTCAACATTCACATTGCCCAGCTGAAAACAAGAACCTAGACTCTAAAGCTACAGAAAACTTTGCATCATCTCTTTTCAAAGGAAAAACTGGATTTTGTCCCAGAACTGAAGCAAGTTGAATTCAGTCTTGTTCACCAAGCCCAAAACAATTCTCTTGCACAAGCCTGTGTAAATGCAAAGCACAGCAAGAGTTCCCCCTGCTAAAGTCAAATCAAAGCATCCTACAGCCTTTCTCTTCCAACTGCTGTGACTCTGGGGTGTTTCCTGGCACAAAAGTTTTGTCAGCTTCCATAACAGTTTGACTAGTGACAGGTCAGCTGGGGAACACGATGACTGCCCATGGCAGTATGAGAAGACCAGCTGGGCCGGAGCAATACATATATTTCCTTGAATAATATATATCATTTGAACACCACTCTACAGCACCTTCAGAATTCAGACTTTGCTGGGCATGCATCCTCAATAATTAGAGTGAGATTTGTTCTCAGCTCTACTTTTATTATTCTATTTTAGGAACTAAAAGGCTTATTGCATCCTCCTTGCCTCATCAGTGGCTTTACGCGGCCTGTGGCCAGTTTCTATGGCAACTGTAAGAACAGGTTGAAATGTACGGATACCATGTAGAACTGCAACAGTCAAGAAGGGGTCAAAGCTTTTAGAAGTTAGATCAGCACTTCAGGAGTGAAGGGAAAAGGGAGGGTCAAAGGCTAAACACAAAGTGCTTGGGAGAAGAAAAAGGAGACAAATAAAATTGAAAACTCAGACCACGAAACTGAAAAACTCATTGGAGTAGTAAGGTAGAAAGATGTGAACTGTCTCTAGGGACAATATTTGCATCAGCAAAGCCTACTATTTGTTCTTTGCTCTACAAAGACGCATACATACTGGAATAAGAGAAAGACTTGCTCAACTGGGTTTTTGTTAGGTTCTTCCCCTCTACTTAGTGCTGGATACATCTTTATTTTAAAAAAGCACTGGTTATTAAACACAGAGGCTTTTACTAAAATCCGATTGCTAATACCCTTTGGGATACTTGATAGCATGCCAGCTGTATTGTGAGCTCAGACGCAAGCAATGTAGGCATTTTAAACAGCAGGTGCTATAGGCTCCAGAGCAGCGTTCCCTATCTTTGAGCGCGCACACACACAACCTTCTAATGAGCAAGCAGCACTTCAGGAGATTCCTGTTTTCTGTGGATGGACCCTCTGCATCTCATTTGTAAATTCTGGGCTTGTCATTCCCATCTGTGAATGTATAACACCATTTGGTAATGTAGCCCTGAAGTATGGGTGAAACTTGCACTAGAAATTATTTTTCAGCAAAAGTAACAGGAAAGAAATAGCAAGCCAGCACAACTTGCCTGTTTGCTGTGGACAAAGACTTGTGAGGCTCTAAAAGCTTTCGGTGGGTTCCAGCTAACAGCCACATGCACATCTAATGGTAAAAAAATTCTCTATCAGAACCAGCAGAAAAGTGGGAATAGTGTTGAGGTAAATCTAGCAGAATGACAAGTGGCTGACATCATTCCTTTGAACTCCTAGGTGTTGTCCTGCTCACACTTACTTCCACCCCTTCTCTTCCCCTGGAAAATAAAGTGTAAATCCTCCTTTTGTCTTTCAGTTTAACTCAGCTGTCTCCCAACTAAACGCCACTTCAGTATTAATAAATATAGAAATAAAACTGTAATACACTGTGGATCTAACAGAACACTTGCCAAAGAATACACTTTGCTATTCCACTAACATACACATAAAATACATTAAGTAAGTTATATCCTCCTTTTCATCTCTAGAAATGTAAATTCTTCAGGGAATGGATTATTATGACACATTAGTACAGTATCTAGCACCTTGATCTTAGCTAAGGTCTATATATGCTGCTAAAATACTTGCTTTGTAAACAAAGCTAATAAATACACAGCAACGACACAGCATTTAAGGCCTAACTTACATGCCTGAAGGGTGCAGATGAAAAGGGAAAGGAGTATTTCTTTTGCTTTAAACACACTGTTATACAGACAGTTCAAGTGTAAAATCTGAAGAATAACTGATGACTCCAATCAGCACTTTCCAGAAGGAAAGACTGCTCCCAAAATGCTAAGCAACGTTGCACACTTTTATTATTATGCTTGGAAAAATATCATGTAAATATTTCTTGACGTGTGAGCAAACTCTTACAAATGCTTTCTGAATTATTATTTTCTACAATATGTATCTGTTTTGCAAGATGGCTGAATTCATATGATAAAAGCTTTTCTGGATTCTTCTGATTTTGATCTTCAATCATACCTACAGCTACTGGATTTGTTTCACTTATTTCATCTTCATTAAAATGTATGGATTTCTATAGACATCTTCACAAACATATCCAAATTAGTCCTGCTTCACTACATTTAAGAAAAAAAGTCTTTTCATATTCAAGCATTAAAAAAAGAGAGTCATTTTAAGCACTGCGTAAAAAGGAGAGGACATATTAATCCTGAAATTTATGAACAATGAAATGGCATTAATGCTCATGACTTTTCTTCTCTACTTCTTGTTTACCTTTCCTGATTTCTGATTACCTTCTGTGCCTAACTTTCCATGGACAACCACAGCTGCAACTAGCCTGTCCCCTAGTCTGTTTTCTTCCTCTTGAATGAAGCTTCACTTCCTCCCACACATACATTCATGGCTTAGGATACCAGGCAAAGACTTTTGAGGTTTTAGCTATCTGATTCAATAAAGTAATTCAACTGTCTCTTCCATTTAGTTTTTAGGAAGGAAGACTAGTCCATGCAGTATCATGAATGAAGTCTGCAATTGCTTCCTAGTGCCTGCTCCCACATAATGCGGTTTGCTCCCTTGCAATTGTAGTCCTGTTAGCAAAGTACACAGTGCTCTGGCTCATTTGACCTTTTGCAAAACATCTAGAAACTTAAAGAACAGCTTATAAACCATGCATATTGTATCACAATTCATTAAATGTTACTTACTGCTTGCCCTAAAACCACAGAAGCTGCCTGCCAGGCATCCTATTGACTGGTGTACAATATTTGTGTTGATGATTTCAACGTAAAACTTGCACAGACAGTTTTAGCTGCTGGATGATCTCAAGTGACCAAAGACTTCAACTTTGACCTTATACATGATGAACCAGGGAACCCTCAGACTCTGCAACACCTTCCAGCTTCCAACCCCATATGGCACCTTCTTCTCCAATCACCAGACTAGATCCAGACTTAAAACACCTCCTTATACAGCCTAACATTATCGTCTCAGAGAAGTGAAAGCAGTCTTTACCCTGCTCCCAAACAGAAACAGTACTCTAGAGAAGTTGGTTTTCTGGGTTGGCATGTATTCAGCAGAGCAATCGTGGAATGAAATCTTCTAAGTCTGGCTTTGACCAAGCTAATTTCTTGCTGCGCGTCTAAGCAGCACGCTCCTCACGGCTCTATGCTGTATAAAAGACTTCGCACATCCAGTGCAGTGCAGATGCATGCAGTCATCTTAGATCCAGCATTGCAACCAGGCTAATAAGCTTTTTTAAAAAAATTATGATTAATAGGGAAGTCTGATATTCATGTATCTGAGCTGCCTGGTAAGAGACAAGAGAAGACCTGGGCAAGGCTTCAAGCTTTGACTCTGCCAGCCTTGCAAGACTATTAGGTTTTTATGTTGCAATCTTCAATACATGGATTAGCCACGTTTTTTCATTCGCGAGGTTTTACTCGTTCTTTACTGCTCTCAGAAGTGGAGAGCAGACTGTGTAAGAGATTATATTCTAGCACACTGTTGACAGTTGAGCATGCCATTGAAAGAAACAGTAGTTAACAGATTCACGTTCTTTTATTTCTCTGCTGACTTGAGAAAAGTGCTAGAATGGCTGATTTATTTTTTTTTAACCTATTTAGAATTAAATATTTGTAATTCAGAACCCCAAGTGCAATGAATAATTTAGTCAACAGAACACGTTAGGTACTGTTATAACATTTGGGATTCCTTCTGGCTAGATTTCCAACTATTTTATAAATTACTAGCCCAGGTATTAAAGAATGCTGACTGCCAGACTTTCTGAAGCAAGGCCACATCACATCAGTATTCATACAGACAAAGCACCCTCCTTTACTGTTCTCACTAGCAGTTGTTTTGTCTTTTGCTGGGGCTTTTAATCTTTACCCTTAAATTCCAGTGAACAAAAAATTGGCACACTACCAATCTACTCTAGAGTGCCTCAAGGGCTTTTGGCTGTGTAAGGAACAAACAATCTCATATCTCTAACAGTTCTCATTTATTTTTTTTTTCTTTCTTTCTAGTGCTCAAGTGTCTCTTGGCCAACTGAGATGGATGGGTAGTTCTAAGGTGCATATTACAGATTCATTTAAGCTTTGGATGATGAAATTTCTTTTCCTGCGGGTAAATTCTGCAGTACTCTCAGAGGTGGGTCACTTAAGCTGTCTACTGAAATCCCTCTTTTTGTCCATTGCAGACAAGTAATCATCACAAGGAGTTTTCTCTTCAAAGATAACATCATTTAAACTGAGGCAATCCAATTTCTTGCCTCTGCCTTCTGCAGACTACGATCAGGCATAAGAGCAAGACGAAAAATACCCTTTCCTACCTAAGCCTTTTAGATGTTTGAAACATCTTACCCATAAAGTCAACTCCTACCTACTATAGCCTGAAATATTTTTGTTTTGGTTTAGTTTTTTGTGAGCTAATTATTTATTTCCTTCACTATTTACAGCATCTTATCTCATCTCAGCATTTTTCAAGTTGGACTGTAGTTTCCATGTCTCTTATATTTCCTGAAAAACTTTCTGGGTCATGACAGCCAGGTCACCAAGCACCTCATCAATCTGTCTTGCTCTTACAGACAGAGAGCTCTGTGACTTGGCTTCTACATTCGCTCAGTTACTTTTAACTGCATAGCTAACAGAGGTTTTATCTCCTCTGACAAAGCACTGGAGATCTCCCAGAACAAATGGGAAATGATATCTTAATTCATTTTGCAAAATCCCTAGTTCTTACATCTCATTTCTTGCAGTTGTTTAAACATATTTTGTTGCCTCTCAGTGCTTCCAGCATCTCTGTAACAGTTTTGTTTGGACTTACTGAGAATAATAGCACCTTTAAAACCTCTTTCCTGGAAATTCTCTCACTTTGACACCAGCATATCAAAATCTAGCCTGCATCTAATGGAGAAAATGTCTATGTAGGTTCAATGCTTTGGATAGCACTTTTATTGTTTCACATAAATTAAAGATTAATGAAGAACAGGGTCAGGGTTAGCAAGGTCCACTAGTGGACAGTGTTCAATGCCCGTCTTCTGTTTGTCATTAACATAGCACCCAAGCAGCAGGCTAGCTGTGGAGGGGCTCAGCAGGGCAAGCTAATAGCCCAAAGTTGCTGTGATGCCTTTTTTACCTGCCACTGTCTTCTCTTCTGGTAGCGAAGGAGTGTAGGAGTCATTCCATGAGCTCTGCACCATGCCCATGATGTGATGCTACTCTTAAGGCATGTGGAGGGCTGCTTTGTGCCTCCTGTCTAGCACAAAGCTGTGGCTGCTCATGAGAGCAGTATTTCTGGTTTGTGTCAGATATATCTTTAAAAAACCCCAAACCAAACAGCAACAGAAAAACCCATACAGAGCACAACCACACAACACTAAACTGAGAGCATGCCCACTGAGGAATGAGTATTACAGTAGTCTGAGGACTAGCTCTTGTCCAGATCAATCTGGACCAGTGCCACAAAGTTATTATTACATGCTAAAAGAAACTAATTGAATTGTAGTTGCTCATAAGTCCTGTTAATACTACAAACTAAAAAAGCACTTGAAAACTGAGTATCTCACCTTTCTGATGTTGATGAATACTTGCTTCTAGAATTGGCGTGGTTCAAACGACCACAGTTTCAAACAAACTGATTTTTGCTAATTGGCAGGTATGCACAGCAGTGCAGGTAGATACAATTTAGGTATTACCAAATTAGCAAATGAAGCTTTAAGATGGCTCCAAGTTTAGGGACTGATTGAAGACTGAAGAAAGCAATGAACTTCTACCTTTCGTAACACAGTCATGCTTACAAGCACATCCATCTCCACGGATAATTCAACTATTCAGAAGACTGTTCCAGAACCTTATTTTTCTTTTAATTATATAGCTGCTGCTTCTTCTGTCCTGCCTAAATTAATTAATGAATAAGTTATGTTCCTATGTCCCTACTCCATTCCTAGTTTAATTCTGTATATCTTCCTCTCTGATTTGTATCTCACCTCAGTATACTCATAGAAAACAAACATGAGGTCTTTCAGCCTGCATTTTCAGGTTACACAGCAGGTCAGACTCCACTTTTAACATGCAGACACCATTTTTCTGTAAGGCAAATAAGACCTAAACAGTAAGAGACATCTTACAGCTTGAAGTTTCATGTTGAGAACAGATCAAGAGACCTGTGAGGTACTGAAGAGTAGGTATTATTAAGGATATGTATATTTGACCACCAAAAAGGAGATAAGGAGATGAAACCCTGGATTAATGCACATGTTCCTCTTACTTGAAGACTCTTAAACCCCATGTTATTTATTGCAAAAGAAAAAAAGCAGATCCTTGATTATAGGCTAAATTGAAAGAAGTGCAAAACCCGACCCATATTTATTCCCTTGCTTTACCAAAATAGCAAGAATAAAAAGGCAGAAGCAGTTGTTCTTTGCCACTTTGTGCTCATTTAGCCCTTTATTGCTAATGGATCAGATTAGCACAGGTAGGCTCAGGAAGAATTTAATGCTGCATTTTGAAATATTTTTTCAAATTTTTTTTTTATACCTGTTTTTCATATCTGGCTTGTCCACACAGATTTTTGTGCTGCTTTAACTAAGGACTATCTGCAGCAAGAGCGATAGAATACTCCTGTGCATGCATTTTTTGTATTTACATCAGGGCAACTTCCAATTCTAACACCCTTAATCAAAATTAATATTGGCACAAAACTTACACTGAACTAGTAAATATTAAACTATACTTTGTACCGACACAACTGAACCATTACACAATTCTTTAACTTGTAAGCATTGTTCATACTAAGACAATTTCAGCAATTACCTTCCAAGTATTCTGGAATCTGTCTTCATTATCGTTAGTACCAGCGCGCTCTGTATTTTTTACATCATTTTCCTTCTCATTTGCAGCTGTAGTATTCGAAGTATTTCCTCAGTGCTGTCTGAGGGCTGCAATTACACTCTGCCTGTGCCTGAAACCTCATGCCCAGTCCATTTAATTTCTCTGACAATCTCCCATGAGGCAAAAGTCTATTTCCCTCACTGAGCTCATTAGTATCTATTCCTGCTCCAGCAGCTAGATCTCAGACTTCCAGGGTCTTTTACTTGAGAGACTATTGGCAACTGCATACAAAGAAAAGGATTATTATGAATAAAAGATTAAAGGAAATCAGTGGCTATTGACTCGAATAAAAGTTCCAGCAGCAATGCCAGCAAAACTTCATAGTGCACATCTGACCTCAATGACTATTTGAACCAAATTCCAGAAAACTGGGTTTACATACTAAGACACAGCTGATATTGTTAAACAATACCTATTTTGCTGACACATTGATCACAGAATGGTAGGGGTTGGAAGAGACTTCTGGAAATCATCGAGTCCAGCTCCCCTGCCAGAGCAGGATCACCCAGGGCAGGCCACACAGGAACAGATCCAGGTGGGTTTTGAGTCTCCAGAGAGGAGACTCTACCACCTCTCCAGGCAGCCTGTTGCAGTGCTCCGTCACCCTCATAGGAAAGAAGTTTTTCCTCATGTTGAGGGGGAACTTTCTGTGTTCCAGTTTATGACCATTGCCCCTTGTCCTATCACAGGGCACTACTGAAAAGAGACTGCCCCCTTCTATATGATACCCACCCTTCAGATATTTGTAAACAATAAGATCTCCTCTCAGTCTTCTCCAGACTAAACAGCCCCAGGTCTCTCAGCCTTTCCTCATAAGAGACATGTTCCAGTCCCTTAATCATCCCCATAGCCCTCTGTTGGACACACTATTTTTCCCTGTCCCTCTTGAACTGGGGAGACCAGAATTGGACACAATACTTCAGATATGGTCTCACTTGGGCAGAGTAGAGGAGGAGGAGAACCTCCCTCAATATGCTGGTCACACTCTTCTCAATGCACCCCAAGATATCATTGGCCTTCTTGGCCACATGGGCACATTGCTGTCCAATGGATAACATTGCCCACCAGCACTCCCAGGTCCTCTGCAGAGCTGCTTTCCAGCAGGTCAGCCCCTAATCTGTACTGGTGCATGATGTTATTCCTCCCGAGTTGTAGGACTCTACACTTGCCCTCACCGTCCACTCTTCTAACCCACACTTTCTGAGCTTACCCACAAGGACGTTATGGGAAACAGTGTTAAAAGCCCTGCTAAAGACAAGGTAGACAACATCTACTACTCTTCCTGCATCTACTCATTCAGTCACACTATTGCAGAAGGCTATCAGATTAGTCAAACATGACTACCTTTTGTTAAATCCATGCTAACTACTCTTGATAACCTTTTTTTCTTCCATGTGCTTAGAGATGACCTCCAATATCTGCATAAAGGTGATTTCTGCTGATAGCTGTACATGTTTAAAATTTATCTTTCCCATAAAATTGCTTCCACGCTAGGGATTTTATCAGTATGCCAGTTTTATATTAAAAAATAATAATATCTGTATTTACTAAATCAGAGTAACTACTCTTAGCACCACACGATGTTAGGATCTGCTCTTTAAAGACCTGAGTAAGATATAACTTAAATGAAGCACCTAGAAGGACCAGGATAGACACCCTTTCCCTCAGCTACAGAACAAGTCATTCTATCCCAAAACTTTATCATGCTTTGATAGTTATTGTGTCTGTGCCCAGAAAAAAAATAACAAAATTTCTTCTGAAATATATTTGCATCTCAATACATGTCCTTGATAATACTTTAGTGAGTTTTCCTAAATGAGATAAAATTCTATGTAGGTCTCAAAAGCATGGCATACTCCTGCCTTTAAGCGTTTTTTAGGTAGTATAATATATACAGCTGTCTCTGACTTGTAAAGCATTATCAAAACAAACAAACAAAAAAAAATCTCACAGAGGAAGGGAAAATTCAAGATGCTGATTATGGGAATGGTACTAATTCATATGGGAAGAGGAATGACTCATCGTGTGTGAAAAATTATCTGAGTGCACTCAGCCAATACTGGCTTCATATCTGTCAGGCTTAGAGTATTTCTGGGAATCGAAAGAGCCTGACATTCCTGTCAGCTCCAACAATGTGTGCCCTTAATTAAGACATGCATACATACATCGATGAAACATCATTCCTGTCAACTGATCTGAGGGCTCATCTGCAGGGGGAAGCTATTCTGGAACACACAGGGGTGTGAATGTAACCTGTCCACACTGGTATCCTGTGGTAGCTGTTTTATCTTGTTTTCCCTTTAGTCGAAAACAATTAGTATTTTACCCAGTTTTGTGAAATTGTTGTCATATTTCATGTCTAGTTATGACCAACTCTTATTTTTAATAAGATACCTTATGTGGTACATTGGGAAAGAACACAGCACTTAAAATTTTATCTTTTGCTTTTTATGCATGTTCTGATATGACTCAATAGATTTAGAACACTTATAACACTAATAGAAGAAGTGAGAATACAGATATGTTTAATTGCAAACAGATATTACCTGTGGTATCAACTTAAAAAGCAGCTTGCAGAAGTATAGAAATCAGTAAATCAGCTATTGAAATCAAAGACTGGGAAGTTTCATTAGGAATTACATACAAAAAGCTTGCTGAATCTGTTGCTGGATATGTAGGAGAGCTCACAATCATCCCTGAGACAGCTTGCAGACTAGCCTCCTATATATCCTCTACAACCATTTCTTTTAGATAGTTCCAAAAATACATCATTTACAGAAGAAAAATCTTGTATTCGTTTCTTGAAATATTTCTTATTCATTAAACTGAGACATGGAATATGAATGACAATTTGATAAACTGAATGTATAGGTCTGGATTTCCCCCCTGTGAAGAAAATTAAATGGATATAGCATATTGTGTACATCCCTCCTGGGCTGGATATTTCTACCTACGGTGCACGTTCACTCTAAAATAGAAGCAGACAGACTAAAATGCCTGGAACGCAGTCTGTCTGTTCTTTTCTCTTTGTGATTATTTTCTTGCACTGTCTGTGATGTGATGCAAATGACAGTCTCAGTTTCAATCTGGAATTTCACTTTGGAAAGCCCAAGCATGTCAAGTTAATTCTATTATACAGAACGTCTGCTGAGCGGTTTGCGGAACTACGCTAACCGCTCAAAAATAACATCTGTGGTGTGCGCCTTCTTAGCATGACAACCAGGCAATAGTCACCCCTTGCAAGACCACCAAAAGCACTAGAACTCACCAAATACAGTAGATACTACTTTCAGGAGTTACAGAATGTAAAATTTAAAATGATAAACACTGGCCTTTCCTGTCAGCTTAATACTTCAGCTCTACACTACATAGTAAAATAGCATAAGTTCCCCACATATTTCATGGGTTAAGAATAATTTCTTTTCCTCAGACTTGTTCATGACCAATTTGTTCACAACATTTTTTTCCTAGCTAAGAATCCTTACGTAAACTTAAAACTACATGATGAAACATGGTCATGTTTCTTACTAAATAGTTTATGTAGATGAAACGACCATAATTCAACATCTGCACTGAAGACTAGAAAGATTAATTATGATTTTTAATAAAAACATACAAGTTCAAAGGCACAGTAGTCACAAAAATCAAGACAGCGATTGTACCCTAATGCATGTACCTACACGCATCATCATAAGGGCGCTGTCACTTGGCAGTTGAATACTTCAATCTTCAGTAGTGAGTTTAAAGCACTGCTATATAAGATTCAACAGCAAACCTATGCATCCACTCTTCCCTGAGCACACTGGTTAAATTACTTAAGATTTACCAAATCCTAAGTACCAGAAGACTTACCAAAAATACCCAAACCAAAACAAAACCAAAGCAAACCACACAAACCACCAATTAAAAAAAAACAAAAAACAAACATCAATGAAGCCAAACCAAAAAAAAGAAAATCCCCCCAAATCACACAAACTTATTTCTTCCATTTTGTTTAAATTAGGAGCTGAGAATGCGTGTGTAGGGGAAGCAGGAGCTGATGATTCTGAACAGCAGGGAATCTAAGGAAATTATCTTTTCCTCATAATCTCAAGATAATGCCCCCACACCTTCAAGGTACAGACAAATTCCTTTTAAGTATGACTAAAAGGAGATAGGCAATCTCTGGTTGCAGGGCTTGGCAACTGCAACTAGAATAAAATGTTACAAGGGAGGTCTCTGCAGTGGGGCAGGACAAAGGGGATGACTGGAAGCACAGGAGTGTTGATAAGGTTGATAGGAGAAAACTATAGTTTAATGTATTTATAATTTCAGTATAAAATACCAAATTTAACGTACACACTTTTAGTTCTCAAACATTCTAGAAAACAAGCAGTAATTGTAACATGTCATAAATGCTAATAAAATATTTAATAAAGCATATTATTTTTGAAGGTAAGTCACACAGCTTTTGTACATTTCAGGTTAGATTCTCGCATCCAGATTTTTTAAAGGGTAAAAAAGATAAATTGTTTTTTCTTGTGGAAAACCGTCCCATAAAATAAAGCCTTTGTATAAATAAAAGGTAACCTCACCAAGTTTACAACAGAAACCAGCAAAAAAGTAGATACAAAAAAGCAAGCTCAATTTTATTCTTAGCACATAGTATCTATTGGGATTATTTCCTCTGATTTAATTGGAATTGTATCATTTCCACTGAAATAAGAACACTGAAGAGCATGGCTAATTATCTTTTACTTTTTTATATTTTTATGGTGATATCTTGTAAACCCATAATCAATGTCTGCAAACCTGGAAAAGACTAGAAGTGTTCATTCTCCTTCCAGACAAAATAATCCTGAGTCAGTAGAAATGCATAGAAAGTTACAGTAGGTTATAAGGACTCATTTCCAACTTAGAAAATGATAATTTTTCACATCATTGGCCAATTAAATGAGTTCAAACAAACTTTTCATTTCCTGGGGCAATTCAAATTTGAAAAGAAAAAAAACAGCAACCGGTCTTAGAAATCCAAAGTAGGAGATCAAAGGAAAACACATAACAATTCCACAATGCAAATAAGTTCTTGCCTGGAAAATAAAAACCTCTGCAAAAATGTGCACAACAGCAGAATTTCTAGAGTTCAGCTTTATAAAGCCAGTTAGCAGGGTTTGCCTCATCTTTGATAAATGAATCCTGACCCTTAGCAAGATATCTGTGCCATTGGAGAAGCAGTCCCATCTCCTCAAAATCTGAAGCTTGAGAAATGTTTAATTTCTGCTAAATACTGTAAGTGAATTATTTCTTTTTTTCATTTTGAAGTGATTATATCCTACCTGCCCTGCACAACACAAAATTTCCATTAAAATAAGAAGACCAAGGAGCGATAGAATTTTTCTGTCTAAGAATAAAGACCTGAGTTCAAAAGCCTACAAGGAACAACAGTGCAGTATCACCTTATTTTAGATGCTCTCTCTGACAAGTAAATATCATCCATCCTAATAACGCTTCTAATTTAGTAGAGTAAGATATCAGGGGAAAGTGGATCAAATATTGCAGTGAAACTTCGAGGTAGAAATTGCAGTTGTTGAAGGCTCCAGTTATTTATGTTTGTTCCCTCCTCCCTATTTTCAAGTCTTCCGATTTATCAGGGTAATAGGCTATCGCTAAGCCATTCACTATTGCTTGCTCTCACTTCCAGATATTTTACACTGATAAGCCATTTGTAATGCTGAATTTTAACAGCATTGGATCCCACAGGCATCTGCAGATGAGTCCATATGGGGTCTAGGAGACTGATGTTAGACTTTGGTGTGCATTAGAGGTGTCTAAACATAAAGCTGCTTCGATTAAGCCAGAAGTTCAGAGGTTTCATTGCTAGTACAAGGGGAGAGGCGAAGGTAGCCTGGAGCTGGACAAAGGCAAAGAAAAAAAGCAAGAGGCCTCCCTACAAAACACATAGCCCTATAGAATCTCTTTGGAGAAGGTGAACTAGGAAAAATACAATATATAGGGGACAGTACAAGGTAAGGAAAAAAAAGTGTCTCTACACAATGAGGTAGGCATAGCTCTCCAATTGAGCATTTTTAAGGAAAGGTTTTGTATTAGAGGAGTTTCCAGATTTTTCAGACCAACACCTCTGCATAATCTGCAGGTATAAAGCAAAGAAATCTGCATATAATTTGTAGTAGATAGGAATTAAACTTCTAAATCCACGATTTTCACGAAATTAGCATGAATACACAGGTGTACCCATAGGCCTAGCTCCAGCTAATCCCTGAACTATTCTTGGCACATCACCAAACAGCAGCAACTATAGTGAATGGCAATAGCAAAGAACTGACAGCCTTATCTTTCTGGCAAGAGCTCCAAAAGCTCCATGAGAAACTCATCATCACTAATGCAAACCCAAGAAAGGAGGTAAATGTGCTTTCAGCATTCTCACCGGGGCCTCCGTTTAGGATAACATTCACAGGAGCTTAGAGAACTTCCTATAATAAGACAGTAAGTAAAGATTCATGCAGGACAAAGCAAAGCAAACAGGGAAGCAAATGGCCATTTTAACTATACTAGTTCATGACTTTTTATTATTTTTTGATTTCCTCCTAATTATCTGTTTATTAATTAGGTTTGTGAAGATCAAACAGTTCTGGGGACTGTTAATTGAGAATACCAGAGATCTTCAATGGATTTAAAATGTTTTTAAATTTAAAGCTTGGGTTTCATAGACACAAAGAAAAAGGACTTAACCTCAAATGCAACATCAAAAATCAAAATTCAGCAATGCGAAGCAGCAGTGCAATTACTTGAAACCTCTTCTTTCTCTTAAACATCCCTACGTTCCTTGCCATCTGGAAGTGAAAGAAGTGCAGCTGCAGTCAGTCCTGCAGCAAGAAGTTCAAGACTTCAAAGCTAATTTTTCAAAGTCCGCTCAGTTTGTTTTCGACAACAGTGTTTTGGTTTCAATACCAGAGATCCTTATAACTAAAAATACTGAGGTATGGGTACATATATGAGTGTTCTGGCATGCAGACTAACATAAAGTGAGAGACAGTTTTATATATAGAAACTATCAACAGGCAAGCTACAGTACCATTTGGGGTGATGGAGAAGTCAGGACCACAAGACAGTTAGGAAAGGCAATAATAGAGTACTGGAAACCTGCCATTTAAATCAGTAATGTCATTATAAGGCTAAAACATAATATCTCTCTCCCAGAATTTTCATGTTAAAACCTTCATCTTTATATGGTCTCCCTCTCATCATCTCTCTCCCAGCTTCAGTTTCTTCCCCGTACGTTGTTGATGGGCTGTATTTCCTCCTGCAGACTGCAGGTCCTACACTGCTGCAGCCCTCCTTGCCATGCCAAAAACCATTCGCAGCGCCCCAAGTCTGCACTTCAGGCTCCAACTCCTGCCTTCCCCCCTCTCCCTCAAGGGAAATCACTCTGAAGAGCAACCTCCATTGCCTGAAGATCAAGATACACGGTAATTACCTTTGTTGCAATTTCCACCCCTGCTTGCACTGCTATGGGTAAAGTTTTCAGACATGACAAGTACTTGCAAGGTCTCACACTTTGTCACAATGCCTGACAGGCTAAATTAACAGCGATGGTGGGAAAAATATGCTAACATACATATCACGGCACTAAAATAGGGTGACTTTGAATCAGCTCTAAACCTCAAAATTAGAAAGCCTGATGAGTAAACCCGTTATATTAATACCCATTATTAGAAAAAGTGTGGATCTAGCAGTTTTTAGACATAGAGCTGTGATTGTGAACACAACTGTAAGCGTTACTGGTATGATACAAAAGTTACATCTACGCTGGTAAATGGCTGTGCTCAGTATGCTCAGGAATGGTCCCAAACATTGGGAGCACACCTGTACAGTTCCTGGAATATGATGTCTGAGTTTCATCACATCAGAATATGAGTCCGTCACAGGTTCGTACCTGTCCCACGGTATTCTCCTCGGTACAGAAAACTTTCCATTCTTGCACCTTCTTGTGTTATGCCGATTTTGAGGTTTCCATACAATGAGGAATAATCCAGACTTGGGCCTAAAATGCTGATTTCTAAATGATTCAACAGTCTGGATTTGATTTCTTTTTAAATTTACATTTTATTTTCTTTTTTGTTTTGGTAGCTTGTTCAGTAGCTAACAAGAACATGAAAATATTAAAGGATATCAGCATTTCTAACTGCACTGGCATTCAATTCTGTCCATGATCTGATCCTCTCTTGCTATAGCCTGGATGTCTTCTAGCTTGGCAGCTTTCCCTACATGTCAGAACACTATTGCTGACCATAAGTCTTTTCCATCATGCAATATAAACATTATACTTTTTTCATCTTTCTATTACCTTTTTTTACCCTGATCAGCCTTTTGGAGTATATTAGATAATAATCTTACTTCATCTCAAGCACAATTTCACAATACAAGCGTAAATTCTTCACAGTCCCATCATCTTACTTATTCCTTAGTCCCTTCCTGGTCTGATTGCTGCATCTGCTATCAAGGTGCTGTTGTATACCTAGAGTCTTCATCCAGCAAGTTCAAAAACCCTCACAACACTTTCAAGTATCATCTTAAAAATTCTAGACTGAGCAACACCTCTTCTCTTCCACATTCATCAACAATCCTGCTATCCTGTATTATTACCTGCCTGCTGTACTGAAATCTCAATCTTTCTCAAAGAAGACATAAGTTACATGCAAACTGGGGAGCTTAGAGGCAACTGGTCCTGTCACCAAATGCAAGATTTAATTATTTTTTTTAAAACAATACTATTGTTATATTTCCAGTCCCATGAGGAAAGTAAATAGATTTGTTTGGGGCTGGAATATAAAGATGTGTGGTTTTTTACATAGACCAAATTTCACAAAAGCAAACAATAAGAAGTGGGGAAGCTGGCTCGGTGAAGTTGTTTTAGTAATATTTTCTGGGAGACAGCTACAATTAGCTCATTTCACCACTTTTGAGCTTTCGCGCTACTGTGTATAGACTAATACCCTTTTTGGGAAAAGAAAGCACTTTAAGGAACTGACACCATCGTTTTGAGATACCAAGCTTTCTTTGGATGCAAATCCCAAGAAATCTGAAGAATCAAACACCTAGATTTAATTTATCTAGTAGCTAGAGAGTGAATTGCTTCAACATCCTGAGAGCAGCTCTTGTGGGCATTTGAACACCTCAGAAACGTCCTTCTGAAATTCTCAGCCTCAGTGAGCAGGCAAGCTTGCCAAGAGCTTGCTAGAAAATCTGGAGAAGATAACATCCTCACTGCTGATGCCTAGGTGCAGATTTTCCCTAATGCAAGTTTTGGAAGACACTGTGTGTCTCTAGAATTGCCACAATTTATTCTTGGTGCTACAACACTTGTGTTTTTTACTGATAATACCATTGCTGGCACCTAGATTTCAACATTAAAAAAAGAATGCAAAATTCACTGCTAACAAAACTGAAAGGGACACATGCTGGTCCCTTCACGAACACCAGCAAGTTCATTTCCTGAAGCCGCACTTACAGTTAACTGCTTCATCACGCACCATTTACACACACACCGACAGACACACCACCTGCCTTTGCTGTTATGCATTAATCAATTTCACAGCATAAGTTGCTATTCCACCTCAACCTCTTGAGCTGCATGGCAGAAGGAAAGACAAGAAGCTTGAGAGCAAGCCTGAGATCAGACCAGAGCTCAGTATCTATCAGAAAATTCAGTTTGCTTGTCATATTTGCCCAATTGCATGTTTTCAGCTATAGAAATCACAGGTGTTATGACAGGTTAAGTTTCTTGCAGTATCTCAAATACAGTATGAGTTTTGAGAGCTTGCCTGCGAGAAATGACAGTGACAAAAAATTACTTCAGATCACCAGGTTATACTTGGAGCTGCCTGGTTTCAAAGCAGGCTCTACCTCTGAGACTCAGGACAACAGGGTGTGACTAATTATTTATGTTGTGGAATGAAGTCAGAGAAATATGGGTTGCAGTAACTCAAAGGGTAGTAAGAAAAAAAAAAGCATGCAGCTGCAGCAAAATGGTGCATTCAACAGGAGTGAAGTGTAACATATTTTGGAAAATGATAAATTCTATAAGATTGAAACCTTAAAGCCTAAGGATTTTGTCTGTGATAGAGTTATTATTTCAGGGTTCCATAAATGCAAAAAAGAACTATTTATGCATGTACACCTATTTATGTGTACGTATATAGACATATACATATTAAATGTATGTGGAGATACAGATATGTACATATTTAATGAACCATATTTACTGAAAGTTCTGTTTCTGAAATTCAATAAAATCTATAGCTAGTTTTACAGTTAAGGAATCACAAAAAATACAGGGTCCTGCATATATATATATACACACACACTAAAAGAATTTTTGCTACCTCAAGATAGAGCCTGAATTCCTGTACTGAAGAAACAACAATTAAATAAACCACAGAGTTCATATTTCACCTGCTTGAACTAAAGACAAGACAGCACAGCAGCTAGCACAGCAGCATTGAACCTCACTATGTGTTAAAAGCATAGTGGGTTTTTCCTTAGGACTTCTTTTTTTTTTTGGCTATTTGACTTTATCAGAATACATACAATGAACAACAGAACAATTCTTATCCATTACTTGTTAAAAAGCTGTCCTCATAGACACACAATCCCAGACCAAAGTAACTTGACTATACTGCCTAGAAAATACAAAAGGTGAGATTTCAAAGCAGGTCTTCTTTGTAACTCTACCCTAAAATGTCGTTTTCCTTGCATTAGTTTATACATCACTAACAGTTGAAAACAGTGGCCTTACTTAGCTATAAGTTCACTCTCACATGATTGCTTAGATAGAATTCAAATTATCTCTATTAGTATTATCAAGTTAGAGGCTGTTTTTCAAAATTAAAAGCTATTTACAGGGCTTAGTTTTACCTGCAAAGTAGAAAAATTGATGGCAGCAGAGAAGTAAATAGGACATAACTGTCCACTAGAAGAGTAACATTATTTATGTAGTAATAAAATATTTAAATATAAAATGCTTCGCACCACTTAAACTGTAGCAAGCTCTGCAAGATACATTAAATTCACTGGGTTAAGTCCAAACCCACGTGATTCACACAAATGAAGATATGCTAAAGGTATACCATTAAAAATAAAGAGCACTCTACAATTACTTTGTACATCCAACAACTTCAAAAGAAGCCTTTATCCAAGAACACGATTGTGTATTAGTACTTAGTCAGAAACGGTGTGAATCTATAAAAAGCAGGGTTTTTTATTTCACATTCCTCTAACTTAAACAGGAAAATGACTAAAATTAGTGATGATAGCCAGTCAGTATTGGGAAGGGTGTACTTACAGAACAGCCAAAAATGTCTATAGACGAGATCCCTTTTGGGTAACTATTTTAACATCTTCCATTTTATGGCATTTAAAGTGGCTGAAGAAAGCTAAACTCCAATCTCAAAAAAAACCTAGCTCTTTCTTTTCTACCGTTTTCTCCCAGTGCTCTCAGCTGTCTTGAATTACTTACCTAAGCACAATGCCAGCAGGGGCCATTAGGTCACCTGTGTCTCACAGGCCAATAAACTTAACCTGGATTAGATTCCACAGATAATCTGTCTCACCTGAACCCTAATGGGAGTTAGTCAAATCTGACTGTGTACCACCACTAACAAACGGGGACCCCCAAATTCTCATACCCAAGACAGCTGTATGACTGGATGCTGCTTAGATGAGATTTATGGAGAGAATCCAGTTAACAAACCACCTCCTGCAGTGAAGGTTGTAGCAAGCATAGAGAAAGGTCTCTACTAATCTCACCCACAAGGAAAGTCTTTCCCAAATTCGTATCTTGTGACCAGGTAGTCCAAGTAGATTATATACACTCAAAATAATCTTGGAGCAATTTTCTCCTCCTGTTTCTCTCCTATCTCTTCTTGAGGGCTGTAGGAAAGCCATAATAAATACAGAACCCTAGCAAGCAAGCAAATAATAATACACTGCCCAGTTACGTTTGAAGGGAAGAAGGAAGAAATTCTTTCCTGACTATATAGGAAACCTTCAGATCTAAAATGTAAGACTATCCTATAGCTACTGTCTTTATGTGCTATGAACATGTCAAGTATCATACACCATTTTTATTCTCCCCAATACACAGGAAGAAAGTGACAGACACTGGTCATTCAAAAAGTCCCACATTTTTAGGCCAGAAAGGGTTACTGCAATCTCGTAGCATGTCAGACAATGCATACATACTCGTAAGTAACACACAGTTTTTCCGTCAGCCAGATTAAGATTTTGCTTTTGGAAAGTTTGGGATTGAGAAATAGAAAAAGCCATGAGTTTCTCAGATTTCACTTTCCCAGGTCAGGTATTCTTGTGTTTAAATTGCACTCACAGCTAGAAAGTTGCACCTTATGTCAAGGGTTGGAGTTTTCTAATTTCAACTTCCAGCACTTACCAGAAAAGCTGACACACCAGATATGGGAACATGAATGAGTTATCATAGAAACAAGGTCAGGTGTTCACTTCTGTATTAATAACTGCTTTTATCTGATGGAAAATGTGAAGCAGCTCACTCTTAGGAAGAAGGACAAGTCATCCCTGGCAACACTCTTTCCCTGTGCACACTTCATTGTCTTCTCTTTCACATATCACAGGAAGATCTGAAGAAGTAATTTGTCCTGTTTTCCACAGGCAAGTTCACAGAAAGCCCTGCACTATTTCTGCCTCTAGTTCTACAAGAACTTAAATTTCTCAAGGTGCCAGGAGTCAGAGGGTTGTCTGTGCCTCTACCGGGAAACAAGGGCTACTCACACTTCTGCTTGCTTTGCCCTTCCTCACTTACGGAACAGATTGCGGCAGCCTATTCCCATCAGATGATCCAAAGTCAATCACATTACAGTACTATATCATATTTACCTATGTATTCGAGCATCCCAACATCCTCCTGTTGCTCGTGTCGGTTTCTAACATCAGTATAGAGACAATTAAAAATGTATTCCTTACATGCACCTTTGTGCCAAATTAAATCATATAATGTATGCGAGAAGATTTTCAAGGAGTTGCTCTGTCAGGAGTGAGGAGATGTGCTGAGAATTTGAAACTGATGAAAGAAACGAGAAAGAAAATTCACGAAGTAGTAAGCACTGGCAGGTCACTTTGACCAAATTTTCCATTTCGTAGCAGGCCGTCAGACACAGTCAGTGTTGGGGAGTGCAGAGACAGCACTTGTTAATAACTTCATAATTTCTCTAGTCTACAACTCAATTTTCACAGCTGCGTTACAAGTGCAGAGGAGCAGTGATCCCATAAGCTGTTCTAAAGGATATTTTTATGAGAGAATCTTTCATTCTCTTCCCCACTGCTGAAATTAAACATTCCCTGAAACCCACAGAATGCACCTGTACAGGTTTCTTCCCAATTTCTATTGCAAACCTCACTGGTAACTTAATGCATTTCTTTGAGTTCTCAGTTTTCCTTAAAAAAAAATGTGTTTTGAATTATTTTTTTCCTTGATGAATACATCAAGAACTCCATCATTTCATTGCTTTTAATGAGATTCTCACAGACATCACTGCACCACACTTCATAGGTGCTAATCTCTTAAAAAAATTCAGCACACTGATTGTGCATGTTATTTTCTAATAGATATGGTACTTAAAGCCTAATGGTCCAAAGCTCTTCTGCATAGTCTCCTGGGGATGCAAATTCCTCTCATGAAGACTCTTCTCCTCTTTGCACTATACCATGAGTAGCCATACATACAAGATCTTCCATTCAACTGCAAGAAAGGCATGGCTTTAGTTGGGTATTTTTTATTTACAACAGCCCCTTTGTTCTGTTGTAAACTTGGACCTGATTGAGAGATTGAGAAAAAGCAAGTTCTCAGGGCCTTTGAAGTTTTTCTCTCCTAGAATTAATAAGTATCCCATCAAAAGATCAAAACGTTTCCCTAGTTTTGCACAGTTCTTTAGGATCTACTAAAACCAATTAGAATCAAAGATGTTCTGTAGTGCCAGGCCTCTTCCCAGCATGCGGTTTTTTGTTGTGTTTATTTCTTTGAAAGCAGAGCTCCTTAAGAAGTCACTGTCCTCAAAATCCTCTCTCGGAGCAGGTAACAGTCTTACCTTTCTGGGTCTTGCAAAGAAATATGGGTGCACTTCTATTAAGACATGCAAGTGAACGTGTTAAACATTATAGAGATTGCTGATGTATCCCAGGTATCCGAGTGGGAATTAATACGGAATAATGGATCATGGAGTATCTTCTCCATGATCCCTCAGAAACAGATCAGTAAGAATTAAATTTCACTAACTTTCCCCCCAGACAAGTAGAGGAAACATATGGGGGACATTTATAAACCCAAAGCAAAATTTACTGTTGAGTGAAAGAAATAAGGAGGCAACAACACAGGACAAAGATGAATTCCAGACAAGATAAGAAAATAGATTAAAGCAGAAAAATGTTTTTGACCATTTAGACTCATTTAAGAATCGCTGTATTTTATTAGGTACTGAATCAGACAAACCCTATGGTTAAAACCCAACATGTTCTAGTCTTGAGTTTTCTGCAGTTGCAGTGCAATGGAAGCCCTAACAAAAACGGTTTAGTTGTCTAGCCATTGTAAAAACATACCAAGTTTTGGTATCAGTTGATCATAAAATTATGTATCTTCCATTGCAAAATTCTGATGAGTCCTAGGGAAAGAGTTGGTGAGTCATAGGGCTACAAGTAAATGGACAAACCCCAGCATGTTCAGTTTGTACTCCACAGAAGGACTGATGAATTACTTTTTTGCTTGTCATATCACCCTGCCCTTTTACTAGCATGAAAGTTCCCAGGACCTCTTCCAGAGAGGAAACCCCTGGCAGCTGCTGACAGCTTCTGGAAGGGACTACTGGTATCACTTGTGAAACCACTGTGGGGGCTGACTTGCCCACAACTTCTTTTTGCTCACTCATCTGAATTGTTCCTGGCCTATGCATTTCTATAGAGTGAGCAAGACTCTATACCATACTTCTTGGTCCTACTCTGCTTAACCTGACCTATGAAGGCATGAATATGGAAAGATTTGGAAAAAAAATGAAACTGCTAAAAGAGCCACCTCCCTCCCCCGCTACAGTCCCCAGTGAAAGCGCCGTAATGAGAGGACTCTAACAGCGAACACCTCCTCCTTCTTCTGTGTTACAGAGAATGAGTATCCCAGAGCAAAAAGGAGAGGGGAACACTGAAGAGAGAGATTAATTTTCTTGTTAAAAATGCCTTCCACACATAACCGCCTTGTGCAGAAGCCCTTCAGTTTTGGGGGTAGAACTCGTAATGTTGATTCAGCAATCGGACTGCAACTGGAGGTTCCCTCCACTGAATCTTTTCCTCACACAGCCCACCTAAAAAACTGCTTTCCCATCCAGCTTAATCCTCCCGTCTTGCAAAATGCCTCTGCTTAAATCGAGTCCGTATTCTTAGATATTAATTTAAACGCCGCACTCGCCTTTATTTAAACCACCCCACTCGGTACACCTGCCTTGCGGCCCAACCCCGCGGCGGGGGGCTGCGGGGATAGAGCCCCGGCGGGGCCTGGGTCTTTGCAAGACCTTCGAAGAGGTGGCCGCCTGCCCGCCCAGCGCCCACGGCCCTCTCGGCGCCCCTCGCCCCACACGCCAAGCCCGCTGTCCAGC
>VWZK01004515.1:71697-107854 GCA_013396935.1 Baryphthengus martii
CCCGCCTGCCGGCGCTGCCCCGGCCCGGCGCCTGGCTGCGCAGCCCCGTGGTGCTCCCCGCACGGCACTCGTGGTCCTGGGTGTGAATTCAAGTGGGTTAGAGAAAAAAGAAATTCCCTGAGTGCGCAGGGGGCTTCGGAGCAAGGAGTTATATAAGGCACCCCCAGGGCGCTTTCCCAGTTACTGTTTGCATAATGGGGACAGTTGGGGTAATACGTTTAGGAGATTATTTTATAATCTCTGTTCATCGTGGAAGACACAAGGATCCTCGTATCTCTCTGGCTCTCAGAAAGAGCATTACTCATGCCTACAAATGCAGCCATGTTACCTCTGCCTTCTTTATTTTAAGGTTGTAAATTAAGTAGTTTCACACTGATGGCCACTTGCACAGAGCTTCCAACAAATGCCATGTGAATCTAGGAAGTACAGCATTTGATTTTTCTTTACAAAGTGCTGGAATTTCTCTTGCCATCTCCACCTCTTCCTCTTGCACAAACTACAGCTCTTCCAGTATTACACAGCCACTGTAAAACAGATTTCCCAGAAACCTTTATCTATAACATAGATCCCAGAGGTGGGTGAAGAGTGCCCTTGAGCTGCCAAAGACCTAGCCAGCCTGCCAGATGTGAATGGTGGGGTCTAGGTTGCAAAAAAAAGGGCAAGGAGCTGTGGTTTGCAACCAGGGCAAGGAGGTGGCAGTTCCTGAATTGTCCTCGGGTTTGACATGAGCACTTCCTGTGCCCTTAGGTAAATTAGTTTCTTTGCAGATCACACACATCTTTCACTTTAACTAGAAGTTTCCATGGCAAGAAGCAGTTGCAGCGCCTCAGTTTTTCTGATTTTAAAGTGAGGGTAAGTACTTAGTTAACTCCTTTAAAGCAATGGAGAACCTTTGAAGAATTGTTCAAATTAGAAGCTGCTGGGGTCAGGCATGAAGAGTAACTATCAGGTTTTATCAGAATTGGGGAAAACTATAACAACGTAGCAAAAGTCTCTCTTTTCATGTAGGTAGAAAAGACAAGTGGCCAGGATTTAGTTTTCTTACGTTTCCTGTCTCCATTCACTAAGTAGGACTATTAATCTCATCATTCTGGTCAAAGTCTGGTTGTAGCTAACTCTCTTTTGGCTTCCAAAACAAAAAACTTTAGGGCATCAGTTAAAAGCTGTTTAGAAAAGCTGGTTCATAATGAGTGCAGCACTCTTTTCTAGATGAACTCTCTTTTCTCTGCTTCAGTTGCAGGTGAACAGTTTGAGACTCTGCTACAGCTTACTGCAGAAGAGTAGTTGTAATTATTTTCAGAAGACTGAAACAATTTTCCAGTAGAATCTATCACCACCTGTCTATAATTGTCCAGGGAGATGACTTGTGAAAATACAGAAAAACTTTTTTTTACCCTCACTTCTTCACACATCAGGGCCTGATTCCACTGTCTTTAAAATCAAGGCAAACTCTAAGCAGCCTTTGCAGCAGATCTTGCTTCCCCAAGGAGCAAGTGGCAAAGACTAACAGCTGATAATGACTTTCCATTTTTAAGATCTATGTTTAAGCTTGTACAATGGGTACACTAACTTCCCTCATTCAGCTTATAGTACTCTTTCTGGTAGTGCATTACATAAAAGCTGAAAATTTTTAGAATTAAATCAAGGATGAATTTGTTCTTTCTGTAGCTTGTGAATCATTCCATAAATGGTGCTCAACAAACAAGTGTTTGTGACAGACTGCAGTAATGTCTTACAGTTAAACATACGGTCTATTCTTTATTTATGAAGGTTAGTATAGTATTAGCTGTTTTGTATATGAATTATATAAAATGGAAGCCCAAGCAGGTATGTTCTAATGCCAGTCAAAAGATTTCTGGTCATTAAAGACTTAGGTATACATGAATCTGCATTATCTTTACTGTATAGAAATATCTTTTCTGCCACTTCCATTCCAAGTATATATTCGTCTTGAAGACGTTCTCATAACAGTTGCGTCCTACGAGAGGATAGTGATTTCCTCTCGTTACTATCAGTTCTTTCCAAAATGGTCATTTTTGTTGCTTACATTTATAGTTTTTAGAATTATGTCTGAGTACAGTTTAAACAATATTCAACTTTTGGCTGTGAGGGGCAAGTTGCCTTAATTGCTCCTGCCAGCAGAGCAATTTGAATACTTAAGATGACACGTGCACCACCAGTACTTCTGTTTTTATAAGAACAATTACAGGTTTTTACTTTTCAGTTACTAATGTAATGCTTCAGATTCACTATGAATGGCCCCTTTCCAGTCAGTTCTTGGTTTTAACCTTGAAAAACACAGCTGGTATACTTGTGCACAAGAACACTGTATCCAAGAAAATCTTTCTATTTTAGAGCAGTGGCCCGTGGACGTTATTGTAAGCAGGCTGTGGTTATTCCACCGATGTCAATTAATAAAACAAAAGTCAGGAACTTGGTTACATATTGACTGCTCAACAGTAATTCATTGGCCCCAAAAGATGGAGAAAAACTACGTCTGTGAGTTTGTGTGCAGAATACAAATACAGATCACAATTTTTTTTTGTTGTTTTTTTTTTTATGCCACGTACCGGTTTGTATGAAGTGTCGATGCTATGGTCTGTAATAGCGAAAGCTCATAAAAATATTCTCCCAGTTTGAGAGTACTGGTTTTGTTAGCAGGAAATGGAAGGCAGCCTCTGCTGTGATGAGGCTTAATGCATCCTTGGGTTCTTAGTTGGACGACAAACTGGGAAAGCAACCTGCTAGACTCTTTTTACAATACCTAGCAGTAATAGCACAATGACAAGCAATAAAAGGTACACAGGCTATAAAATAGATGGATTTTTTTAAGTATTGTCCATTTAGCTGTGCCGTTGTCAGAACAAAGATACATTGCCCCTCTCCTCCCAATATACTCAATTTTCTATCCCAGTTTCCCTGAAGAATTGCCACCTGCAGCCATGTATCAAGTTTTGGGGTCAGCCTGGTGGTTGTCAAACACCAAATCCAAACTGAACCACAGATCAGGGTGTAAAAAGCGTCTTGTCTGTCTTCCAGACTTTAGTTCATGAAGTAAAGGAGGCAGGAGGGTGTGAAGCTTCAGGCACGGCTGTGTGCAGTACTGCTTTTGGAAAGATGGGAATAAACCTGCCTGCTTTTTATTAAAAAATGTAATTGGTAGCCTCAGACATGAGAGGAATAAAAGCTCATGGAAAAAAAAGTTTTCTATCTTGAGAGCACTTTTGCTAGTTTTCTTACAAGAGACGCAAGTCAACTTAATAATCTGCTTGGAAAAGACATACATCAATTGGACAAAAAAGATAATTTTTAGTTCTTTTAATGTTTTTGCTAAAACAGTGAGACTTCCTACAACACCAACATACTAGTTCTAGCCAGCCAGAATATACGTTTAAGCCAGTATAACATGTTGTATCAGCATTTCTTAAAAAGGGGGCTAATTTTTTTTGGAAAAGTTTTGTCTTTAGAACACAACACAGAGGAAACTGCTTTTAGACTGCATCTTTTTTGCTTCCGTTAACATTCCTTGAAGTGTGCTTCTGAAGCAGCCACAGAAGTTAGGTTAGTTCTGACTTTCTTTAACGAATACTGTTCCTGTGTTTAGGCCAATATTTGTGATCTTTTGTTACTGTGTGAGACTAAAACCAACCAATTTTGTCTTTAGCTTTAGGTTAAAGGCTTCATTCACAAGTATGTTTCCTGAGAACAGGATATTCAGACGTAGTTTCAGAAGTCTGCGAGGAACATCTGGCTTTCTGTAGCATGAAAGTAAAAGTGGAAAGAGAAAGGGCAAAAGAACTGTTGAAACCTGAAGGAAACAAAGCAGTGATAATGGAAATGAGAAAGCTACTAAAACAAGTATAGAAGGGAACAAAAATCTCTTAAGGGAAATGCATGGAGGGAGAGAAATACTGGAAGTAGAGTAAAGACAGAGATAATAGGCAGGTGAATGGAAGAACAGACTACAGAAGTAGAAGGAAATGAAGAGCTCTACTCTGTGCCCTGTACCACCCCCCACCCCAAAATTAAGAAAATAGTTGTGGTATAAATGTTAATAAAATTGGATCATTTTTACTTTCTTTTTTTTTCCTTTTTTTTTTTTTTTGTAGTAGCATTTAGCTGCTGCTGACAGTCCTTGAGAAGACTCATTATATTTTCCATCTTCCTCAAGTGAAGCTGATTTATTTCTGGAAGTTCTGAGAATTTAACTATTTATAAATATATATGTATATAAAGTAACATAAACTAGCTTTTGTTCAATAAAGGAGGAAGTAATGTGATCACTGTTTGACATGAGAGAAGGCTGTGGAGATTCATCTATGGCATCTTGTCAAGCAGGTTGGTTGTTATCCCTTCTTAACTCTGTCACAGGACATAGCTCACGTTTTAAGATAACAAAGGGATGTTAGACAGTGACCCAGTTACTTATGTAAGAGAAAACCTGCTTTCCACTGTGGACTAGTCCACCTGGGTCTGTTCACATGCTGTGTGTTCAAGGTAACGAGCATCCCTGCTGTCTTGATACTGTTGGAGGCATTACATTTCAGCTTCTAACTTGTTTCGAGATTAAAATAGGTTAAGAACTACAGCTAAACTTCTGGAAATTAGGAATCTGAAAATGTTGATATGTGTTCTCCAGCTAATGGAGGAATTTTTCAATGACAGTTTGAATTTTAATTAGACAAGGAGCTTTTCCTAGTAAGGAATTTTGTAAGTAGCAGCTTTCACTGTGAGGACAGTCTCTCAGGGCCTCTTTTTGTTAAATATGGTCTAGAAAACGTTTCTCTTTACAAATTTTAATAATATTGCAAATGAAATTTGCTTTGGTAGAGTAAAATGATAGTTAGAAGCCATAGACTTCTGAATGTTGAAGTTCCTTATAGTGCAAAAAATAGCTGATGTGTATTAGAATTTACATGTGCTCCAGATATGCCTAATAGAATTTGTAAACTCTCTGAAACAAATGGCTGTGCTTCAAGGAGTCTCAAAGCTGTGCAGAGCCTGGCGACGTTCGTTCAGCCTGGGAGTTACATGGCTCTAGTTTAGGCGGCTTTGAAGTTGTGCAGAAACCCTGGTGATGTCAAACCGTTCTTAAGCTGCAGTTGAAGTAAATTACAAAGCCAGCAGATGCCCAGAAGAATTTGTCGCATCTATAAACCAGGTAACTGCTGTTCATTTAACTTCAGATAGGGGTCAGAATATAGCACAGGATGCTTTGAGACCTGCCAACAAACACAGCTATACCTTAATTGTACAAGTGGGTGCTGGCAAAGCGTGAAATAGAAATATCTGTGACTTGAAGCACTTTGAGATACGTCACCTTCACAGATGCTGATAACAATATCAGGGAATAAATGATTGTGTGAAGTAGATGGAATCCCAAATATGCATAAATTGAGACAGTGTAGGTGCCTGTACAAAGTTGTGTTAAAATCTGCAGTTTCAAATAACTGAAAGTGCTTTCATTTCATACTTTCATATCACAAACTTCTTATAAAAATTATGCTTACACATTTAAAAATTGGGAAAAAAGGGAAATCACACTTTTGCAAAGGCAATATTTCAAGTGTTCCATTTCAATATTAGGACCTGTTTTTCTCTCATTTCAAAGCTCTTAAAGGCTTAACTGCTTCCTAGTCAAGTGTTATAGCAACATCTCAGGCATAAAGCAACTCTGAGCTTTTATTAAACATTGAGCTATTCATTGTGTTAGTGATAGCTCAGGGAGATTCATTAAAGTTAATCAGTGTTAAGTTCATCAGTTGCTTCTGTCCATTGATAGTTGCCAGCCTGACAGACACAATGGTTTTGAAGAGCTAGGCAAAATCTATGTATAAGTTTAGTTTTTTGTTGACCCTTCCTATCAGTTCATTCAGATTTGACAAATTGTTTCAGTATCTGCTTAAATCTGGTTAACCAAGTGCTTAAATTCCCATGGTGAATAGCAGCCTTTCTTTCAGACTTTACTGCCTATGCTCTGCAAATGTCCTTGGGAGTAAGACTGGACAGAGAGTAATTAAAAGAGAGGGATGGAGACTGAGTGAGAAGACTGAGATTCATGGAGCAGATCATCTAAGCAGTACAGGATGGATGACAAGATGAGGACTGAACAAAACCTTGGAGAAATTTGTCAGGGCTGCTAATGAGCCAGTGAAGAGCAGGCCTGTGTTTGGGAGACCTGTTGAAGTGATGGCTCAGTATCTCCTGGTAGCCTTGAGTTTGCATGTCCACTGTCAGCCACTTGTGTGTTTTTAAGGCCTTCCTGATCCACTAATGTGGGAGCGTCAGGGCACAACACCTGCAGTTGAAAACCTACTCCTTATTGCATTATTCACCTTTCAGTGAATATCTCTATCTCTAGAATACACCAGTCTAAAAAGAGATCAGATAGAATACTCATCCTTTTCTCCTGTCTTTATATAGTGGTGGTCTACAACTGGAAGAGAACTCCATCACACCCAGCACTTTGTTTTACCCCTTTTGTCCTTAAATTATACCCAGACTGGAAACTAAAGTTGCATTTTACTATATGGATTAATTCTGTGACAACATTTTGTGGATGGAAGCTGACAATTCTGCTAGCCTAGCTATTTAACATAAATATCAAAACCTGTAAAATGTGACCACCTACAAGCCTTTCTGGTCTCAGGAGCGAGTGGAGCATTTGGCTGGAGAGGTCTGTGTGTGGCTGAGGGCAGCTTGTGCTCTGGCAGCTAGGAACTCCCCTTGGGAGTGTATTTAGAAACACCTCCTGTCTTTGATATTGGACATGACAGTCCAGTGACTTCAATTAATGGGACTATTTTAACTTTTCTAGCCTTAAATACAACCTTACAAGTATATGTCAGAGGGCCAGTAGCATACCTGTTCCCTTTTCTAGCCTTGCTAAATTCATTCCCGTATCCCTTCTCAATGGAGAAGTTCCCATTGTGATCACAGTCGACAGCACCCAGTACCCTGCAGGCATAACTTGAGTTCCGTGCTGCCAAATACCTACTTGTGCTACATGAAGGCTTTGGAACGATTTCCTTAAATCAAAATGCTGTTTTATCTCGACAGCAGGAACAAAGCATGGGAAGAGAAAAGGGGTTTAAAACCAAAGCAGGATTTTACACGTCTTTCTTCTCTAAATCTTCCTTGTCCTCAGAGTGTTTAACTTACCCCTCCTGGGCCTCTGGAAGAGCTGAGTGAAGTCAGTTTTCTGAGTCCAGTGTACTTGGTAATAGTATGTTTGTATCTCGGACCACTTCCTTCAGCAACCTAAGTCACTGGGTTGCTGGTCATGTTAAGACCCGGTTGTACAAATACCTAAGACACTTTTCCTGAACTTCACTGAGCAGTGAAATACAGTGAGTGAACATGACTACAACTGGAGCGGCGTCAGCATCAATGAACAGTTAAGAGGTATTTCCACACTTACCTTTTTCTTTTCTTTCTTTTTCTTCTTCTCCCATAAGTAAATAGTAGCCGTTATTTTTCACCGTTCCTCTCCTGTGCTCATGTGTTGAACTGATTTTTAGGATCAGGGTGTTGTTCCAGGGGTCGGGGGAAAAACTGTCAAACACAACAGAACACTGGTCTGTGAACACATTCATTGTAAAAATGTCTGGTATGACTAAATTGATTTAGAAATTCATTAATGCACTTCATACAAATACATTTGCTCTCACCCTGAAAAACCCGTTAGGCATTCTCCTTTCTTACCTGGCTCTCCATGAACTTCAGGGAGAATATGCCGACATGATGGCTCCTGTCATGCGGAATTAGGGGAAAAGCAGAGAAGTGTTGGCAACTGAGGAGAAGAGATGGAACATGTAGAGAAGGGATTGCTGACAGGAACCAAGCAGATTTAGGTTTTTTTCTCGAATTTTTGCAATAAAAATGCCGTCCCTCATTTACAGCAAGATAGTGTGTCAGTCCAATCAAAGATACTAATCATTTATGTGCAGCACTACCCAAAAAACAGTGTGTGCTTTCCAGACAAAAACCACTTCTCTCTGATGTTACAATGTACTTATTTTCTCCAAGTCTTTTCTTTTTACCTAAGAATCCTTTATTACTCTTCACAGTCTCTTCCACAGCCATCCTATTCCTTCAGGTTTCTTTATTTCATTGCCCAGTTTTCTATAACATCTTTTTCCTCTCTACCTCCTCCAGTTAACTTTTCCATCTTTCATCTCCCACTCTCTCCTCTTCTGGTTCTATCTTTATTAATTAAATATCTGACAGCTTCTTCCATCATCTGCCCTTTCCACTATCTTTGTTAGGGAAAGAATTGAAAAATCCACTTTCTAATTTCAAGACCTGAAGTTATTTTTTTTCTTCTCATCAGTTATTTACAACCAGTTTGAAGTCATGTTTCAGTTTTGCCTAATGGACTTGTACAATAAATGAGAATTTATGAAAGCATGTATTTTGTAGGAAGGAAATTGTACAGAAGTGGGTCCTATTAATGTAAATGCTATTTATGCAGCATTCTTGTGCCCACACAAAGCCCACACTGAGTACCACTGAAGTCATTGGGATTCTGCTTTTCTGACTCAGCTGTAGTAGAACTTAAACTGTCCTGTTTTGGTGGAGCCATGTAAAATGGCCGGCATCACCTCATCCTTCTGAGACGCAGCAGTATTGGTTCTCCGGTTTATACAGTCAGAGGAAAAAAGGCAGACATTGAACTGATTTTGACCATCAGAAGCACAGTTAAAATGTCTTTTATTCATAGGTATGATGCTGAACCAACACATAGCATCCAAAGGAGCTCACTAAATGAAGAAAGAGCCATATCCTATGATAAAGAAAATGACTGCAACTTGATTTTTCTTAAAAATTAATAGAGTTATACTGTTTATATCATTTGTTATACTGAAGAAGAAACCGATTTCACATGGAGATCATCATATTAGACCATCCTCCTGTAAAAGGAACAGTAAGCACGGTGAGATAAGCAACTAATATTTATACAGTGATCTTTGTTCTACCTTGTAGAAGCGCAGGGAAAAATTATGTTTTCAGAAATCCGTTTCAGAAACTCACTTTATAGCCATTAGATGATGGCTTTCAATGCTTTCTGACATCCCTGGAAAATGTTAGGAATCCCTCTTTGCTAGACTGCTACACAATATGCTTCTAATGACACATATATTAGAGTGTGGACGCTTAATGCTCCAAAGGCAAGAATGGTGGAGAGAAACAAAAGGCAATTCAATACACTTCTTCAAATGATCTGAACTCCTTGTTTATATTTATGAAGGTCATAAATTCTCCCTTTGTGAGGAGGGCAAAGGCATCACAGTACTTTTTTTGGCTGTTGAGAACAAGGTAGAATTTAAGACTTCTTATACAATCTCTTGAAGAGACTGGAAAAGTTCTCTTGTGAACATAAAATTTGAGTTTAGTGTGTGTACCTGGTTCAAAACAGATGGCTGGGAAGAGAAATGCCCTAGATAATATAGCACTTCATGCTAGCAAGGAGTGGCCTGTTTTACTTTTTCTTTTTTTTTTTTTTTCCTTCAAATTGATGTTAAATAGGCTTTCTGATAAAAAGCAACAGCTGTGATCTACTGGGTTGTTTTTAGCCTGCTTAGCTCTTCCAGTTTTGAAGAGTTTTCTGTATTTCAGCAATCACGACTGCAAGGTGTCCCTTGGAAGCCAGGGTACTTAGCAACTATTTAAACCAAACTGCCTTCTCTTCTAAAACCAGAAATGGTCATCAACAAAACAGCATTTTTGGCTGTACATAAAGAACTTGCTGGATTTTTTGAAAACTGGCTAATAGGCACATTTTACAAAATGGTTTAATCTTTGGCAAGTTTTTTGAAACACAAGCTTTTCTGTTTGACCCTTTTTATGTCTTTAGAAATAAATAGATGAGCCTCTTAATTTTTTTTTCCCCATTACCAGAAATTTATTTCTTACAATCAGAAGTATGCTGAGAAGCCTGTGGATTAAGAGTAAGCTCAATTTGGGCAGATAAAGGTGTAACTCTGAGATCAAGGATTAGATATCAAACTTGAAAATTCAGGAATTCTTGCAAGCTCCTGATTTCCGCCCCCCCTCCCCTTTCCTCTCCCCAGACTCATGTACTTCTTGCAGAAGCAGCCATGGTAATAAAACAGGCCTCTTCTGATGTTAGTCACAATTTGGAATGAAAGGATTTTTGTTTTAACAGTTTTTGTTTTAACACCTAATTGTTGGCCTCTCAAAAAACAGTCAGACTTAGTTTTGATGGCCACTGTGGTTAGTTGATTTGTATAACAGTAGAAAGGTTCTGTACTTCTTAGGCTTTGATCATGTAGGACTTTGGTGTTACTTTCTAACACCTTCAGAGGGTCAGTGCAAGTTTAGAAGCCAAATTCTGCTCGTGTACATGAGCATACTAGTCTCTGTATTTGTGGAACTAATTTGTCTCCAGAATTCAGGATGTCGTTTGTATCTTTTCATTCTAGTGGCTTCTGCTGCTTCATCTAATGCAATCTAAGGTTAACGTAAAACCATTGGACAAGAAAGTTTTGTTGCTTTGGCATGAAAGATCTTCGTGCTCAACACAGAGACATTAATTTAATGAAAGTAAACCTTTTTATTCAGTACTAAGACGTGACTTTTAAAAATTGAATATAGCAATGTCTATTGAATGTTTGTTGAATGACAGGTTTAAGTGTCTGTTGTAGTTTTAAATGATGCTGTATTATAGTGCTTTGAGTGACCTGGTTGCAGAGCATTTAGAAAAGGTAATCTCTTGAAACCAGCTTTGCTGCTGAAGCCTGTAGTCAGATTATAGCCTCAGTTCCCCCTTGCCCTGTATTATGCGTAAAATGACTGCAAATTTGATTTAAGATGGTAACTGGGCCCAAATTGTAGCTTTTATATTCTGCCTGAGCATAAATGACCAAAGGATAATGGATAATAAAGTGATGGATAATAAAATGATACCCATGATGCCTTCATATTTGAGATGACTTGAAGAAGTCTCATTTTTAAATACTCATCATGGTTTAGTAGAACTACTGGTTTTAAGATCTGCATACAGTTTTGAGGCTGCAGTGACTCACAGCTGTGGGCGCCAAAAAAAAGCTGCAGGTGGTTGGTATACCGGAGAATTTTTAGCACAGGGAAGTAGGAACTGTATTCCAAGACTAGTCAGTTCAGTGACTTCTCATTCGTTAGAGAGAAAAGATAGATGTGCTGGCAATGGGTGACAAAGTTACAGAAAAGAAAGAGCACTGAGCTCTATTATTGAAAAAATCCTCTTCAGCAGAATCTATAAGCATTAATTAATCGAAATAGCCTTTTAAGTGAGAGAATGCAGATAATAGTTTGTTTGACTACAGGAAAAGTGAAGCAGGGAATAAGACCAAACTCAAATTTAGCCCCTCCATCCCCAACCTGTTTATTTAAAAAAGTGAAAATGACAGGGCCAAGACAGTAGATTGTGAAGAGGTGTCTTCCTCTCTACTTCCATTCTCATGCGGGATTTAAAGTTAATGTATTGATGTGTTGCAGAAGGCTTCTATTGACCCAGACAGGGAAATAGGAAATAAGTGAAAACTAGGTTTTTACCTTGAACTCTGAAATATGAAAGTAAACAAGTAGCCTAACAATTGAAAGGCATGCTGTGCAAAAGAGATGCTGGTTCAATATATGTGAAAACATTTGCTCCTAAAATGCAGTTTTCTAGTGTGACACTGCATCATTAAAAGAGATAATCAAGGTGCAAAAGGTATCATAATGACTGCAAAATGAAAACCAGCATTTTCAAAGGCCTGTGTTCAGACCACATCTCCTTACTCACCTCAAAATGTAAAGTTTCTGGGTATTTTGATAATTGTTTCATTATATAGATATATATCCCATCTCCTAAAAATTAATAGGCTCTCAAATGTTGAGATTTTTTTTTAACCATAATTCACATTTATATCCTTTTTTTTTCTTTTCAGGGCTAATAATCTTCCCTCAGTATTGAAATATTGCTACAGAAAGCAAGCCTCATTCAAGCTCTGTTTGCCTTTACAACTAAAGACCATAGAGTCTACTGTCTCTGTTCTTCAATGTTGTGTTCAGATCCTTCTGAAATAATATGAAGGACTTGTCAAATTAAAATCATTTTTCATCATACTCAACAAGTTGCTTTTTCCCAATAGTCAGACATAGCCTCCCTGATATTTTACCATCGCAATCTGTCATCTTATATGTGGGAATTCAAACAGTACCAAAAATACATTCACTGTTGGGTAAATGCAAGACAGGAATCTCGCAATAAAGATTAACAGTATGTTAGCAAGAGAAAGGAAATAATTTTATAGATACAAAGGAGTCTTCTCTTACCTCTCTTGAGGATTTTTCTTCTTGAGCCCCAAACTGCTACATGTTTCATAGAACAAAAAGGTACTTACCTGTTTGGGAAGAAAAGGAAAAGATTTGTTATGTAAGAGTTAGATAGCAGGAGTAGTCAGAACAGGATTTTTCCAGTCTGTGCTCTGCTAATTTTTAGTGAGACCAAACAGTTACATTTCTGTCACACACCAAGACGTAGACGTATCCGTAATAAGCATGTTGTTCTTGGAGGCACTACAATAAGCCCTGTGGTAGAAACAGTGAAGGTGTTTTGAGCTGAAATTTGAACAGGTTCATGGAATCATAGAAGAAACATGGAATTGTCATTTGGAATGATTTTGAAACAGAACTGTTGCCAACACTAGAACCAGGTCAACTCTGGTTTTCTCTAGCTACTACTTGAAGCCTCCCAAGTCTTTGTAATGTCCATTCCAGTACTGTAGGTCCCACTTACATGTCATGTGTTGTGGGTACATGTCCATCTTGGTATGCCCTGTCCTAGACTCTCCCCAGTTTTTCAGTGTCCTTGATCTGGGACACCCAGAGTCAGACAAGGAATTCTGGGACACACAAAGACTTGGCCAGGCATCAGGCAGAGCCTTGATCTGCTGGCCACATTCCTAATATAAGCAATATACAGTTTGCTTTGTTTACCTTGAGAGCACGCTGCTGCCTCCTGTTTTACTTGGCATCCACAGGAACCCCCGGGTTTTTCAGCAGTTTATTTCCAGCCTGCACTGATGCTTGGGCTTAGTCTGCCTTAGCTGTAGGACTTGCTGCTTATCCTGGTTGAAGTTCATGAGACTTCTGCTGATCGCGTCCCCAAGTTTATGAAAGGTGCCTCTGGATTGCTGTCTGGTATGCCAGCTGTTCTCCCAAATTTAGCGGTGTCTGCAAAACTTCACAAACGCATGTTTACCCTCAGGCTATACTGTTTTCAAACACAAACTGCATACTCAAATTCTGCAGTTTAACCAGTACACAAAGGGCTGTGTAGACTTGCATTTGACTTCTTGCTAAGTAAGGCAATGGTAAGCACTTCATATCTGTGGCTCAAGAAAAACTAAAAAAGTCTGTATAGTTGAAAAAAATGTCTAGGAGCGTTTGATTAGCCTTTGCAGTTGCAAGTGAACGTGACTTACTGGCAATCACTTCATGCAAGCAATTAGAGGATAGCAAACCTTAATTAGTACATGCCCAACAGACAAAACCTGCAGAATGATGCTGCTGATGAAATATGGATTCACTGGTGTAGCCTAAATGGAATTTCAGCTTTTTCTGTGCTATATTGCTTACTTAGAAATTAATGGGAATCCACTGGGTAAAGATCTCCCAGTCATTCTCATGAGAGCCCTACTGAGCATGCCAGAGCTCCCACCTTATCTGCATGTCCAGTTTCCTTGCCAGCTAAGCATGGGACAGTGCATACGTTGAGCGTTCTCTGACATGGAATATGATGAGCCAAAACTCATACTTAGAAGCTCTCCCAAGTCTCCCAGTTTAGTCATAGCCACAATCTGTCTCTCATGGTCCGTATCTGATTTAACTATAGAGGTAAAAGCCCCTACCTAGATTAGGTTCATTTATCCCAACACATTGCACTTTTCCTTGTGTGTTGTTGGGAGGTTTTTTTGATTTTATTTTTTTTTCCCAGCTTCAGTAAAAAATTTTTATCAACCTGGAACAAAAGGAAGCTTTTCCAAGATAGATGAGTCTACACTAGCACAGTTATTTGGTAGTATCTGGCGCTGGTTTTATACCTTTAGAGCACCTATGGTGTAGACCTGAAATAGGACAAAAAGAATTTCTGCTCAAGAAGATCAGAGAATAATTCCTTTTGACAGCAGCATTTAGTACTTCTCTAGTGGGACATAACTGCACTGTTTTTCAAGGGATGATCACAGTAGATCCTACTCATAAGACAAACTGTAAAAAAGGGTAGCAATGTACAGACCTGCATTTCTTCTGCAATTTTAGATTCTTCAGTGCTAGTAGAGTTTGTAGTTCTTTCCCTCTGGGCCTTCCTGTAATCTTTTCCTTAGAGGAGTCCAGCTATGGTTACCTGTGGAACGTACTGGCACAGAGTAGGAGAGTACTGGATCTGAGAAGGCCCAAGGTCTGGATGAGATACAGAAGGAGCTACACATGTCTTGCGATCTGCTGGATTTACAGGGGATTTGAAATTACCAACAGTTACCAAGCTACTACTTATTGTGCCTAGCTGCCTGTTTCAGTGGGATGTGAGGAAGACGAAAGACTTTTTATCTTATGCTTATAGCTGAAATACTAACAATCTTCCTGATAAGGATTGCTTTAAGGATCAATTGCTGACTGTATTAATGACTATTACCTCAGTAACATTCCATATAAGGCTTTTCTTTGTTAATAAAATGGAGAGGAAAGATATTAGATCTGATCATGATTTTAAAAAAGATGTATTTTTATATGCATCTTCTGGAAGTAAATGGAACGTGGCCAGCAACGAAGCTGCACTGTCCTTTGCCTGCTGATACACAAGCGTCCTGGTCTTTTCCTCATTTCATTAAAACCTCAGCCTATCAACAGTAGTTAAAATTAACAGCAGCTTTTGGCTTGTGCATAATGCATGTATTTACTCCATGAAATGTGTCTCTAAGCTTTCCTCCCCTGCCCCCTGTAACACGTGACAATTTCTGAGCTATTCTTTTCTCCACTTCCCCTTCCTTGCACTTTCAAGGGACCAATTGTAATTGAGGGAATAACATTTCAGGAAAAACATAACTGGAAAACGTAATAGGAGAGATTCTTTCCACAACTGTGGTCCCTTTGTAGCTGGTGTCTGTGGGAGTTATATGTGTTGACCGAGAGGAATTTCCTTGGCGTAAACACTATAAACGTGATACAGAGAGGACTGTGCTGCTTCTTAATGTTGGAGCAAGATGTCTAGTGGAGGATGGGCTAGGGCACATTGTTGGAGTTTTTCAGACGATTGACAAGACTGCTGCAAAGATTCTTAGTGTCTCTTGACTGTCAGGCAGTCTGTAAATAACTCCTCAGTGCACTCAGTTATGCTAAAGGCTGCAGCATCCTTGCCACATGCAAGTGGTGGTCAGGAAATAACTCGCAGAAAATCATTCTGGTTTTGACTTCTGTTCTCTATGTCTCTGCCTTCTGAAGTATCACTGCACCTTTCAGCCCTAATGGCAAAAGGAATGGCAATCGAGCAGTAGCTCAATCCTTCTAAGAGTCTGTCTGTGTTGGGGAGTTTACTGACATAGACCGATCTTAACAGCACAACTGCAGTTAACAGTGGTACGGTTCCCTATGACAGTCATTGAAAGTGGCGTAAAATAAATAACGTGAATATTCTGACATACCGACTGATTTACTGCTGTGGACGTTTCTCTGTAGACACATGGTTAGGGACAGACTGCGTTACGCATACGCTCTGAATTTTAGGTGCTGGTTTCTGGTGTGGCAATCAGAAACCTGAGCCAGGAGTTGTGGCTCCCTACATAAACAGTGCCTCGAGAGTTCAGAGTAGAATCAACTACCGAATTCAGCAGGAAACCACACAAAATTAATAGACATATCATTTTATGGTCAGCACAATTTCTGCCTTAAGCCGAGGGCCTGGAATTATTTCTTAGAGGTGAATGCCTGCACCTTTTCTATGAAAGTCTGAACTCTCCAGCAGACCAGGAAACCAGGCCTGATAGTGGTATGTGTTCATAGCCGTTCAGTCAAGGCATGTTTTTTAAAAGGTGGAGGTGTTTAGTTCCAGCATTTTTCCCTGTGACTCATTTGTTTTATGCAGTGACTGCTTAATATAAAATGTATCTCAACAGAAGAGGTAGAAGTTGTTTCAGTCCTCACATGAAAAATAGAAAAATCTGATTTGAGTATGTTTCTGGGAAATTGTGTTTAAATCCTTTCAGGTAAAGGATATAATTTGGTTTATTTTCATGTTTAGTCTAATGTGAAAAAGGCACTTTGATGTTTTTGGCTTCTACTTTCTGTTGGACACCAGACCCTTTCTCCAACAATTCCTATGTTGCCTGTGTGTATGGGGCACGTCCGAAGAAGGGCCCAGAGAGTCGCTCTCTCAGAGATACTGATAAGGCTAATACATTAATTTGATTATTAAACTGTCTGAGAGGACTGGGAGAGTTCTGGATTTGGGCTTAAGCTGAATACATGTGGAACTTGAAAGGAAAAAAGGCTGAATTTCTCCAGAATTTAGTGACAGATGAATGGGACCATGGGAGGTAGGCATCCTAGAGTCACCTATGTGTATAAACCTCATTTTTTTTTTTCTCCTCTGCTATTTAAAGGTCAGTCAAAATCTGCTTGGTCATCAGAGGGACAGATGTTTCTGAAAGTACAGTAGACATGCTTGATTTGGGGGCCATAACATTTGCAACTGTATCCAGTTGTCACAAAACCGTGCATCCCTTGTGAAACACATCCCAAGGACTTGTTTGTCCTCCCCATCTGCTATTAGCTCTGCCCTTCATTCTTGAGCCCTGCAGATTGTGTGCAGAGCCTGACTCCTTCCAGTTTCTGTCAATATGACTCTTTACTTAGTCTGAGAGATGGTTATTAAGCAGTGAAACAAAGCACTCCTCCGCTTTGCAACACACTCAGATCCTGCTTGGGGGGGAAACAAATGAGTTGCAATTTAATGTTACAAGTGGCATTTTGCAGAGATCCTTTGCCTTTTAAAAATAATTTCTCTTTGAAAAAAAAAGTTAAATCTTGGTTACGTTTTTTATTGAGCTTCCTACAAATACATGTATCTTAGGGGCATTTTGGTTGTTTTTGGGATGTTGTCCAAATACAGCTGTGTTTGGAGGATGGGGGATTAATAGCTTAATTAAAAGTCATGAGATTTAAGACATTAAAAATAGCCTTTTCTTTTGGAGATTTTTTTCCCCCCCCTGATTTGTACTGTCAGATTTTCTCTCTCCAAAACCATATTTTTGGTGGATACATATTGCATCTTCTCACTCATTCAAATGTTCATCGTAGTGGTTTGAAGTAATACTTGAGGCCTATAACATTTGGATTATGGTTTGCCAGCTGTACATATGTACTGTTAATGTGCTGCTTCAGAACATCAGTGCCGTGCTTACTGCACTGTCACCATTTGTATAATTTTTACTAAATAAAGCTCTTAACTGCTGTGCAGAGGTTAATGATCACTTATAGCTGCAGCAGTCATCTAGAATACTAGTAAATTTTGGGGAAATCTTTCTTTAGAATAGGATTATACTAAGCATTTTTTTGCACTGTTTTAATATTGCCATCTGATTATGCAGCTTTGTGTCAGTCTTATATGTAAACTCGCTTGAATCCTTTTCCTTTAGAGAGCATCTGAGCTGATCCTATCACTGCAGTGTTTTTATTGATGCTCTACGTCATATGCATTCTTAAGTGAGAACAAATAACTGCACGAATAGGTAAATATTTATCACTAGAGGGATTAACCATAGATATCTACCAATCTTAGTAACACCAGGTTTATGGCAGTATATGTCCTCTTTAAAAACAAGCTCCAAAGTACGTTTTGGTCCTATAAGCTTGTAGTTGAATGATTCTGGCAACCCAGTGTTCAATTTACACTATGTGGGCACTGTAATCTGCCTACAACATGCATATTGTTGATTTGGGGCCATTTTAGTAATTTGTGCTAAACTGCTAAATTTAAGGACTAGTGGCATCAGACAATCTCATCAGCCAAGAAACAGTGCTTTCCAGGATGGACTGCATTTCCTTTGTATCCTTCATTGACATTAGAGACTGTTAAAAGCCTTTTTCTACAAGGCCTGAGGAGATTGACACACTTCTATCAGCCCTTCTGTTGTTAAAGGAAATGTTTGAATTATAGCTTTTAACAGTTGTGGTTTTAGGAGGAAAGGCACATTCTTATGGAATGGTCTTTCCCTCCCTTCCTTCCTTGGGACTAAAATCTTTTGCTAAGAGCAACTTCAGTAGGAGAATACAGGCAAACAAGTACTTGTCACCATATGAATTTTCAATTGTAAACATTTGTAAAGAAAGGGGGTTAGAGTCACCCATTAGATTTGCAACCCATCTCTTTTTAACAAACTTTCAGTGAAAACCACACAATAGCGCGAATGACAGGTCACTTCTATTATGAATTTGTTTGCACACACTCCTCATATTCAAACAGGGTATTTCCAGGGCTGAAAGCTTTCATGCATAGTTTGTAATTATCATGTAGCTTGTAATTAAAAATAATATCGCTTTTTTTTTTTTTTTTTGTAATTTTGGAGAAGATAAAAACAAACTAAAAGTAAATTCTGCAAGTTCTCTGGAGAACATCATAAACCAGGTGAACCAGGAGAAAATGGGTTGCTAAGAGATCAACCTTGAGTTTAAAGCCAGCTGCTTGAAGATCCAGCACACAAAACAATTTCTTAGCTTGGTAAAGGACTGGAAATTTCAAGTTTCCATATTTTAAGAATTTTTAAAGGGCTTACCATTCAGAAAGATGCTCGAGGTCCAGACTGCCTTCTAGAATGGTATGCATTTGCAGGCAGGTACAACTATTTGTACCTGCAAAACAACAGTAACAAAACAAAGAAAAGTAATTAACTAATAAAAAGTTAAGGTTTCAGAGGAAGAGTACAAAAGCAGATGACGTAAATTGTTAATTTTCACTGAAAACTTCATTTAATCTGCAGAGATACCTTTAAAAATGTAGCATTAAGTGAGTAATTACAGAACATATGGAACCATTGCTGTGTTCTGTTGTTAGGTCATTTATAGTCTTTCCTTAAAGCTTCACAGCTTTTCCTAGATTAGTTGCTATCTTTCCACTGCTCAGGTCTATTTTATTTTCTGTAATAGACTGCTCTTTGGGTCCTAATCATATATGTTATGGCTTTGAAGATTGGAGTAGCTGGTTTTAATTAAGCCAACAGCCAAGAGTTGATAGAGAACGTCAAAAGCAAGGATCTTTCTATTCAAATGCTTTCCAAAATTTCTGAAGTTCCCACAAATTAATTAAAACAACAATAAAAATAGTCTACATTTTTAGTTTTATTCCCTTTAGTATCTCATTACATGTTAGGACCTGCAAGTATTTATGCACATGTGGAAGACTACTTACAAACATACTCCAGTTAAGAATGCAAAAGTGACTCACAGATAAGTAGTGACAGGATAAGGCTCTTATCTGTCTTTTGAGTTCTTATCCCACAGAGATTTAAGATATAAATTAATCCCATTAATTTACAGATTTTATTCTTGGTTCAGTTAAAAGGTGTTGAGGGATGGATGGGAATGAGGAGGGGGTGTTACAACACTGCTTCTTATAACAGAAATAGCATTTTTTGCCTCACTGTGTATTTTATGTCTCGCATCCCAGACAGTTGGTCCTCTAGCTAAGAGTCTGGTGGAGCATTCAGTATTGTTTTACCTGTCTCTTTGGACTCCATAAACTGCAGAAGTGGATCACCTAGATCCCCTCCGCTAGTCTTGCAACGTTGTGAATCCTTGCTGATAATTTGGCTATTAATATGATTATTTTAGTAGCTGTTTTGCATAGAAGGCTATAGACCAGGCTAATCAATTCCATGCAGTGTGTTTATGATGTGTGTAACCTTATCAGATAGACTCATGACATCCCAGGAAGAGTCATTAGGGACATCAGAGGTGACTTGATACAGCCTCCTGTGCCAAGCTGGGCTAACATTGAAGCTAGATAACATTTGGTTTTTTAATTGGGGTGGGGTATTTTGGCAAACCAATTTTGTTTTTCCAAGGCAAATTTGAATACAAATTACAGTTTGGAATTTATGTTCTTCTCAATTAAATACACATATTTTAGCACAGTGACTAGAGAATAAATCTATAAATGGTTTTGGCACTAAAAGACATATACTTAATTTATACCGAGTGTAGTACCCATCTGTTACTGAAATCTCTCTCATTACTCAGAGTGGTTCTTGAGATTTGTTTCACCTGTTTCATCATTGAACATTTCCTTAACTTGCCGCTGTCTACGGTGACTTTAACTCCCTGTACCTACTCCCATTCTGTTGGCCCTGAGCAGATTCTTAACTGTGCTTGTGGTTTTAGAGAACTAAGCACTGGGTTTTCACTTTCACTTTGTATTTGCCTAATAAGGAACTTGGAGCAGCAGTAGACTGAACAATCCTGAATGTCAGAAAAAAAAAACATAAACTCAAGCAACAACCCAAAGCAAAACATCAGCAGTTTACTTTCAAGGTTAGTTTCAAGTTTACATGCAAGTAAACTTGTTAGAACCTAGCCATCTGTACACTATTAGGTGCGTATTTGACAAAAGGTAAATAAAAAAACTGTCAAATTACTCTTGAACACTCAAACGTCTCAAAGGCTCTTTGTGTGGTGCTGTTGGCACAGCTCCTAAGTGACCAGATGGAATTTTATTAACACTCAACAGGACAAGGGCTGAGATTTTGTTTCTTAACTTACTATATTTGAAACGCTTGTTGAGAATGTGTCAGAAAGCTTGGTGGTTTTTCCTACTACGCAAAATTACACATGTACTTTCCCTTAATGCAAAGATGTTGACTGCTTTAGGGGTTGTCGTTTCTGTAATGTAGGTAAGAAAGGAGATGAAAGATGTATAGTAATTTAAATATCGTGACTTCTTAGTGAATTTTTAAAAGGTGGTTCTATATATACCATTAGTGGTCATATAAAAGCAGAATTTAGAACCAGGATTTTTAATAAACAAACTTAAAGAATGTATTTTTATAAGAGAGAACAAAAAAAAATCTAAGTATTAAAATAACCTTGATTTCTGACTTCAGTAAACACTGACAGTAGTGATGTTAGATTTCCATTTAAGGACTCTGGTAGACCATGTGAATTTATGTGAATCCTCTTTTTCTGGCATCATCATGGGTTTAGTGTCATTAAGAAATGTCTTAAAACTCAGAATCTCCATTGTCTCTGGTAAATCACAGGATGACCTTCAAACTAGGCAGCTTGAAAAACAAAATCTTTAACACGCTGTGGACTCATCATTTGCCCTGTGCCTTTTAAGTGCTTGCTTTCCATATTCAGGGGCTTTCAGGGAGCTGATGATAGCTAGAAATATGCTGTGATACAGTTTAGTATTTCGTAACATCTGTCACAAGAACACTGATGTGACATACAGATAGAGTTAGCAATACTAATTTTGAGTCTGGGTATCTCATTCAAGCAAATTCTCGCAGTTGCTAGTGAAAGATGAGCCTGAAGGCTTTGTACAGAATCAGAGCCTGTATTTGTTCAGTAACTCAAACTGGTAGTATAAGTATAGTTATGACAGATAATGTACTTTGTACTTATGTTGAGTAATTTATACGTATTTACTTGCATAGTATAGGCCAAAAACCAGATCCGGAGCTTGTTAACATCAATGAGAATTTTTCTCAGCTTCTTCAGTGCTGTTGCCAGTCCTGGAACATTGTATCCTCAGCCTTGTATTGCCTGATTTTAATTTATTTATGTATTTATTTTATTTTTGTTAAAGCCTCAGCTCTGTTTATGCCTTTCACACAGGAGAAGATGATAGGGCTCATTTACAAGAGGAAAAAGTAATTTTAACTTGTTTATTGAAAAAGCTAACAGATTAACCTTGTTACATAGATTAGGAAGGTATACTTCAAATCTAAATGATTGTCCTGAGTATAGCATCCTGCAAATGTCCATTCAAAATAACTTCTGGCATTACATATGTGTTTTTTTGCGTACCAAGACATATTGCCATATTTTGCACAGAACTTGGAAAAAGTACAGAGAATTGGGAGCCCCATTAAATTATGCAAGAAAAAGTTCAGTGTTTATTCTAATATAGTGAAGGAAATAATTTAAAGGAGAATTCAAAAACATTTTGGGAAAATGTTTGCCTCTTGGTGTAATGTCTAGATTAGTATTTGCCATCTGTGGACAGTTAACTTGAATCACGGGAGGACCAAGACTTTTAGAGTAGGTATGGTCAGAAAAGGCTATACACAGTAGCATAGGCAAAGATCCTCCCAAAGAAGAGATCAAGCTGAGATAGCTAACAGCTTTAAATGTCCTCTTTCTGACTACCATTTCTGTAAATTCGTTTTCTTCTGTTTTCTGTCTCCTGTTCTTCCTATCTTCCATGCTAGATTAAAAATGCTTCCAGCAGAAATCATCTGGAGGGGCAGAAAAGGAAGGGAAAAGAAAGAGAATAAAATAACATAATAAAACAGCTAACAGAAAGGGAAAAAAAAAAAGAGCCAGTAAAAGATGGAAGCCTTGCTATTTGTGTGGGGGGAGTGTATGTGTGTGCATACACAAATGCACTCATAAGCTTTTAATTTCTATACTGCCCTGTGTGGTTGTCTGTTTATATGTAATATAGCATTATAGGGAATGATAACATTGATTATTACTAAGGCTACCACTTTACTTACAAGATTCTGTTTCAGTCATTTACAGATTCTTCAGGAAGAGCTATATTCTGTGCCGTTTTCTGATTTGGGCTGTCCATTTTCATTTGTTTGGTGGGTGTTTGTTTTAGCCTTAAGCAAGAAACAGGTTTGCACTAGCATTGGAAGTGTCAGTAGTCATTTAAGAGACCCTTTTGGTCCTGTTGTTTTTCCCCACAAAGTTTTTTCCTTCAGTGCATAGGGTGGGCAGTAATCCAGGATGATCTGGTGATGGAGACCTGTTGCCTCAGGGACCTTACCTCTTATGTTGTACTTGGAAGCCATGTCATAAATTAAGGAGGAGTGGGCAAGTACAGAGAAGAATTGGTCTGTCAGTTAGTAGTTGAATGTTCCTACGAAGAACTGGATCCTCCTCTCTCCCGTGACACACAGTTCCTGTAGGAAAATATGGTAGGCATTTTTTTAAAACCAAATATATCCCTAGTACGCTTCTTATCACGTCTTATGCTTTCTTGATACCTACCCGCGATGTGTTGCAGTCTGCTTTACGTAAGTGCTGAGGATAATTCCTGTCTGCCTCTGAAGATTCCAGAGGAATCTAGAATGTGCAGTGATCCTGGAACCTGAAAATCAGGAGCTATCTCATGTTGGAAACCTTAAATTCCCACACAAATACTTTTGACCTTTAATTTTCCAAGTTTCTGTTCTCCCATTCACTCACACAGTGTATTGATTCTTTCTTATGTTATAAATACCCTGTGAAAACAAGCACATTAATATCTTAGAAACACTACAACATAATGTAATGATGCTAACTTTATAATTGCCAATGAGAAAGGAAGTAATCCTTCAGAATAGGATTTTTTAATAGTATCTAGTAAATAAGACTAGAACCACATGCTGAGAAGGATAAGAAAAGACATTAAGTAAATAGCTGTTCTCTGACAGAACATGTGTCCTGGAAGAGATAGGGGTCCCTTGGAAAAAGCAGGATTCATCATGTGCACATCTTGGCATGCACTGTACTGTATGGCAAATATTTTACATGGTCAAATATATGTGGGTTGATTGAATTCTGGAACTTTCTATGTTTTTAGTACTTGACTGTGCAACTCTAGCAACTTTTTGTTTGCAGTAGTGTGTATATATACTATATGTGTTTGTGTGTGTATACACACCTATCTCTAAGATAAAAGAATTATGGAGATCTTATAACATGGAATACGTGCAACTTTTGCACAGATATGTATTTTACTTTTAGGGGGGATTACATTAGTAATAGCATTTGTTTAAATCTAACCAACTTAAGCCATGACATATGTATAACTGGAAAAAAAAAGGGAGCTTGAAAATGCTGAATGATGAACAAAGTATTAAAAAAAAAATCATTGGGGATGGTTTAAAAAGTCATTATTTTGTAGAGGATAAGCCTTTGAGTTGTTTCTGTTTACTCTTGCAATATGTCCTTTATATTTTCAACTTGTTTTTCCAAATTGAAAAAAATGTATACTGAGAAATGAAACCAGATATTCTCAGGTGTTTGAGACCTACTGAGAATCATGCCTTTGGAGAAATACCGGCTAACCCATGATAATATTGTCACACTTGGTGACCTGAGAATTGTATATTTTTAACTGTTCTTGGAAGCTATGGTGGGAGGCCACCAAACTGAGCAATTAATTTCCAGAGTTTGGGCTAACAAGTCAGACTCTTGTTGACAACAGAGGCTTTTGTGAACGGAGTGCTGTGGCTACATAGAGTGGCCAGCTGGCTAGCTCTTCCAGAAAGCTAGTTCATTGCAGCCTGTAGTAGCTTACATCCTGGAAGAAACCTTACTCCTGGTGGCCACTTTCTTGACCTTCAGCAAGGTCTGGTAGGGGGACCAGCAGTGCTAAAAGAAAGGATACCTGCAGTCTGAGATTCAGCTCCCCGGCATTCTTCACGTGAGCCATCACATAATATATTGCCGCAGATTAGGCCTATGGGAGGCGGGAGGAGGGAGGAGCGTAACACCCTGGCTGTGATCCCAGCACACAGAGGTGTGCAATGGTGCACTTACACAACGTGCCTTCAAATCCTTAACTGTGTGTTGGCCATTTTTTCTCTAAACCACATGTTCAGCGCTCTTGTCTAGAGGCAGCAGCGCCCTTGGCCTTAGTGCTTCTCCGCAGCATAGCTAGTAGCAGGGGTTTTGACACAATCTCTGAATGTGAGAACACTGTATCTAGGAAATAACATTGTTTTTGTTAGCCGCTTTCACAGAGCAAGACAAAATACGTCAACACAGCGATATGTAGGTATTTGTCTCCTCCATTAGCTATATTATCAGGATATAAAAAAGTTGAGCCTTAACAGGACTCACTCACTATTTGAAGGTTTAGGTTGCGATACACATTTTGTGATTTTCTTTTGGTTTTGGTATGCGTGCCTGAGCTGTTATTTCTATTGATGGTGTGATCTCTTCACCAGAGAGATGAGTGGGCACTTTTTTCATGTAAACACAGTAGGAAGGTTAGGAAGATTGTTACTTTTGCGCTACACAACCTGTACAGATCTCCTTGGCAGAGATTTAGATTCCATGTAACCTAAGTGGGCAGACAAGAACTACACAAACTCCCAAGATGCTAAAGTTAGGCTTTTGACTATCTTGCAGCTTTGCTTTCTATGCTATTGCTGTCAGTAGCTGAAGCATCAAAGGACATTTCTGTTTTGTAAGGACACGGGGCAGCTACCCTGTCCTACCATAATGGCAAACTGCTGCAATGAACTTTGATTTTCCTCTATCTTCAAAACTCTGATGCAGCTTTCCAGAAATGCAGGTACCCTGAACTGTAATCTGGAGAGAGAATTCACTTAAAGATTTTATTAAAAACGCTTTTTAAAAAGTAAGGGAAAAGGGTAAGATCTATTCAGTAGGGTGATTCTGAAGAATCAAGAGTGATATGCATGAATTTATGAAATTAGTATATTTATAAAAATAGTCGTATGAACATGTGAGAATTGAACCAGAGGACACAGAGGAAAATTACATATTACTTAGGGTAGAGACAATAAGAAATCTTTCTTGCATTCAGCACCTAAACCATTTTGTTCTGAAATTTGACTAGTCTTGATACAATGCATTGCTTAGGATAAAACAAGCATCTTACCTTTTTTATTACCAGTTTTATAATGAAGCATTGAATAAAACCACTGAAGTGGATTCAGTTTTGATTGCAGACAATGCCGTGTGTTTCTTGTTCACTAAGGACCCAGTGAGAATTTAAAAGGCTTTTATGTATCAGAAGTCCCAATTAGTATTTTCAGTTATGCTCTGCATCTCTCCTGGGTTTTCATAACGTGGCTCAGTGAAGTCAGGCACCTGGAGAAAATAAACTATAGGAAAATAAAATGTGCCGTTATCTGTCAATTAAATGTAATTTTTTACAATCTGGTAGCCATCTTGCATATGATTTTGTTTACTACTCCTAGTAATAGAGTAGCAGAAAAGATCTTTCCATAGACTGAGGTACGTATTTCTTCTTTAGTTGAAATAATTACTTTATCTATTGTTAGATGATTTTTAAGTGAAATTAATCCAGTACAGATTCTCTTTATCAAACTATATTTCCTTTCTTATTTATGAAAAAAACTATTTCATCTTATTTTAGGACCTGTTTTAAGTGAGACCTTTTAAGGCTTTTTGTAAATCAGAAAAAGCTGTTACATTGATATCACTGAATTTTGTTCAGTTTCTTTAGACATTAAAATAATTCCAGACCTTCAGTGTTTAATTATGAAATGCAAACATACCTAAATCTGTACCACATTTTCCTAGGGAAGGAACAAAAATCTTCTAAAATTCTTCAAAATCTTCTGAAAGGTCATTCTTATAGTTGAGTTCTTTGTAACTCAGGATTTAAGTAATAAGAAAAAGATCATTAGCATGCAGAAACCAATTACAGCAGCTGCAGATAAATATACCTTGTGTAAATATGTATTAATATCTATTGTTTATCTATGACTACGGTAAAAATAATATACAAAATTATTTTCAAAGATCTCCAATTTCCTCCAAGGCAAAAAATCCTGCAAAAACAAAACAGAAATTAAGAAAAAAAGTCAATTTAATTTATCTCTTTAGTGTTAATCCTTTTAATTCTCCTTACAAACATGTTATTGAGAGACTTCAGAAGTAGTAAAAAAAAAAAAAGCCAACAACACCACACCACTCTTTTTGCTTAAAATTAACCAGAATTCTACAGCAAAATGAAATTTTTGCATTGGCAGGGGATTCCAACTGAATGCTGGCTGATTCTGTTTTGTTTAGGTTTCTACCTTGATTTTAAATACAAACTAAGTAGTTGTTAGCACATATAGACTGACCTGGTAATCATGAAAAATAATTAGATAGCTTACTGCTCAGGTGTCAGTGAATCATAATGTGTCAATATTTTCAGGTGATAAAAATGAAGCTCCATGAGAGATCAAGGTGTCAGAAGAACAGATGCTGAAGCAAATGGATAAAGGAAAAGAGTAACAAGTCTCTAAGACCAGATGGTATATATCTAGGATTCAGAAAGTGTTTAAGAATGAAGCAGCTGAACTGTTGACAAAAATAGGCACTCTCATTAAAATTAGTTACTATGGTAGAAAAGTAGAGCAAATGTACCTAAGTTAAAAACAGGTTGCAGCAGGAGCCCTGCAGTTAATCATCTATCAGTATATCCCTAGAACTAGTAAAATCAGCTGGAAAAAAAAAATTCACTCAGCTCAGTGAACATGGTAGGACAGAATCAAACCAGTAGGATATCTGGCTTTAAAAAAAAAAAAAAACAAAAAAAATGTTCCTACCTGATTAAGATGTCTGGATTAATGGATTTAAGTGTTAATCTGTTTTAGGGCCAGGATCAGCCTCACGACCTGCTCAGCATCAGAGTTGCAGTTGATAACACAGGAATTACCTTGCTGGCAGTGGAGAAACCACAGTGCCTGAAATCTTTCCCAGCTTGCTGGATCCAAACAGATGGCCCAGTAAATCCAAACACTTCTGCAGAGATTTGTTTGGCCATCTTCTTTTCTTAGTGAAGCAGAGCACTGAGGTGCAATGTGACAATGCACATACCATATAACCAAAATTCAGTGCACTCAATCATCCTGTTTCTAACAGTGAATGACCAGTAGCTGATGTCTGGGAAAATACTGGCAGGGCAGGAGGTGGGCAAGTACAGGGTGGTATTCTCCCAATATCTAGTAATCTAATGTTTAGGAATTTCCTAATCCAGGAGTTTTATGCACATCGTAGTATTAATAGGTCTGCATAGACTTTGGTTCCCTTGTAGCTTTTTTCTATTGGAATAAAATAAATGAATCTGCTTATAATTCCAGTCTCTTAACAGTTCCACAATTTCATTACATGTGGTATGAAAATATACTTTGTTCTCTAAGTTTGTTGCTTGATGAATTTGTTTTGTTGTTCTTAGTTGTTGGGTTAGGAGAAATAGTAAATATTATTAGCTTTATTTTCATTGCCTTAGTATTATGCATAATTCCACACATCTAGATAATTTTTTACTCTCAGTCATTTTTTATCCAAATGAATAGTTCATGCCTATTTAACTTCTTGAGGAGTTTTTCCTTACCTTTGCTCAGCCATGTCTGTGCCTTTCTAGTTCTGCTGCACATCATTTGCAGTGTGAGGTGCCTAGAAGTTGTGTGCAGTATTAAGCCCATGGGCAGTATTATGTCTGTGGGTGCGTAGTGATAATTTTACAGTGGCAAAATAGTTTTCTATTTCCTGTTCACTTCCCAACGAAACTGTTGATCTTTGAATTGTCATAGACCATTTGATTTGGTCTGTCCTTACCAGGTCTCCTGGTTGTGCATTCACAGGCAGTTCAGATGACTTCCTGCTGGGGATAGCCCCAGGCTGCCAGCACACATCTTGATGTGGCAGCAGAGAACATCCAGGACCACGTGGCTCATGCCACACCCATGTGCTCTCCAGAGACTCAAGGGAACAGGGGTGCATTTCACTGGTGGTGTAACTCACAGAAGGAACATCTCTGAAGACCAAAGAGGTTGTTGTTTGGAAAGGTTATGTACAACAGCACCAATGCGGCCAAAAATGTCTGGTTCAAACCATGCTAACTGAAAAGAACCACGTGCAGATATAACCACGTGCAGATACAACCAGCATGGCTGCAGTACCTGTGCTGTTTTGGCAGCTTTCAGAGATGCATCTCTTGGTGCCTGGAGATCTTTCTCTGACTTCGCTGACTGAACAACACTTGCAGAACAGAGTCTGTAATTTTCAGGTGGCCTAAATTTCCACAGCAACCAGGCACAAGAGGGCCTGGGAAGGAAAAAAGGCAATGGCTTACTTTGATGGCCAGCTCTGGCCTGCAACACCATTGCCCAGCAGAGAAGTGAGATGGAGCACAGGTTCACGTGGCACATGCAGACCCGTCTCCTGTCTGTGCCAGGCAGTTGCTAATCCAGTCTATGAGTATGTCAGGTGTGGTTCACATCGGGGTTGTCCCAGCTGTGTCCTGGCAGCACGTAAAACACCACATTCGCAAAGACTCGCTCTGAGACAGGCCCATCTGTTTGTTGTTCCTAGAGAAAAATGCTGTGGGAATCCATTGAGTAGTCACACTGGACTTTCTCTGCTGTTAGAGAAGCAGCGTTATTTCTGTTATTTTTTTAGGAGATAATAGCCAGCTAAGTTTCTCCTGGCATTACCTATCAAAAATTAATTCTTTACCACTGGCGTCTGACAGCATATGTCTACCTCCTGATCACATGCCAAGTTTCAAAATTTCCTGTCTGGGTTAAGAACAGAGTCGTTTCTAATGACAGATTTTGGTGGTTTGACAGAAAGCACTGTACACTTGGGAGCACTTGAGGGAAGCTGCTGCAAATAAAGGAGGGAAGAGAGTATTTTTTAGCAATGGCCTAAACATGAAGACAAAGTTCTTTTGTCCTCAATCGAGCGTGTATATTTTGGGTATCTTTACATGTCTAGATAGCTAAACTCTTTTACGGAATTCAGCATCTTCTGACAAGGTATCCAAGGGGAAGCATTTTTACTTTTCTTTATGTAGACTCAATAAAGACCCATCCTGTGCATTCCTGCCAGCTTATTTAGTGTCCTGGGAGCTAGCAGGCTCTGTTAATTCGGGGCAAATCTTCTATGCTTCCTTTAGGGAAGGGGCATCTGGTGTCATTAAAGACCAAAGGCATGCTACAGATCTCACCAGTTGCCCGGCTTCCTGTTGCATAAAGTAATTCAGGCCAAATATGCCTGCTCTTCAAGCAGACATCTTCGGGATCAAGAAGCCACCACCCCTCTGCCCCCCCCCCCCAGGAGGTTATCAAGGTTTAGGCAATGATTTGCAAGGTGTTATATAGCACGGGGCTCCTCAGGAGCCACTGGATGTGGTTGTGCATGGAGTGCTCTGCTGGTGGCATGGGCTCTGCATTAGAGTAGAAACACAGATGGTATCGGAAGGAAAGTGAAGGATGTGGGGCAAGGATGGCATGGGAGCTGGATGCTGGCCTAAGTGTCTGATCTTTGTGTCAGTTCATAGGTTCTCACATGACAAAACCTCAGAATACACTTCAAAAACCACTGTGGTGGATTTTCCACATAGGCTAGTTTGTACTGAAATTACAGGAAGTTAAAGTCTGTATTAGAAAATTAAGTAATTTCTGAAATCTAGTCCATGTAGATGTACACGATTAAATTTGTAAGACGTTTATGCCATTGTAACACAAAGAGACCCATAAAATGGCATCATTCCTTCTGCTCGGTTTGATGTCTCACTGTTTTCTGAGAGGCAGTGAAACAGACTCAGAGGGCTCTGAGGCTGATACAGCCACCGTCCCTGTAACAGCAGAACTGCTTGAACTTCTTAGCTGATCGGCCTGTTTCAGTACATCCCATTTCAATATCTATTAATTTTCAATTCCTTATCTGTTAATTTGTATGTATAATGTAATATTCTCTGTAATAACAACAGTATACTTGGTGTCAATCAGAAGATACAGGAAATATGAATGATATATTCAAAGTCTTATTTTTTAAGAAAATACCAATACTGGAAAAAGATTACAAAAATCTATGAAAATAAACTGTCCAGACGAAAGCTATCCTTCTAAATACTTAGCTAAAACATTCTAAATAATTTTTTTAACATTAGTCTTAGAAGATGGCTTTTCTGTGTACCTTTTTTTCTGTGGTTTGAAGATGCGATTAACTCAGGGCAAAATTAGCATATTGGTTTTTGTCCTCAGAAACTGCATCCCTGTATGCACTACTGGGGACCTTGTAAAGCTACTTTCAGCCTGGCCAGCGTTGCTGTGCTCCTGACCCTAAACAAGGTTGAAAAACTACCAGATTTTTAGAAGATGAAAGAACAGTTCTCTATAAAACAAATTAATGACTGAAAATAGGAATGAGTCACAGAAAAGCTCTCAGAAAAAAAGGGTACGGTGAAATGAAATGGAATATTAAAGCATTTACTTATGTTAGTTTCTGACTGTTTTTCTCAGTAAAAATAACTGCTCAAGAGAAAGCAAAAGTTTGAGAGACATATTAGTAATGCTGTGCTACTAAAAGCAATGAAGGCCACCATAGTATTTAAACCACTTCATTTTTATGAGTGTTTGTACAGGAGTAGTTATCAGGGGAAAACAAAATGCAGCAGTAGGTGGAAGGCACCAATCAGGTCTGACAGCTCTTGCCAGACTCCGCTTCCTGATTTATCAGTTTGTATCCTTAGGATATACAGGATTAAGGTCTTCGGGATTCAGGGCTTTCTGTCCAGATAAGAGAAGCAATTCTTCTGAAAGCAATCAGGTAAGCCAGGTCTAAGTATGAGCGATTCCCTGTGATTGGGGTCATCAACAAAATAGTTGATAGTTCTGTTAAACTTCTGACTTGATGCCATACAAACTCACAACCTGATACCGGATTGCTGAGCAACTGTGCTATAGGGAACATTACTAGCCTTAGTTTTGTCTTTACCATCCTGATCTAGCCCCCTTAGATCTTCCCAACTAATGTGAGCTTTCACATGACCTTGCATATTGACAAAATCTACTTACTCACTACATGACACTCAGCCAAAAAGATTCCTTATATTGTTTTTATCCAAGGAGTTTTTATCTCTGAGAATCTGATTACTCTATGCAGTAACAAGCCTACTGGAAACACCTCTGGAGGAAGAGAGCAGTAAGCAGATAATCACAAGAAAACAACAGGGGTTTGTACATGGAAGGCATCCACAGCTTCTTCCCTAAATGACAGGTTCAGGGAAACTGTGAAACTGCCGAAGTTGGGAAGCCTTGTGTGATTACTTGGCAAGAGCCCGCTGGAACTCTGCAAGGCTGCCTCTCTGAATATGCCTGTCACTGTCATCTTGAACTGTAGGGTTTTGTTCTTTTCAGAACAGCAAAAGAAAAACAAACAGACAAAACCTCTGAATCTATTTAAGATATATTTGCATATGTCCAAGATTCTCAGGTTTCAGAAGTAAATGTGTCTTTCAAGGTATTGACCCTTTTTAGAAAGGAGAAAGCCCCGACTTTGACAGAAAGAGTCCAAGTGGGCAAATAAAGTCTTTACCGAAGTCTGAAGTCTTCTGAGAAAAGTCTTTTTCCTCTGGGCCCATGGCCTTCTGACATGGTTCCAAGAGGTCTGTTCTTTCTACAGTATTCCTACTTAGGATTTCTTCTTTTGCACAGAAGAAAGAGTAAGTCTCAAGCTGCAGTAAGTTCAGAGTTGTACACTTGTTAGAGAATCAAGGATTATTGTAATTTATTGCAGAAACACTTTTTGCATAGGGTTTCTGATTTAATTTCTGTTGTTTTTAAAATACTTATAGTATCTGGTCGTCTCTAGTTGAATGGCAATTTGACACATACTGCAATATAGTTTCGTAAGATATTTTAAAAATAGCATGGCATACCATGGCCACACGCGTCCGTTGGTTCTCGAAGTGTGTGCCTAAAGCTGAAGTTAAATGCCCATGTCTATCAGGGGGATGCACACATGCTCAATACCATGAAAAATTCAGTTGTTTGTCCTAAAGAATGAAATATTGGGACAGTCACATTTGAAAATTTTGCCCAAAATGCATCATTCTGCATATCATATCCTATGTAACTGTATAGTAATACAATAGTGGGCTTTCCCTAGAAAAACTTAACGTGGCATTGAACGGAAATGGGAGGTAGGAAAAAAGATTGGCAAGACTTTGCTAACTCTATTTGCAGGTTTTGCCGTGGCACGGAGCGGAAGAAATTACAAGTATTTGAGGTAAAACAGCTCATCTCTTTGCACAGTAAAATGAAACAGTAAGTGGGAACTTGTGATTTATTTAGCACATGCAAGGTAGAAGAGGCTATAAGAAAAATAAAGTCTGGGCGTGCTCTCTGATAACAATAGCCTCTCACCAGTCTGCAAAAATTGGTACGAGGGTGAATTTCTTCCTCTGCGTTTTGTCTTCTAGATTGTGGGAACCTCTGTTTTTAAAATATATTAGATTTACTCTTCTACTATAAATGGTTGCTACAGTTTCAAAGCTAAGCGTGTGAGTGTACAGGGAGATTAGATGTCTGCCAGATGGAAGAGAATTAGTGCTATATTAGCAGAAAACTCAAGAGAAGAATATGAGAGAGAGGTGGGTGAGGAAGGTCTAAGAGGAGGGTGAGCGCACAATGTTAAATTGTAGTACTGGTCATTTGGTACCCTGCATCTGTGTCTTTTGTCAAATTCCAGTCACATTTCCAGAATAATTTAAGCAATGAGACTGCAGTGCATGTTCAGCTCTACTGTTGGTTAAGTGTCATTCAGTAAATGTGCTGCAGTAAGCCTGCTAGACAGTAACATAAGTCAGTACAAGGGAAAATGAATTTTTTTTTTTTTCTTTTCTTGGTAGCTTGTTCCAGAAGGCATCAATTCAGCATGGTGAGGAGACGTGGTAGGGAGGCAGGTCTGAGATTTCAAGGGGTTCAACCAAGTGCAGCTGCCCCAAAGGATTTTTCAGAGTTACCTGCACAGTTCTGGCTCTCTGGGTTTATAGCCAGGACATTTATAGCCAGGATTCCTGGCTGTTGTGTAGCTAAGATTACTGAACAGACAAGCTAACTGCCTGATAATAATTTCCTGACAAATTTTATACCTAAATACTGAGCACTTCAAAAATGAAGCATCTTACCTTTATCTACTCAGGATATAAGGCTACAAAGGCATATGCTAATAAAAACTAGAAGTGGGACAAAAGCCATAGTTTTGCTGAGAAAGATCAGCTCCAAGAGGAGTGAGATTCCACCCTCTTTGTGGGTTGCGTACTGTGTCTCCACTGGGCCACCAGTGCCTCAAAGACAAATAACGGGAGCATAAAGGGGAGTTCTTGCCATGCCTCCTTTCCTTTGCACCATCTCGTATGTGGGCAAGTGAAGAGGAGGCAAAGCAGCTGCCAACTCGTCTGTGAAGGGGCCTTCCTACATCGGTGTGAAGCTCTAAGGCAGCATTGGCTGCCTTTCAGGCTCAGAAGATACCAGTGATGCGTTGCAAAGAAATTGTACCTACAGTTCTTTAGGGCTTGGGTCAAGGCTTTTTGATTAGTCACTAGGGAACAAGAGACAGCTAGACACTATTTAACAGTATTTGTTTTCAGTAACACTTTTTGCTTACTGACAGAGTTGGCATGGAAACTGAATCAGCACTCATTTTTTAAAAGGGTAGTCCATTCAGAGTGAGGTTAGTCATCAGCTGCCAAACCAAAGAGGCTCAGGCTGCAGCTGCTAACATTTTTACCTTACTCGTGAAAAGACAGAATGGTCAAAATGGTAGCAGTCATATTACCCCAACTTTAGTGGGAAAAAAATGTGCATCTGTTGAGAATTATATTTTGTGGTTTGGGTATTGTTTTGCTTTTTAAAGAGGATTACTTAATTATCTGAAATGCACAATAGAACTTTCTTACTTCTACATGTGTTATATTTTTAATATCTAGTTGAATTTAAAGAGCTAACACAGTTCTTATAATCAGTGATGGTTGTAATGTTGTGGGAAAATGGCATACTACTTGAAAGGCTATAAGCTTAGCACTAGGGATCTTTGAATGTATAGCCAAGATGGAAGCCTACACAGCAACAGAAGATGGCATTTTCAATTGCTTTCCCTTTATTGATGAAAAAAATTCAAGATGTACTTATTTCCATCACATGTTTTTGTTTCTCACACACAAGGGTAGAAGCAAAGAAACAGCTGCTGGTTTCCTGCACCAACTAGGCTGAGAAAATATTGATGGCTAAATTGCTGTTCAGTGGCATTTCATAAAGTGCCTGCTGGCATCCTCTTCTCAGAAGCAGAATGATAAATGTATATTTAATTTTGAAAAGTTTAATTTCATCTGTAACCTTTGACTCCTGGCTTTTTGTATCCTCAGAATACAGACCACAGAGGCCTTCCTCATTGATACAGGATCTTGTTTACAGTATTTACATTCAAAGCTGTGATGCTGTTACCAAATTGATGAAGACACTGATTTCTCTTTTCTTTATGTTTTCCAAGCAGATAATCTAAGTGATGCCCTGAAAAAGCTGAAGATAACAACCAGTGACAGCACAGCAGATAGCTTGGAGGGATGCTTGGACTGTCTGCTTCAAGCTCTGGCACAAAACAGTAAGTTGTACAGACCTTTCAAAGTATAAATTGTATAATGAAATCATTATGAATTAAAATGGAGATAGTAAAATGTGTCAGAAAGACTGACTCAAGCAGAAGACTATTGGATTGGTTGTTCTGGGTTTTGGTTGTTTGGGTTTTTCTAACCTGTATATCTGTAACATTAAGGTAGCATTGAAGACAATGACAGTATATACTTGGATATTTGGAACACCTATACTCCAGTCTTTTTTCCAATCTGCTAAAGTAGCACAGTTACTTTTTCAGTTGATTACTCAAGAAACAAAGAACAGCAATAGACAAAAGCCTGATAGGATGAGGAGGGTGATATGGGAGCTGCTTGCTAAATTCTGGTTAAAAGAGCATAGTTTCCTATTTGAAATGTATTTTTCCCCATACTTCTGATCACGTATTTATTATTTCTAGTACTTTCAATTAGCAGCAATCGGCTGAATATCCAAAGGTGGTTCAAATTTGAGATGTGGTGTGATTACAAAAATAAATTACGAATAGAACAAGATGTCTTTTTTAGCAAAAGCTGTAGAAAGTGTGTCCCTACTTGCAGTAGGCAGAAAGGTATGGTAAATGAAGATGACAGCTTAGAAGACTTTTCCAAGTTTAACTTTCTTAGCGCTTCAGATGGTGGCAGAAGAAAAATCTGTGTAGAATTTCAGGTTGAAAAAGTTGTCAGGATAGATACAAGCCATGGTTAGAGATTCTTCATTTCAAAAAAAAAAAAAAAAAA